>CM053414.1:38549737-38583323 GCA_028644305.1 Xerus rutilus
ATTCATTGGAGCAAAGATAGCCTTTTCAACAAATGGTGCTGGGAAAACTGGAAATGCATTTGCAGCAAAATGAAACTTAACCCCTATCTCTCACCATGCACAAAACTCAACTCAAAGTGGATCAAAGACTTAGGAATTAGACCAGAGACCTTGCGTCTAATTGAAGAGAAAGTAGGCCCAAATCTCCATCACGTTGGATTAGGCCCCGAATTCCTTAACAAGACTCCTATAGCACAAGAAATAAAAGCAAGAATCAATAAATGGGACGGACTTAAACTTTTCTCAGCAAAAGAAACTATCAATGAGGTGAACAGAGAACCTACACTCTGGGAGCAAATTTTTGAAATAGTCATCTTAAAAAGAGGTAAGATTGGGGCTGGGGTTATGGCTCAGCGGTTGAGCGCTTGCCTCGCATACGTGAGGCACTGGGTTTGATCCTCAGCACCACATAAAATAAATAAAGATATAAAAAAATAATAGCACATCATTTAAAAAAAAAAAAGATATAAGATTAACTGGTGTGGTGGCTCATACCTGTAATCCCAGCAGCTCAGGAGGCTGAGGCAGGAGGATCACAAGTTCAAAACCAGCCTCAGCAAAAGCCAGGTGCTAAGCAACTCAGTGAGTTGCTCTAAATAATACAAAATAGGGCTGGGGATGTGGCTCAGTGGCTGAGTGCCCCTGAGTTAAATTCACAGTACCCTCTCCCCCCAAAAAAAGAGGTAAAATAATTTATGTTGTGGTCATGTTTGTTGCTTGCCTGAAATTTGCAATAAATCCAGGTTGCAAACTGTGAGCATACTTTTCCTCCATTGACTCTCACTTTTTTAGATACAAGTGTGCAGTTTTGTAGAGAAAGGGAGGGGCAGAAGCTTTATGGAAGAGTTTTGAGAGGAGCAAATAATTGTGCCAGACCATAGATCTCATCAGGGCAAAGAAAGAAAAGTTAGTATTAGCCTGGGTATTAGACAGCAAGAGGACATTAGAGCTCCTGAAGTCATCTCTTTCACCAAGTTCTCTTTCTACTCAACAGACTGACATAGATAGCAATTCATGGAGTTCTACAAAGCTACAAAGTCCTGTACTCACACAACACTTCTGACACTAAATGTGTGATTTTCCTACACCAAGCAATTCTCCAGTTTTCTACAGACACTGACTGGATATCCTACTATTTTTTTTTTGGTACCAGGATTGAACTCAAGGGTATTTGACCACTGAGCCACGTCTCCAGCCCTATTTTGTGTTTTATTTAGAGACAGAGTCTCGCTGAATTGCTTAGCGCCTTGCCTCGCCATTGCTGGCTTTGAACTCACCATTCTCCTGTCTCAGCCTGCCAAAGTGCTGGGATTACAAGCATGTGCCACGCTGCCTGCCTGATATCATTTTAATGGTGACACTAGGTACCTGGAGTGGCACAGAGCCCACAGGTTAATGCTCGGCCCACAGGCTGCTTCCCATTTCAGACTCCAGGTGTAAGCCCCAGGTTTTTATCTATACTTATGACCCATCGGTTACAAATTGGAGTTCCTGTAACCCCTTCCATAGGTTTGATAATTTCCTATTGTGGTTCACAATAATTCAAGAAAACATTTGCTTACATTATTGGTTTATTATAAAGGATATTACAACAGATACAGATGAACAGCCAGATGAAGAGATCTACTGAGCAGTGTATGGAGGAAGGGATGCAGAGCCTCCAGGCCCTATTAAAGTGTGCACCTTCCTAGCATGTTGATATGTTCACCAACATGGAAGCTCTTAAAACATCATAGTTTAAGACTTTTGGAGCTGGGCGCGGTGGCGCAAGCCTGTAATCCCAGCACTTAGGGAGGCTGAGACAGGAGTCAGGAGTTCAAAGCCAGCCTCAGCAACAGTGAGGCGCTAAGCAACTCAGTGAGACCCTGTCTCTATATAAAACACAAAATAGGGCTGGGGATGTGGCTCAGTGGTTGAGTGCCCCTGAGTTCAATCTCTAGTACCAAAAAAAAAAAAAAAAAAAGACTTTTGGATGGCTTTATCATGTAGGAATGATTGATTACTCAGTCCAGAGCTTTCCTTCTCCTCTCTCCCTCCCCTGTCTCCCAAGGATAGAGGACATTAGACTGAAAGTCACAACCTTCTCATCATGGCTTGGTCTTTCTAGTGACCAGTACCCATCCTGAAGCTATCCAGGAGCCCACCAAAAGTGATACCACAGCCAGGCATAGTGGTACACACCTGTAATCCCAGTTCATCAAGAAGCTGAGGCAGGAGGACCATGAGTTCAGTGCCAGCCTGGGCAGCTTATTAAGTCCCTGTCTCAAAAATAAAATCAAAGCCAGGCATAGTGGCACATGCCTATAATCCCAGCAACAACTCAGTGGAACCGTGTCTCTAAATAAAATACAAAAAAAGGCTGGTTATGTGGCTCAGTGGTTAAGTGCCTCTGAATACAATCCCCAGTATGAATGAATTAATCAATCAGTCAATCATATCACATCAAAAGGGCTAGGGATGTAGCTCAGAGGTGGAGTGCCTCCAGGTTCCATCCCCAGTACCTGTGGGTTGGGGGAAAGTGATCTCATTAGAACAGAAGACATCTTGTTACCTAGGAAATTCTAAGGGATTTAGGACCTCTATGTCAGGGACCAAGGTCAGAGACCAGATACCAGAATAAAAGCTGTTCCTAGCACCCCAATCAGAAAGTGACAAAAATTCTAGGAGCTCTGAGTCAGAAACTGGAGGCAGAGATCAAATATAGGCATATGGTCTCCAACTTATTTGTTCAACTTAAGGATTTTTTGACTTTACGATGATGTGAAAGTGTACTCATACAACCATTCTGTTTTTCACTTTCAGCACAATAGTCAATAAATTACATGAGATAGTCAATATTTATTATAAAACAGGCTTGTGGTAGATGTTTTTGTCTGGTTGGAAGCTAAAGTAGGTGTTCTGGGCTGGGGCTGTAGCACAGTGGTAGAGCGCTTGCCTAGCATGCGTGAGGCACTGGGTTCGATCCTCAGAACCACATACAAATAATAAATGAATATAATAAAGATCCTTCAACAGCTAAAAAAAATATTTTAAAAAAATAAAAAATAAAGTAGGTGTTCTGAGCATATTTAAGATAGGCTAGATTAAGCTAAGCTATGATGTTCTTTAGATTAGATGTGTATTAAGTGCATTTTTTTTTTGGTACTGGAGATTGTACTCAGGGGCACTTGACCACTGAGCCATATCCCCAGCCCTATTTTGTGTTTTATGTAGAGACACGATCTCACTGAGTTGCTTAGCGCCTAGCCAATGCTGAGGCTGTTTTTGAACTCATGATTCTCCTGTCTCAGCTTCCCTAAGTGCTGGGATTACAGGCTTGTGCCACCATGCCCAGCTTAAATGCATTTTTTACTTACACTGTTTTCATCTCAAGATGATTTTATCAGGATATAACCCCATCATAAGTCAAGGAGCATCTGTGTTTCTTATTATGTTACAAGATCCTAGGTGCTATTGTTTCTTCCCTCTTTTGCAGAGCAGTGAGTTCCAATGTTAGCCCAGTTGTTCTCTAATTGTTCTTATAATTACTGATTTTTTACCGGATGCCAAGAGTGCATAAAAGTTGTAGCCTTTTCCATGAGGCTGTCTTTCTTTCTTTCTTTTTTTTTTTTTTTTGGTACTGGGGATTGAACTCACAGGTACTTGACCACTGAGCCACATTTCCAGCCCTATTTTGTGTTTTATGTAGAGACAGGGTTTCACTGAGTTGCTTAGCACCTCGCCGTTGCTGAGGCTGGCTTTGAACTTGCGATTCTCCTGTCTCAGCCTCCCTAAGTGCTGGGATTACAGGCTTGAGCCACCGCGGCTGGCTTCCATGAGGCTTTCTTGAAACACCTTTGCAGAAAAGTACAGCTAAGACTAATGCAGCCTGGTTTGTGCCTAGGTGCCTGAAAGAAGACCCTGCTACCATGTCTCTGCTGCAGAGAAGCCTTGATCCTGAGAAGACCCTGGGTCTAGTGGATGTGCTTTACACAGCTGTGTTGGACATAAACCGCTGGAGGGCTGGGAGGTTGGTTTCTCCAGCAGTCACTTGAATTAGCTGTGCAAATGGTTTGCATTTGGGTCCACACCCACTGACAGTGTGACTGTGTATAATTTCATGTATGTTCATATCATTGATAGTATGGGTAAATAACATAAGAAAGAGAATTTGGGGGTAATTTTTATCTTAGAATAAGTTCAAGCCTGTAGATTGGGCTGGGGAAGTAGCTCAGTAGCAGAGCACTTGCCTAGCATATGCAAGGCCCTGAGTTCAATCCCTAGCACTGAAAAAAATAAAAAACCTGTGGAAAAGTTGCAAGAATTGCTCTTTGCCCTTTACCCAGATTATTCAATTTGTTAACACTTTGTCTTCATTTGTTTTATCATGAGAGTAAATCCATTAAGAGAACTTTTTTTTTTAATATTTTATTTAGTTATAGATGAACACAATACCTTTATTTATTTTATGTGGTGCTGAGGATTGAACCCAGTGCCTCACACGTACGAGGCAAGCGCTCTACCGCTGAGCCACAACCCCAGCTCCCCATTAAGAGAACTTTTAACCAAACTTATATTCTCCTTATGAACTAAGAGCAGAGAAATATTTAGAAAATTTACTTATATCCTTCACAAAATTTACTTATATCTGAAGGCAGCTGATAGTTGGAAGATTATCTTTTTGTGAGTTGTTAGTTTTAGAACTGGTAGAGAAGCTGGGTGCAGTGGTGCAAGCCTGTGATCCCAGCACTTAGGGAGGCTGAGGCAGGAGAATCGCGAGTTCAAAGCCAGCCTCAGCAACAGTGAGGCGCTAAGCAACTCAGTGAGACCCTGTCTCTACATAAAACACAAAATAGGGCTGGGGATGTGGCTCAGTGGTTGAGTACCCCTGAGTTCAATCTCCAGTACCAAAAAAAAAAGAACTGGTAGAGATCTTAAAAATTTAGCCAAGCCTCCTCTCTGTTGTTTCATGAATACACAGAGGGTCTGAACAGTGAAATGATTTCTCCATGATCACACCAGCTATCACCTGCCTCAGCTTCCACTCCATGCCCTTTCTATCTGTAATGTGCTCTTTTAGTACAAGAAAAAAAAAATGCTTGAAAATCTTTGGAAGCAACAGCTATCCATTTGATAATAGCAGTATGTAGTATTCCCAAGTCCTCCCCTCAAACACCCTCTGCTGTTTGAGTTTATGCATTATCCTTCTGCTGGCTCTCCCAGATTCTCAGTCTACATCCTGTAGGCACAGAGCTAGCCCCTTGCTGTTACATCCTCACCTCTAGCTTTGTGGTCCTGTGCTATAGTTAAAGAGTTTCATTCAAATTCCTGGGCCAGAATTCAGTGTTACTCATTTTCACAGCCCTGTGAAATATAACTATAGAATATATATGAATATATACACTCAAAAACCCTTGGGTATTCATTTTTTTTTAATCTCTAAAAAGTGAACCTGATGGGGCTGGGGTTATGGCGCAGTGGTAGCATGCTCGCCTAGCACGCAGGAGGCACTGGGTTCGATCCTCAGCACCACATAAAAATAAAATAAAGATATTCTGTCCACCTATAACTAAAAAATAAATATTTTAAAAAAAGTGAACCTGATACCAGATAGGTCTTTTTTGTTCTCATTTTTTTTTTTTTTTTTTTGCAATGCTGGGTATCAAATCTAGGGCCTCACTTATACTTTGGAACAAAGTCTTTCTTAAATGCAAGAGGTCCATTTAGGACTACAGTGGTAGCTCAGTGGTAGAGCACTTGCCCAGCATGTGCAAGTCCCCAGTACTGCTAAAAAAAAAAAAAGAGATCCATTTCATCCATCTCATTAACCAGTTTTTATATTTGTCTCAACCCTCATCCCCTACCCTCATTTAAATAGGGAACAAGCTTTACCCTGCATACAGATACAACTTCAAAGGGAGATCTGTGATTTTGGGAACCAGGTTGACCTGCCATCTGGAAATGGAAACAAGTCTTCAGGTGGCTTGCAGAAGACATTCTCCAAACTGACATCCAGGTTCACCAAGAAAGCTTCATGTACCAGCTCTAGTGGCAGCACAAACTATTCCATCCCAAATACCCCTTCCAAAAATGTCTTCATAGCTGGGTGTTCTGAAGATAAGGCCAAAATGCCTGGTAATATTGACACACGGTTACAAAGCATTTTGAACATTGGTAATTTTCCTAGGACTACAGACCTTTCACAGTCAGCTCAAAATTCCAGTAATCCAATGGCCAATGGTTTTCTCCTGGAGAGGCGTGAAAACTTCCTGCCCGGGGATGATGGCAAGGATGAGAAGGGTATGAACTTACCGACTGATCAGGAAATGCAGGAGGTAATAGATTTCCTCTCAGGCTTTAACATGGGCCAGTCTCATCAGGGTTCCCCGTTGGTGACAAGGCGTAATTCTGCTGCAACAGCCATGGTGACTGAGCAGAAGGCAGGAGCCATGCATCCACAGCAGCAGCCATCACTGCCTGTGCCCCCTCCACCACGGCCACCACAGGCTGGGGCACATGCAAGTCTGACACCCCAGCCAGGTCTGGCATCTCAGCAGCAGTCCCCAAAGCAACAACAACCCCAGGTCCAGTACTACCAACACCTGCTTCAACCCATTGGACCACAGCAGCCCCCACCCCAACCTCGGGCACCTGGGAAATGGGTACATAGCTCATCCCAGCAACCAGCACAGCCTGTTGGAGCAAGTCTGTCTCCTCTTGGTCAATGGCCTGGCATATCTGATCTCAGTTCTGACTTGTACAGTTTGGGTCTAGTAAGCAGCTATATGGATAATGTGATGTCAGAGGTTTTGGGACAGAAACCACAGGGACCTAGAAATAACACCTGGCCAAACCGTGACCAAAATGATGGAGTCTTTGGAATGTTGGGAGAGATTCTACCTTTTGATCCTGCAGGTATGTGAGGCCTCCTTACTTCTCACCTCATTTGAACGTAAAATGTAATCTCTTTGGTCCTGTCCGCTTCAGCCTTACTTAGGAAATGAAATAACTTAATCCCACTTTAAGACCCTTTATCATTGTCTAGAGGTAAATACAGAGCAGATCCTGCAAGAGTGGGAAGCAGTAATGAGGAAGAGACTGAGAAGGAAAGTGCAACTATTTTTCACATTATAGAAGACAAAACTGAAGTTAAGAGAAGTTACTTGAATGGTTCATAGTCCCATATTTCAAGTGGTTCCAATCTGACGTGGAAGTCAGTGTGGACAGCTCTTTGTGGGACACCCTTTCCCTGACTACACAACACATTCTCATACTTTTTACCCAAACTCTAGTGCCTGCTTAAGGTGGTGGATGGCTGGGGGTGTAGCTCAGTGGTAGAGCATTTGCCGAACATGCATCAGGCTCTGGGTTGTATCCCTAGCATCACCAGGGGAAAAAATATTTTAAGGTAGTAGAACACCTTCCTTCTTCATAGAATACAGCTCCTGGTCGAGACCGTGTGAAAATACCACCTTAAATTTCTTAAAATTTTTAGCCGGGCACGGTGGCTCAAGCCTGTAATCCTAGCACTTAGGGAGGCTGAGACAGGAGAATCGCGAGTTCAAAGCCAGCCTCAGCAATGGTGAGGCACTAAGCAACTCAGTGAGACCCTGTCTCTACATAAAACACAAAATAGGGCTGGGGATGTGGCTCAGTGGTCGAGTGCCCCTGAGTTCAATCCCCAGTACCAAAAAAAAAAAAAAAAAAAAAAAAATTTCTTAAAATTTTTGAGAAAGAACTTAGACACAAAACTAAAATAAACCAGGAGGAGCAATTAGGTTTAAAAACCAAATTAGGGGCTGGGAGCCAGGCTCGGTGGTGCAAGCCTGTAATCCCAGCATTTAGGGAGGCTAAGACAGGAGAATCGCGAGTTCAAAGCCAGCCTCAACAATGGCGAGGCGCTAAGCAACTCAGTGAGACCCTGTCTCTACATAAAACACAAAATAGGGCTGGGGATGTGGCTCAGGGGTCAAGTGCCCCTGAGTTCAATCTCCAGTACCAAAAAAAGGGGGCGGGGGGCGCTGGGGATATAGCTAATTTAGTAGAATGCTTGCCTTGCATGCACAAAGCCCTGGGTCCAATCCCCAGCACCACACACACACACCAAAAAAAGCCCACCATATTAGGTAAATTAACAAGAAAAAGATAGTAGAAATTGAAAATAAATCTAAAGGATCTTTGGAAGACCAGTAAAATAAATTTTGAGCCTAAAAGAAAAAGGAGGAGGAAAGAGAAAGGAACTAGAAATACAGATAAGGGAGAAATTAAAACTACTTCGAAAGATTACTACATATAAGCCAGACATAGTGGTGCACACCTGTAATTCTAGAGAATCAGGAGGCTGAGACAGGGGGATAACAAGTTCAAGGCCAGCCTGGGCAACTTGGTGAAACCCTGTCTGAAAATTAAAAAAAAAAAAAAAATTGAGGCTGTAGCTCTGAGGTAGAGTGAGTGCTCCTGGATTCCATCCCCAGTACTGAAAAAGCAAAAACAACAACAAAAAATACTATAGTGCATCTCATTTATGAGTGTGGATGGATAGAAGAAAGTCTAGCAATGTGTCAAGAGTAATAACTGATTTATTTCACGGATTTTTTTTTTTTTTTTTGGTACTGGGGATTGAACTCAGGGGCACTCAACCACTGAGCCACATCCCCAGCCCTAGTTTGTGTTTTATGTAGAGACAGGGTCTCACTGAGTTGCTTAGCGCCTTGCCGTTGCTGAGGCTGGCTTTGAACTCGTGATTCTCCTGTCTCAGCCTCCCTAAGTGCTGGGATTCCAAGCGTGAGCCACCACGCGGCTTATTTCACGGATTTAAGGATTGTTCACATAAGGAGTTCTACTGTACAGTAATCCAGTATATATAATCAGTCAATTAAATAAGAAAAACTGGTCTCAGTAATAGATGCTGTAAACATATCTGATAAAAGATCTTAGCAGTTATTTTTAAAAAAATTTTTTAGTTGTTGATAGATCTTCATATTTTTTATTTATATGTGATGCTGAGAATTGAACCCAGTGCTTCATACATGAGAGGCAAGCACTCTGCCACTGAGCTACAACCCCAGCCCATTAGCAGTTCTTAAACAAAACACTTTAAAGCCCTCAAAGTTATATACAGATAGAAAGAAATTCCTTGAATATGAAGGGAAAAAAAAAAGACTACCAAAAGCCATTAGCAAATAGTGCCTTGTATAGTGAAATAATCATTTCAGTAAACATGAGGAACCCAGGGCAACTGTTACCACCAGTAGCATGTAACTTTATCTTGAATTTCTAGAAAATGCAGCAAGACAAAAACAAGTGAAATAAGCAGTATAAACTTTGGAAAATGATAGATTAAAGTACACATCTCTTTGCTGGTAATAGAATTGAAAAAACAGTGCTGCAGGTGTAGCTCATGGTAGAACACTTGCTTTAGCATGCTTGAGGTCCCAGTTCTATCCCCAGAACTGCAAAGAAAAAAAAAAGAATATAAGCCCTCCCTCCCCCCACAAACTTCTAGAATTAGTAAGAGGATAGAGTACAGCCTGTAGATACCTTTTTTTTAATTTAGCAAAATGCATACAGAAGTGGTAAACATATTCCATTCACAGGGAGGATATTAGGAAATATTATAAATAAGTATAGCAAACAGACAAGTAAATATATACCAGAAAAGGACATTTCTTGCAAAAAGACCTTAGCATTAACTATTTTTTTAAAAAAATATATCTTTTTAGTTGTAGATGGACACAATATCTTTATTTTTATTTATTTTATGTGGTGCTAAGGATCAAACCCAGTGCCTCATGCATGCGAGGAGAGCGCTCTACCACTGAGCCACAATCCCAGCCCCAGCATTAACTATTAAAGCAAAGAAATGTTTTCTTATATCTTCTAAAAATCCTCATAGTTTTGCTTATGCATCCTCTAGTGGTAGGACGTAGGGCACCTGGGCTGTAGAAGGGTGAACAGTTCCACCCAGCTAGGAAAAACCAAGCCCAGCTGGCACATACCTGTAATCATACCTGTAATCCCAGCAGTTTAGGAAGCTGAGACAGAAGAATTGCAAGTTCAAGGCTAGCCTCACCAACTTAGCAAAGGCCCCATGCAACTTAGTGAGATCCTGTCTCAAAATAAATTAGGGGCTGGGGCTGTAGCGCAGTGGTAGAGCGCTTGCCTAGCATGCGTGAGGCACTGGGTTCGATCCTCAGCACCACGTAAAAGTAATAAATGAATAAAATAAAGATCCATCAATATCTAAAAAAATATTTAAAAATAAGTAAATAAATAAATAAATAAATAAATAAAGGGCTAGGAATGTGGCTTAGTGTTTGAGTGCCCTTGGGTTCAATTCCTGGTACCAAAAAAAAAAAAGAGCAAGCCCACCTGGCTACCACCAACTGGGGTGGGCATGGCACATTTTCTCAACTGGTGATTTTGATAGTCATGTAACTAAACCCAGAGTATAAGCAATATTTGACAGTTTTATTCTCTTTGACTCTATTGAGGCTTAGACTTTGGCCTACAAATTTTACTCTTTTCCTTTCTGACCATCAAGTTCTTGATGTAGCTTTGTATAGACCCCACCCCTAGGGCTTAAGGTCTAGATAGCCTTCTGTGCAAATTAAGAAAGGGTATGCCTCTGGAAATTTGAATTAGAGGTGGCACCTCTTGGGGATCAACAGAAACAGTGCTCTTCTGGACAGGCAAACACAGCACCTGTGGTTTGAGATCAAGACCTTGATTTCAGACTCTTTTCTTTCCTAGTATGTGCATAGTTGTGCAGCTTACAAATGGCAAAGCTTCATGCAGTGATCCTGAGACAGTACCCTGAGCACAAACTGGTAATGGGATTGTGCCCTAGTATCTTTCCCAGTTTGAAGGTAAAAAGTATGCCCTGTTGAGTCATATTTCATTTGCGATGTGTAGATCCTTTCCTTCATATCTTTTTTTTCTCCCAAGTGCTAGGGATTGAACCCAGACCCTTGAACAGGTTAGGAAGCACTTGACTACTGAGCCACATCCCCAGCCCTCCTCCCATATCTTTTTGTTTGGCACTTCTCCAGATGCTTTCTGTGTTCCCCCACCCACACTTACACTACTCTACACATCCTTATTCAGCTCCATCCAGTATGTTTCTAGCCACTTCTTATTGCATCCTGAAACATCTTATTATTTGCCATTCTTGTTATCTTCAAACTGAATGAGCAAATCTGTTATCTAATATCCAGGAAAATACTGGATCTCAGTTTGGCTCAAGTGGGAATGGCATACAATCTCTATCTGACTGATCCTGGTGCTTTGATAATTTTTGGCTATTTAGTTGACCAAAGTCATCATCTGATTTTCTAAATTATTAGGTAATCTAGGTACATAGCCCCAGGACATTGGAAATTTTAAAAGTAACTAGTATTTGTGTCTTAAAATTTAGTCAGATAAATCCAACCTTTTTTCTGTCTTCCACATTTTCTGTCTTCCTCACCCTTCCTGACAGTCCCTGCACAAACTGTACCCGAACTCCAGACCTGTGTGCTAAAAGTCTCATCTTACCTTGCAGGATGATAGCCATAGTCTACAGCCAACTCTTTGGGGTATGATGAGCCTGGAAACTCCTTACCACTTTTCATTGTGTATGAGACCAGCGCATTCTCAAAGGTTGAGGAAGAAACAAGATGCCAATTCAGTCTTAAACCCTGTTTGTTCCTTATTTCAACACAGTGGGCTCAGACCCAGAGTTTGCACGCTATGTGGCAGGAGTGAGCCAGGCAATGCAGCAGAAGCGGCAAGCCCAGCATGGTCGTCGCCCGGGCAACCCCCGGGGCAACTGGCCACCCATGGATGATGCCCATCGGACCTGGCCTTTTCCAGAGTTCTTTACAGAAGGGTGAGTACTGGGTACAGACAGGAAGCTGAGTTTGGGATCTGGGTATCCCAGATGGGGTCTATAAGAAGGAAGATTCATTGGCCTTTGTGCATTCATGTCAGGCGATTGAAATCCAACCTCCATATGAGAGTGATGTAATGGAGTCTTTAGGGAATCAGAGTTTTATGACGGACTGTAGGATGCTAGCTGGTATGATGTGTCCCTTTGAACACACTATTGGCATACATTTATGGTTTACCACAGACTCTTTCACCCAAGAGGAAGAATTTTATATGATGGCATTTGTAAAGTGATTGTGTGTTTAACATGGTCTTTATATTCATTTCAACATAAAGTCCATGTTAAATGAGCATGGATGTAAAATCCATGTAAGTTATGGAACAGCCTACAAAAAACAAAGGCAGGGCTGAGAACACAGCTCAATGATGAAGTATATGCTTAGTGCAAAGCCCTAGGCTCAATCCCAAGGTACCCCCCACCAAAAAGAAAAAAACAAAACAAAACACAAAAACATGTAAACATATGGTATGTGGTTCATATTTTTAAAGGAATTATCGATTTATGTAAAAAACAAATGGGGATTTTTCACATCTCATATCGCTACCTGGTTAATCTGGATGGCAAAATAGCATCTCATCTTTTGATTTCTCTAAAATTTCATATACAAACCACAGGCTTCTGAGAATAAAAGAAAGTGATGAAAAATATACATATGTATGTAAAATATATATAACTTTTAATATATATATAACTTTTGAAATAAGAGAAAGAAAGAAAATTGCAAGTTTTCAGATGAGAGAGACAAGAGACCACTGTTTGGTTGAGATGAATGCAGGGTGAGGACTCCTATTTTAGGGCCTGAGTGGAGGAAGGCAGTTGACCTCAGAGCTGTCCAGCCAGTGTCTAGGCTGGCTGTGGGAGACCAGGGACCAGCTTCTCTCTTTGGCTTTCAGGGATGGCCTGCACAGTGGCTGGTCGGGTGCTCAGGGAGACTCAGCCAGCTCCAGTGATGAGACATCTTCAGCCAACGGGGACAGCTTGTTCTCCATGTTTTCAGGACCTGACCTCGTTGCTGCTGTCAAGCAGAGAAGGTATGAAGAGATTTGTAAATCAAGGAGAGGAGAGAAGGGCATGTGAGTGTGACCCACAGCTCATTCCTCTAGCAAATTCAGGAAACCCATTATTAACCGCCAGCCTGCTATATGAGAAAGATAGAGGGGTTCTTCCAGCACATCTGTCATAGGGCCTCTAAAGAGTACCTTCAGAGCCAGGTACAGTGGCAAGTTCGATGCCAGCCTGGGCAATTTAGTGAGATTCTATTTAAAAAAAAAAAAAAAATTTTTTTTTTTTAAGGACTGGGGCTGTAATTCAGTGGTAGAGTGCTTGCTTTGCATGTAGGAAGCCCTTGGTTTGATCCCCAGTACTGCAAAAAAAAAAAAGAGTTTAATATGTTCATTTATTCTTTTTTTTTTTTTTTTTTTTTTTAGTATGAGGATTGAACCAGGGCACTTAACTACTGAGCCACATCCCCAGACCTTTTTTTTTTTTTTTTGGTACCGAGGATTGAACTCAGGGGCACTCGACCACTGAGCCACATCCCCAGTCCTCCTTTGTGTTTTATGTAGAGACAGGGTCTCACTGAGTTGCTTAGCGCCTCACCGTTGCTGAGGCTGGCTTTGAACTCGCAATTCTCCTGCCTCGGCCTCCCTAAGTGCTGGGATTACAGGCTTGCACCACCGTGCCCGCCTAGCCCTTTTTAAATATTTTATTTAGAGACAGGGTCTCACCGAATTGCTTAGGGCCTCACTAAGTTGCTGAGGCTGGCTTTGTACTCAAAATCCTCTTGCCTCAGCCCCCTAAGCTGCTGGGATTACAGGTGTACGACACTGTGCCCGGCTATTCATTCTTAGTTTCTTTTGGTAGCAGCTATAGCATATTAGGCACTGGTGATATATTAGCAAAAAAAAAAAAGAGAGAGAGAGAGAGAGAAAACAAAGCCCCCTTCGTCATGGAAATAATTATATTCTTGTTAGGAAAGGCAGATTCTAAAAAGTGTCAGGTTAGTTTAGGTGTTATGAAGAAAAATAAAGCAGGTGATGAGGGTAGAAAATGCAGGGAACAGGTGGATTTTCTGTTTTCAGAAGGGTGGTTAGGGAGATGTCTGATGAGCAGAGGGCTGACCAAAGTGAAAGAGCAACTGGTGGGGCATTGGTAGTGAGGTGTATGTATGTGAGAGCAGAGTCAGGATGATAGAAAGTGCTGGGACTGAGCTGCTATGTAGAGGGAGTGCTGTGAAGTGGGTGGGAGAAATGCTGGAGGGATGTGTTTGAGCCCATGCTGGAGTTGAAGATTCTGTTCTAGTGCTGTGGCTGATAAGACGTCTAAAAAGTTACTTCTGTTCACCACCTCTGCAGAGACTGCTCTCTGCCTGCAGGAGCACTAGCTCTGATCCTGATACATCCTCTTTTGCATTCAGTGTCGTAAAACTAATGAACTTTTATTTTTAAGTCCCATACACCCCCAGTGCATGGTAATTTATTGAAAAAATTAACAAAAAGCCAGAGCTGGTGGACTCAGAGCAGCTGAAGAAAGCCGGTGCCCATCTTCGTGTCTGCCTTCCTTACCCTGGTATCCACTTCCCTGTGCTGACTTTGTAAGCATATACCATTTAGTCTGAGCCCCTTCTGTCCCTGAACTCAATGGACCCAAGCCCTTCTCACCTAGAACCAGGACCTGGAGACCAGAGCCATGCAGCTGGGATGTCCCCTAGAATTAAGCTTGATGGAAAGCCAGGCAATCACTGCTCTGGACTCTTGGTTCTTTCAGGAAACACAGCAGTGGAGAGCAAGAGACCAGCATGCTGCCCTCACCACCTCTCCTTACTACAGTGGAGGACATGAACCAGGTATTATGGGCTAGCTCATGGTTAAGGCCATGGGCAGGATTCCACAGCTTCTGCTTTAAGGCCTCAAAGTTGCAAGCAGTCTTCTTTGTGGTGAATCTTTTTCTCATGAGTTTGTCTAAATAGTCATCTCAGCTGACTCAGAGCCACATAGAGAGGAAGCTCTAAAGCTGTGCTATCTAGTACTTGCCACATGTGGCCGTTTATAAATCAAGGGCTGGGGATGTAGCTCAATGTTAGAGTGCTTACCTAGCATGCATGATGCCCTGGGTTTAAACCCCAGCACCACTAAATAAATAAATAAATAAATAAAAATTCAGTTTCACAGATGCACTAGCCATATATGGCAAGTGGCTACTATTATTGGATGGTGCAGGCATACAGCATTGCTATCATTGTAAGAAGTTCCATTTGACAAGGCTGTCAGGTGGGCTGGGGCTTCCACCTTGCTCCTAATAGAAAGAAGAGCCAGAGATCTGGGGAGGTGGGAAAAGATGATAAACCACCAGAAGTGCCACTAAGAACCCTCTTCTGTCTCTCAGGATAACAAAACCAAAACATGGCCACCCAAAGCACCCTGGCAACACCCTTCCCCACTGCCCAGCACACTGCCTAGCCCAAACGCACCACTCTATGCAGTCGCCAGTCCTGGAAGCCAGTGGAACGACACCATGCAGATGCTGCAATCTCCTGTGTGGGCTGCAACCAGCGACTGCAGTGCTGCCTCCTTCTCTTACGTGCAGACCCCACCACAGCAGCCCCCACCCCCACCAGCACACAAGGCAGCACCCAAGGGCTTCAAGGCCTTCCCTGGGAAGGCTGAGCGCAGGCCAGCCTACTTGCCCCAGTACTGACCCAGGGCCATTCTTCCTGCCTGCCCAGAGCTGTTGGGGTGAGTATTCCCACCCCAGGGCTGATTAGCTCACACCAGCCCCCTAGAGGACCAGTGCACCCCATCCCAGGGAGGTTTCCTTGGGGATAGAGGTGGTTGGCAGCTCCAAGCCTTTAAAGCCTGGTTTTTGAAGGCAACAGACCCCTGGAGAGCCAGCTGAAGATGGAGATTTCTCATACTCAGGGGGTTGCTGGATAATCTGCATGCTTAATAAGCACCTTGAGTGATTCTGATGCAGGTGGCTAGAGGCCACACTTTGAGAAACATAGTTCTATGGTTGTTAATCCTGCTATGTGTTGGGAAGACATCGGGTCTGAAGGCCAAGACTGACCATTCTTATGAAACCCTCTAATCCCTCCTTAACACATTGAGTGGTGACCACACCAATCACTGATTTTATAGCTACTTTCATGTAGGTTTTTAGTTAACACATCTCCTGTCTAAAATGCATTGAATATATTAAGATAGCAGATACACCGGCTGGAGGTTTGCTCAACACTATCTTTATTTAAGCACACACAAAATGGTAAAACAGAATATTTGTGATCAGAGGCAATCACCTGGGTTTTCTGTGGGTGAGCTGTCCCTTTCACCCCAGAAACATCCAGGGGTATAGCCTTTACCAGATTTACAAAAACAGGATTGTATAGCTGATGTCAGAGTTATATTCCTGACAGTACGTGGAGATGAGCCAGCAGGCTGCTACATGTACAGAGTACAGCTGCACCTGCTGCCCTCAGATCCTTCCACACATGGCTGGAGGCATCAACACAGTCCTCCGAGTGGGGCAATGTGGTCAAAGGGCTGCACAGAGACACCTGCACTAGAAACTGCAGTAACATTTGTGAACTGATTCAGAAGACAAACCAGTTAGGAATTAAAGTCTTTTCTTTTAAAAAAGAAAATTCACCTCATTTTCAGTTAACGTGTGCCATTAAAAAGATAACATCCTGTGGATTTAGGGATTTTTCCAGCCAGAATGGATCCAGAAGAATTGAATGGTGCTTAAATTGAGAAATAATAAATATATCTATATAGAATAGACATATCCCACTGTATATTAATTGAGGTTGCAGAAAGTTCTTTATATAAAACTTATTTAAATTTTTCATATTTCATCTTTGAAAAAGTCTAATTGAGAAAAATCCATGATATTTTCTGGTATGAAAGTTTGACAGTATTAATATTTTTTTTATATTTTCTTAAGTCATTAAACCATTTTAATATATGTTAACTACTAATAAATGGTTTATTCTTTCTAACTCCATATAAGCTTTTCCAGCAAAGATTGTAATAACACATTTATGTTCTCATTTTTCTACAGATATAAGTAAATTTCTATTTAAAAATACCAAAAATGATAAATGTATATGTATACACATACCACATACCCACACCCACACATACATACACATTTTAGAGGACCCTTAGGGTGTCTGAGCCCAGTCACCTGAATTTTTAGTACTGTGTTGTCAGGCTGTTTCCAGGCCTCGGGTGTTGTCTTGTGCTGTGTGGGGATGCCATTGCTGCCTGTACTTCTGATCCTTTCACCATGGGTTCTGAACATTCACGATGTTTACAGATAACTATTTTGTACATAGAGTTTTTTAGGCACATGCTTTGCATCAATCCTACGTGGCTCTCGTCTGTGTTAACTGTCACAGTGTGCACACTAATCTCTGTTGAAGTTCTTTGTGACTGTTTTACTTGTAAGATAGTTTTCTGTTTCCTTCAGTAATGTGTCCACAGTGCCCTGTATTTCGAGTTCTATTATACTGAAGTACTCTTGTTTTAATAGTGCCTCCCCAAAGACCTCACCCTGGACAGAGGTCAATTCTCAATGCCCCAGCGCAGGTGACATTGTTAAACTGTCACTTTCCAGATTTTTTTTTCCTATTAAGAAAGATATTTTGTAATTGCATCTCCATGGGCTGTGACTGTGTGAAGCTGTTTGTGTAGTTTCCATGTAGGTGCTGTGCTCCCAGCACCACCTTGCTCTGAACACTGGTAATTCCAGGTGCTGCGCTGGGCAGAGGAGTCTCGCCAAAGCGCGCATGTATGAGACTGTGTGTGTGTGTGTGTGTGTGTGTGTGTGTGTGTGTGTGTGTGTCCTTTGCATGGCCAGGCGTGGCTGCCTTGCTCAGGCATCAGCAGGACATTGTGTGAATAGTTACAATGCTTCCAAACTGGAACTCTACATTTTGTATCTTACTTTTAAAAGCTCCTATAAGTAAAGTAACTATTGGCTTTATTAAAAATATACATTTAATAGTATCCTGAATCTTTATTTAAAGTGAACTGCAGCAGACACCATGTCAGATGCACTGCTTGGCTCACACTGCACACGACTAGTTGTTTTTAGGTCATCCTGTTGGATTCTTAGACTTTTTCAAGGGGGAAGACCACTTAGGGAACCAGGATGAGTTGGAGTGGATGAGCAAGAAGAACCAACCATAACCCTCTTGTTGGCTTCCCTAAGGGAAGCGGGTTTAGGCCTCTCATAGGTGCAGCCAACAGAGGGGTGAAGGAGACTGTCTCTTGGAAGGATGCAGCCTTTCTCTGAGTTGGGGTCCGCCAACACCCACATCCCACCAAGTGTGGGTGATAGGACCTTCTCAGCCAGTCTTTCCAAGGATGAAGACTTATTCCATCCCCCCACTCCAGGAACCCCATCTGTGCCAAGAGACCTTACCTCATAGGGATAGAAAAAGGACCTGTCTCATTGGATGATGCTATCCTACTAAGCAGAAGGAAGACTGTATGATAAGAACCATGAATTAATGGAGGGTTATAGGTGAATTTCGAGTCAGTTTGACTTGCAGAAAGCAGCACTTCATTGAATTTTTTCATGAATTTAGGAAAATTGAGTAATGTCAGTATTAATCTATAACCTTCAAAGGTAAGTACCACTGTGAGATGCCCTGAAGTTGAACATAGGGACCAAGTACGAGAGCCTTCCAAATGTACCTCAGGACAAGGTTGCTTAGCAACATCTATGTTTCATGAGTGTACTGAGGAATACACTGAAAATTCTTACTGAAATGCTAGCAGGGCCAGGCACAATAGTGCATGCCTATAAAAACCCAGTGACTCAGGAGGCTGAGACAGGAGGATTGTTAAGTTGGAGGCCAACCTTGGCAACTTGGTGAGATTCTCTCAAAAAAATTTAAAAAGCAGAGGGGCAGTGCTTATAGCTGGGTATACCTCAGTAGCAAAGCACCCCTGAGTTCAATCCCCAGTAGCAAAAGGAAGAAAAGAAAAAATGCTAGCAGGGGCTTGGGGGCTCAGTGGTAGAGTACATGTTTGGCATGGTCAAGGCCCTAAGTTCAATCCTCAGGTCAAAAAATAAGTAAAAGTAATAAAATGCTAGCAGGGAGATTAAAAAATTATTTTATTCAAATGTTTTCCTATTTAACATAAGCACTTAGTGCTATTCACAGAAGTGATAGGGTACGAGAGGAGTCCTATAGCCCTAGCTCTACGCCAGACAGGTGGAGATGGAAGTAGAAAAGTTACAGCTGAGCTCCTAGAGGGTTCTTGGAGGCCTTAGCCCATCTGAGAAATGGAGGCGAACACACAGGTAGTTGAGGTACTAATGAGGCTTGTGACCCTCCTTTCCTACCTAGGGAGATCCAATGACTCCGGAGGCTGAGGCAAGAAGATACCAAGTTCAAGGTCAGCCTTAGCAACTTAGACCCTGTTTCAAAATAAAAAATATAAAAGGACTGGGGATATAGCTCAGTGGTAAAGCACCCCTGGGTTCAATCCTCAGTATTCCCCCATAAAACAAATCAGTCAACTGGGAAGCTCCTGCCACATGCTAGCCATGAGGCTGTGAGAGGATTGCTCTGTGTCCCATTTAGCCACTGTTGTGACCAGCCTGCTGATGTGGAGACAAAGAATAAACCCTTGCCAATGGCCAGCTCCTTGACTGTACCTGAACTACATGATTAGCTGCCTCCCAGCTATATCTACCCAGGAGTCAAGGATCCTCCAAGGACAAGCACCTGGAGGTAACATGCAGCTGGCCTTAATAATTCCACAGAGGGGCTGCGATTGTGGCTCAGTGGTAGAGCACTTGCCTCACATGCATGAGGTACTGGGTTCGATCCTCAGCGCCACATAAAAATAAATAAAGATACATTGTGTCCATCTATAACTAAAACAATATTAAAAAAAAAATTCCACAGTGACAGGCTGAGTCCAGGCCTCTGTGTCTGAGAGGGGACTTAATATGACTTGTGAGGTGGGATTGTAACTCAGTGGCAGAGCGCTTGCCTAGCATGTGTGAGGCACTAGGTTCGATCCTCAGCACCACATAAAAAGAAAATGAAGATGTGTCCATCTACAACTAAAAAATTATTTTTTTAAAAAAAATGAGATGTGTTAAGAGATGTGGGCCTAGATGATGGGGGAAGATTGTTTTCAAGATTGTCTGCTCAATTCCTACAGACAAGCCCTTGGTAGGAGCCAGGGCTGCAAAGAAAATGCAGCTCCTGCCCTTAAAACTCAATCTTTTTTTTTTTGGTACAGGGGATTGAACTAGGGGCACTCAACCACTGAGCCACATCCCCAGTCCTATTTTGTGTTTTATGTAGAGACAGAGTCTCACTGAGTTGCTTAGCGCCTCGCCGTTACTGAGGTTGGCTTTGAACTCTATTCTCCTGTCTCAGCCTCCCAAAGTGCTGGGATTATAGGCGGGCGCCTGTGCGCCCAGCTGAAGATTTTTGATTCTTCCCTTACAGTTCCCAAATCCTATAAACGTATCTCGAAGCACACTTATCAACCAGGTCCACCTGGCTCCAGCTTCCCCCTCTACAGCTTCAGGGTCTCCTATGCACACATCCCTCCCACCCTCCCTCCCCAGGACTTTACCAGTGCTCTCCAACTTGCCTCCCTGTTATTCTGAAGGCTGTTTAAGGCTCCATCAGTTTTCTCAGACCAGTGCCCATCTTCCAACATGGCTTTGTTTCTCCTCAGCACTTAGCGCTGCCCTTGCATCTAGTGTGTTTGGATTTGTTCCTTCCACTAGAAAGTCTGGTACACATCCACATCACCAGGGTACAGGATAGTGCCTGCGACCACCGCCAAACATCTTGAGACAGATGAAAGGTGGCGCTAGACCCAGAATTTGCTAATTCTAATACAAAAGGGGTGTGGTGGAGAGCTAGATGGCATGGTTATCAGAACTGCAAGGAGGGATTAACCCTGGGAGCTGAGAATTAGATTATGAAGGCCAATTTAATAAATTTTCTGTTCTCATGGACGGTGGAGTAATATTTTTGAAAGCCTTTGCAACGGGTTCTTAGAGAAACCTGAGGACCACGCTTCGCTGAAAGAGAAAACCAGTGGCCAGCGTCAGTAGGGGAGCGTTATTCCACCCACGTGTACACACGCCCATCCGCCCCTAACCGGAACATGCGCACATGCGCGCACTACATCCATCCCAGACGTGCGGACAGGCACGTTAGTTCACCACTCGCCTTCCGCAGTGCGGGGACATGCGCACACGAGCTCTCCCCGCCCATCCCGGACGTGCCAGCCCACACGCAGACGTGAGCGGGGGGGGGCCCCTCCTCCAGCAGCTCCTGTGCGTGGTCGCGTCTTCGTGCGCGTGGGTTCGTAGTCGCCTCTTCGGCGTAGAGTATGTCAGTCCTTGGAGCTGCGCGGGGCCGGTCCCCCGCCCTTGCGGCACGCCGTGACTCAGCATCCTCGCTGGTGTGCCTCTTGGAACAGCTCTACAGAGTCCTTCAGCGTGGATAGGGCGTGCCCTGCTTCCGACCTCCCGCCCCAGAACTAACCTCCCTTTCCTTGAATCCGCTCCTTCGCCCTAGTCCGCAGCCTCGGTTCTTCTGCCTTCACGCCCTTGATTACCTGGTCTCCAGGGCCTGCTAGAACCCTGTCCAGCTGCCCTGAATTAAGGCCTGACTTATCTAAGTGCCCATGTCTCGGTTTCCTCATCTTTTAGGACTGTGCTCTTGTTTGGTACTGGTACCAACATAAGCTGTAGTAACTAAATGAGAGTCATCTGCTTTTCCAAGGCTACTTTATGGGGAGTTAGAACAGTCCCTGGGTTAACTTGCCTCCAGGATCAGAGTCCCTCCTCAGTCATTCCACTTCCAGGTGGCAGATCATCTTGCAGGAGGCCCTTGGGGGCCGGCCAGCGCTGGTGCGGGATTTATTTATTTATTTATTTTTAAGATTATTCATCTTAGTCCCTGGTCTGGATCATGACCCCAAAAGAGCTTCTCTCCTTCCAAGATCCCAGCACTTTTGAACTCTGTACTCTGTGGTTTGCAGCACTTGACACAACATAAGTGGTGTACGTGGTGAGGCGAGTAGAAAACAAGGTTTAAGTAGTTTTAGAATATAAAATTAGCTTACACTGGTGTTCCTCCAAGCTACACATCCCACTCCTCAAGGTTCAGAGATGCCACTCCCAGAGTTAGATGACTGATTACCCACCTGTGTACTCCCATCTTCCCTGGGGGAGTCTTCCCCCAATGCTCTACATCAATGCAAGAGGACAGATGATAAAATTACCTCTCTGCATTTGCCCAGGCTGCTGTCTTAGCTTTTGTGTGTGTGTGTGTACCAGGGATTGAATTCAGGGATACTCAACCACTGAGCCACATCCCCAGCCCTATTTTGTGTTTTATGTAGAGACAGGGTCCCACTGAGTTGCTTAGCACCTCACCATTGCTGAGGCTGGCTTTGAACTCGTGATTCTCCTGTCTCAGCCTCCTTAAGTGCTGGGATTACAGGAGTGCGCTGCAGCGACCAGCTGTCTTAGCTTTTGAGTTGCCATTTTGGTCCATTTCCACGTATAAAATTCTACTCTGATTTAGTATTACTATCACAGATGCCAAGCTGATATTCAAACTGGGGTGATGAGAGAGAAGAGAACCCGGCTTCCCTACTTTCCTTACACCTTTCTCCTAAGACTGAAAAGCCAGAAACTTGTGGAAAGGACAGGGTTGAAATAAAATCCTTTTTTAATTTTTTTAGTTGTCAGTGGACCTTTATTTAATTTATTTATTTATATGTGATGCTGAGAATCGAACCCAGGGCCTCACACATGCTAGGCAAGCACTCTATCACTGAGCCACTACCCCAGACCTCTACTCTATATACTGGGGATTGAACTCAGGGGCACTCGACCACTGAGCCACATCCCCAGCCCTGTTTTGTGTTTTATGTAGAGACAGGGTCTCACTGAGTTGCTTAGCACCTCGCTGTTGCAGAGGTTGGCTTTGAACTCGCGATTCTCCTGTCTCAGCCTCCCTAAATGCTGGGATTACAGGCTTGAGCCACCGCGCCGGGCTCTCAGCCCTTTTTATTCTCTATTTTGAGTCAGGATCTCTGTATGTTACTGAGGCTGTCTTCCTGCTTCAGCCTCCCCATTAAGTAGGATTATAGTTGTGCTTCACCCACGCCCTTCTCAAATTTCTTAACCTTTCAGTTAAATGGGGAGGTCAATAGGATATCCTTCATGGGGCTGCCATAACAGTTATGTGGGAAAGTATTTAGCAAAGAGGACTTCAGAGAGTAAACCTGGTTGGCTATACTACTGACTTGATCAAGGACTATCTATTAATATTGATCTTCCTTTGTTCTACTTGGTGTGTTTTCTCTCCTTTGCTACTATGACCTATTACTTGCAGATAAGGATGTAGTTTTCTGCTAATATAGAACATCCGTTAAATTTGGAATTTCGAGCCGGGCGCTGTGGCTCACGCTTGTAATCCCAGCACTTTGGGAGGCTGATACAGGAGAATCGCGAGTTCAAAGCCAGCCTCAGCAACAGCGAGGTGCTAAGCAACTCAGTGAGACCCTGTCTCTACATAAAATACAAAAAAAAAAAAAAAAAAAATAGGGCTGGGGATGTGGCTCAGTGGTTGAGTGCCCCTGAGTTCAATCCTTGGTACCAATAAATAAGTAATTAATTAATTAATTAATTAATTTGGAATTTCAAAGTTGAATGTTAAAATATTGTGCTGGAGAGGAAGAATTTAAAAATATTTTGGGAAAATCTGGAGTAATTCAAACTGCTGGGAATAACAGGCCAACTGCTGGTGGTGGAGATTATGAAATGTCAAAAAGAAAGTGATATCTCTTGAAAAATCTAAGAGATACCAGTAAAGGAAAGGAACCATGAGGAGGTAGGAAGGGAGGGAAAGGGGAAATATTGGGGAATGATATTAGAAATATTATATTGTTACATTGTGTGCATGTACAAACATGTAGCAGTCTCACCAGTATGTACAATTATAATGGACAAAAAATACGGGGATAAAAGGTGACACCTTGGAACCAGCAACCATCAGAAGCCTTACCTTCTTCCTCTGATCTCAATACCTAAAGATTTTTTTTGTGTGGTTTTTTTTTTGGTACTGGGGATTGAACTCAGGGGTACTCCACCACTGAGCCACATCCCCAGCCCTATTTTGTGTTTTATGTAGAGACAGGGTCTCACTGAGTTGCTTAGCGCCTCGCCATTGTTGAGGCTGGCCTTGAACTCGCGATTCTCCTGTCTCAGCCTAAGTGCTAGGACTACAGGTGTGCGCCACCATGCCTGGCTCTAAAGCTGTTCTTGTGTGTTTGAGAGGACAGAAGGCACTGGAGAAGGTAGTGTGACATAGGCAGATTTCCAAAACACCTTTGGAAAATTTGGAGTGAAATGTCACATGAATAGGACTGTTCCCTGGAAAGTCCTGTGACCGCTCATTTCTTCAACTTTCAGCCCTCAACTATTTTCCTTTTTTCATCTTTAGGACCTCAAATCATTCTGGGCAGGGAAAGAAGCCATATGTGGAGCAATTGCATGGAATTGGGAGGTGGGCCAGAGGAAAACCTAGGCCTGGAACTGTAGCAGTTTGGGACCTTCCTTAGTGGGCTGGCCTTTCTGGGAAGCCAGATGATAGAGAAGCTTAATTTAAGAGTGCCAGTTCTGGGCTGGGATTGTGGCTCAGTGGTAGAGCGCTTGCCTCACTTGCGTGAGGCACTGGGTTCGATCCTCAGCACCACATAAAAATTAATAAAATAAAGATATTGTGTCCATCTACAACTAAAAAAAATTTAAAAAAAAAAAGTGCCAGTTCTTAGCCCGGCATTGCAGTGTATGCCTGTAATCCCAGCGACTTGGGAGGCTGAGGCAGGAGGACAGCGAATTCAAAACCAGCCTCCGCAATTTAGCAAGGCTTAAGTAACTTAGTGAAACCCTGTCTCAAAATATATTTTAAAAGGCTGGGGATGTGTCTCAGTGGTTAAGTGCTCCAGGGTTCAATCCCTCCTACCAAAAAAAATAAAGAGTGCCAGTTTTAGTTAGGCACATGCCTGTAATCCCAGTGACTTGGGAGGCTAAGTCAGGAAGATTGCAAGTTCAAGATCAGCTTTGGCAATTTAGTGAGATCCTGTCTCAAAATGAAAAAGGCTGGGGATGTAGCTCAGTAGTAAAGCATCCCTGGGCTCAAGCACTAGAACTGCAAAAAAAAAAAAAAAAAAAAAAAGAGTGCCAGTTCTTGGACTTCTGACTATATGCACTCCTCCTTTACTGGTTTGTGATTTCAACTGCTATCAATTCACTTTTTTTTTTTTTTTTTTTTTGGCACTGGAGATTGAACTCAGGGCCACTCGACCACTGAGCCACATCCCCTCCTATTTTGTGTTTTATGTAGAGACAGGGTCTCACTGAGTTGCTTAGCACCTCACAGTTGCTGAGGCTGGCTTTGAACTCGCGATTCTCCTGTCTCAGCCTCCCTAAGTGCTGGGATTACAGGCTTGCGTCACCGCGCCCAGCCAATTCACTATGAATCCCAAATTTCTTCTCCAGCTCAGACCTTCTCTGTCCTCTGATGTGGACACCCAACTCAATACCTCCACTTAGCTGTCTAACAGTTTTAACGACTTAGCATGTATAAAAAACTAGATCATGTGATTTCTCCTCAAACTTGCACCTCTCCTAGTCTTCCTCATTGGACATCTTCCTCACTCCTCATTGGAATTGTTGATGGCGATTCCATTTTTCTAGGAACTCAGGTCAAAACCTGGATATCATCCTAACCATTCTCTTTCACTAGGAAATTGTGAATTCTTCATTTAGGCCACCATGCCCAGCTTCTATTTCCTTGACAGAAGCAGCCTTCCTCCCTGGCCTGCATTATTACACTAGCCTATTTATGTCCTATTCTTGCTGGTGGTCAGTCTGATCCTTTGTAAATCATGGCAGATGATATCCCTCCTCTGCTTAGAATCCTTTAGTGACTTCCCATCTCTCTCAGAACAAAACCCATAGCCCTTCAGTGATTTAGAGGGTTCTTTTGTGATCTTCTTGCCTTCCTTTTCCTCTCTGACCTCATCTTTTATCATTTTCCCTAGTTCACTCTACTCTAGCCACAGTTGCTTCTGGTTTCTGAAATATCTAAACATGCTCATCTCAGGACTTTTGTAGTTGCTGTTCTCTTCGCTCTAGTGATTTCTTCCCAGATAGCCAACTAACTCTTTCACTTACCTTTAGGCTTATGCTCAAATGTTACCTCTTATCAGTGAGATTTTTTTTTCTTGAGCATCTATTTATTTTTAGGTACCGGGGATTGAACCCAAGGGCACTTTACCACTGAGCTACATTTTATATTTATATATATATTTTTTTTTTATTTTTTTTATATCTTTATTTTTATGTGGTGCTGAGGATCGAACCTAGTGCCTCACGCAAGCGCTCTACCACTGAGCCACAATCCCAGCCATTTTTTAATATTTTTTATTTTGAGACAGAGTCTCCCTAAGTTGCCTAGGCTGACCTCGAACTTGTGATCCTCCTGTCTCAAGCTCCCAATTTTCTAAGATTACAGGTGTGTGCCTCTGTACCTGGCTTTGACCATCTATTTAAAATTGCAACCCCTATTCCCAACATCCTTTTCAGCTTGCCTTTTCTCAGTATCATTTACCAGCATCTGACATAAAATATATTCTGTTTAGCTATGTGGTACTCAAGTACCCACAGCACCTGGAACCTGGAAGGTGCTCCATGAAATTGTTGAATGACGGATGAATGAATGAAGCTGATCCGGGCACGAGGAGATCAGGCTCGGCCCCAGTCATTTCCGGGCAGAGGCCAGTCGAAGGTGGCGCAAAAGGCCTCTAGGTGGTGGGGAGGGCCCAGATGAGTCTCCAGAGCTGCTGCTGCCTGCCGCCAAGGTCACGCAGCGGGCGGAGAGGGCGGGGGCGGAGGGTCTGGGAGGAGGGACGGCGGGGGGAGCCGCGCGGGGCCGGGGCGGGGTCGGGCGCCTGCGCCATAAAGGCTGCTGCGTTCTGCCGGGCGCTGCTCGCTTAGCGCCGCCTGCTCCTCGGTGCACGTCTCCGTGTGCCCTTCTGGTCCCGCCATGGCCGCTCTCACCCGGAATCCGCAGTTCCAGAAGCTGCAGCAGTGGCACCGCGATAACAGTTCTCAACTCAACCTGCGCCACCTTTTCGATGCCAACAAGGAGCGGTTCAATCATTTCAGGTGCGCGCGCGGGGCTGGGGCCAGGCTGCCTGGACAAGGGCCCCAGGGACCCCCGGCCACTGAGCCGGGTCCAGGCCAAAGCCGCACTTTGTCCTTGACGCCTCCTTGGAGCCTGTTCGCTGTAGGTCTTGGGTCTGGGGCCTGCTTAGTCATGAGGAGCAGCGGCCCCTCCGCAGCTCTCCCTCCTCGGGCACCTCGCCTTCCTCTCGCCCCTCCCCCACAGCTCTTTTAGAAGGGACTCCTGAGGCACTTGTGGGGAGGGGTTTCACTGACGCAACTGGCCGGAAAGAGCTGCCCCCTGCCACCTGGTCCTGGCCACAGTAGGCATAGGACATCTTTGGAGTGCAGTCAGGGTGGTCAGCCTGGGCGGGGGTTGCCGGGATTCGCAGTGGTGGAGATGGGGCGAAAGAGGCTAAGGCCAGAGACCTGTGGAATGACTGGGAAATGGGAAGGAGTGTGGGAGGAAATCTTGTGTGGGAATGCGTCCCAGTTTGCTCTGATCACGAATGATAGGGCGGAGGAGCGGGTAGGGATGGGACGACTGCCTGTGGCTCCGGGACTGCAGTTCCTTAATGGTGAGGCATGGAGTGGAAGCTCTGCAGGGTTCTGGGGTGTCTCCCTGAGCGCTGCAAGGCAATTGCACTCCGTCTTCCTCGGCCATGACTCCTTGTTGAGGGTCTGATTGCTGCTTGGTTTGGATGGCATGGCCTCCTTCACTGTGCTGCAGCTGTTCCAGGTTAGCCTGGGCAGGAAGGTGACAGACACCACGCACTGTGCTGGGCAGCTAGGGACCCTTTGGTGTTCTGGCACAGGGAGGATGTTTCTTCTGGAAGCAGCTCCTGCCTCTGCTCTGATCCAGGGGCAGGCTCAGAGGACCAGGGGTGTGGTCAGTAGCTTCTGCATCTTTCTGTAGCTTGACTCTTAACACCAACCATGGCCATATTCTGGTGGATTACTCCAAGAACCTTGTGACGGAGGAAGTGATGCACATGCTGGTGGACCTGGTAATGTTGTTTGGGAAACCCTGTGTGGTGGGTGAGCTAGGCTCCTGGGAGCCTCCAGGTCTTCCTGGACTTCAGAAACTACGTCAGTACTGCTACTGGCTTCTGAATGCCTGGCCTGGCTCAGGTTCTGAGCAGCATTCCAGGGGACCCCAGTGCCTGATATTTGAGTAGCCTCTTCCCAGATGGGAGAGGGAGACAGGCTGTAGTTTTCTGTCAGTCTCATTGGGGGCAGTGCCATGCCTTGTGCTTGGGGGCTTGGACTTGTGATAGCCATTGTGAGTAGGACAAGACCTCAGTGTTTTTTCTTCTCAGGCCAAGTCCAGGGGCGTGGAGGCTGCCCGGGATAGCATGTTCAATGGTGAGAAGATCAACACCACCGAGGTGAGCAGCCCTGGTGTACAACAGATTCCGCATACCTCCTGGGGCCTCTTCCTTCCCTTTGGGGGTTCATCTGACTGTTAGCATCAACCTGTGTCTTCATCTCTTCTCTTAGGCAATGCTTTTGCTTAACAAGAAGCCTGAAGGCCTGTTTCTTTGGGGCTGGTTGCAGGCCTTTGGGGTGTGTCTTCTCTAAGACCAACAGGGATTTGGCAAGCAAATTGGAATGGCTCCTAGTGCCTGCCCAGGGAGGTACACTTCTCAACCCTGAATGAGGAGAATTTCTCAAGGATTGCTCAGGCATTTTATTAGGGAACTTACCTGATTTATCTTTGCTGCAAGTTTTATTAGTGACAAGAATTTCATGTCACAAAAGACCTTAACCTCCTTAGCAGTAGGAGTCAGTAGGAACCTGCAGTAAGGCCAGGCTTTGGGGATCCTGTTCCTTACTTGCAGTGGAAGCCTGGAGGCATAATAAACTCTGAGCACTTAGTCTCTGTTCTCATAATTTCGTTACCTTCCTTTTACCTATGAGGAGACTGAGGTTTAGAGGTTAAATCACTAATCCAAGATGTCATAGCTGGAAGAGGAAGAACTGGGATTCAAACAGCCCATCTTGTGCTACTGGGCTAGTGTGAGCAAGCCTGCAGTTAAGGAGGGTTTCCTGCGGGGTCCCTTTGCCTATGGAAGTGGGGAGGCATGGGGTTGGGCAGGTTGGATGTGGGGTAGCATGAGTCTGTGATCCTCTCACTAAGACATGAGATAATCACTTTCCTGCCTACCTGCATCCTTTACACCTGCTTCTGTCAAAGACGTCCTCTGCTGGCTTCAGCTGGATGGAGCTGTTTTGCTCTCATGACCAGGCCAGCTGCCTGGCACCTGTCATAGACTTATGGTTTGGTTGGTTTGTGGCAGATGGTAGTGATGGGGCTGCTTAGTGAGGGAAGCTTGAGTTACTTGCTTTATTCCATATCCAGGGGGCTAAGGGCACTTTTCAGAAGGTGCCAGCAGACACTGTGTACTCTAATCAGAAGGATGAGGTTACTTGAGGCTTCATGAGCCCTGGTCCGCTGAAGACATTAACTGCTTATCTCTGCCCTGTGTTGTCACCATTCTGCCTTTGCTTACTCTCTTCCTCTTAGACTGTTCACACACTGAGCCCCTATAGGCCCTCAAGGCCTGTCCTAAGCATGGTCAGTTCCCTGGCCCCTTGCTGCGGCTGCTATTGCTGCTGCTGCTGCTGCTGCTGCTGCTGCTTTTTCTTCTTCTTTTTTGTAGTACTGAGGTTGAACCCAGGGATACTCCATCACTGAACTACATCCTCAGCCCTTTTTAAATTTTATTTTGAGATAGGATCTTACTGAGTTGCCCAGACTGGACTTGAGCTTGTGGTCCTCCTATCTCAGTCTCCCAAGTCTCTGGGATTATAGGCCTATACCACCATGCCTGGTCCCCATACTGGCTTCTGATTGCATCACACAAGGGGGCAGCCCATCCTTTGCATTCTCCAGAGTCCTGGGGTAGCTCCTATTTCCATAAGCATACAGTGGTTCCCAGAACAAGACCATGGTGCTAAGCCACCTCAGGGTCTGCTGTCCAGTGGTGACTCTTGGGCCATACTATACCATGCCCAGCTAGAAGCTTGGCTCCCTAAAGTATATATAGGAAGGGTTCTTCACACTCTGTTCCTTGACCCAGGATCGGGCAGTGCTACATGTGGCCCTGCGGAACCGCTCAAACACACCCATTTTGGTGGATGGCAAGGATGTGATGCCAGAAGTCAATAAGGTTTTGGAAAAGATGAAATCTTTCTGCCAGGTAAGTGACTGCTGGGCCGGACTTGCCCTTGGCCACACCTGTGTGTGTATTTGGGGATCTGGGAGTCCTTATTAGCAGCTCTACTGTTCTCCCTTAGAGGCAGGACTTAGACCCTCACTGAAGCCTCAGGTAAGAGTGGCCTGTGCAGTTGCTGACCCTGGGGTCTCTGCTGAGGCTTGAATTTCCCCTGATCCTGGTTTAAGGGGATCCACTGCTAACAGTAGGAGCAGCCTGGTTCCTGAATTAAAGATATCTGGTCTCAGGATAAGCTAGCCAGTAGCAATGGCCTGAAATTAAATGAAATCCCTGAGATAGGGTAGTGAAGGAAGGAAGAATTGCTTTATTTAATCTCTTTAGTGACATTCCCTTATTGCCTAGTCCAGACTCAGGTAGAAAAAATGTAAAAGGTCCTGACCCCACTCCCAGCCAACTCTCCAGAGGCAGCTGTTATATTTTCCTGAAATTGTCCCCGAAGTACCTGTGCATATACTAGCACATATAAATACACACACACACAAGCATCTGTCATCTCATGTTTGTAATACATGTACACACACAGGTTCAGTTTTCTTTTTTTTTTTTAATATTTTTTAATGTTTTTTAATGTTACTGCATTTTTTTATACCTCTATTTTATTTGTTTTCATATTTATGTGGTGCTGAGGATCGAACCCAGTGCCTCGCACATGCTAAGCAAGCGCTCTACCACTGAGCTACCGCCCCAGCCCCACAGGTTCAGTTTTCTACTTGGTCTTCTACAGCTTATTTCCACTCAGAATCATGTCAGGGATGTTCCTGGTTAGTATCCAAGAAATACAACCATGTCTCCTCCTTCTCCTGTTTGCGGGGGGTGGGGACCACCTTAGAGATCAGCTAAATTCCCCAGGTCAATCACTGTTGTCTCAGTTATCTATCTCAGGGGTGATTGATTCCTCAAGCCTGGAGTACAAGGGTGATGGCTAGGTGTCTGTGTGGGTGTGTGCATGTTGATATGGGTTATGCGTGCTCTTAAGAGTGATCATGTGGTCAACTGTGATCATTCACTTCTTTTTTTGGGGGGGGGCGGTTACTGGGGATTGAACTCTGGCAGTCGACTACTGAGCCACACCCCCAGCCCTATTTTGTGTTTTATGTAGAGACAGGGTCTCACTGAGTTGCTTAGCGCCTCGCCGTTGCTGAGGCTGGCTTTGAACTCACGATTCTCCTGTCTCAGCCTCCCTAAGTGCTGGGATTACAGGCTTGAGCCACCGCGCCTGGTGATCATTCACTTCTTATCCCTGAAAGCAGAGGCCCCACATGTGGCTGGTCAAAGTCTGGTTGCTTTGGCCAAGAGCCATTTTCAGATCTGAAAATGATGCCAGGAGTAGGAGGTGATCTTGGCCTCAGTCTCTCCCTCCCTCCCTTCCTCCCTCCCTTCCTTTCTTCCTTCTTTCCTATTTTTATGTGGTGCTGAGGATCGAACCCAGTGCCTCACACATGCGAGGCAAGCGCTCTACCACTGAGCCACAATCCCAGCCATGGCATCAGTCTTAATTGGAACTTCCTGGGATGAGGAAGGCTTGGCATCCTAATGGGAATCTAGATTTCCAATGTTCCTTAGGGTGATCAGCCATGTGACTTTTGTGTGGGGAAGGGCATTTCCAGCCATCATGACTGGCAGAGCTGACATGCCTTGGGAGCCTGGTGCTCTCTTTTATCAGCCTGTGTGTGCTCAGGCATGCCGTGTGGAGAATGGAGAGTTGAGGCACTGGCCATTTTGGTTGCTTATTTCCAAGACAGCCCTCTCTCTCTCTCTCTCTCTCTCTCTCTCTCTCTCTCTCTCTCTCTCTCTCTCTCTCTCTCTCTCGTCATTTCAAACCAGTTTATTTTCTTGCTTCATGAGAAAGAGCATTCTAAAGCAGTGTAGCCAGCATACAATTGCAATGCTGTAAAACACTCAATAAGCATAAGCTTAAAAAAAAAAAATCAATGGGCAGAGAATGGGATGGTCAACTGTTAAAATTCAGTAATAAGAGTTCAACAAAGTAGAAACAGATTGAAGTTCCCACAGTGGGGTCAACCTTCTCTTAACTGGCTGCTGGATTACCTCAGACTGGTGGGTATTTATAGTTCAAAACATGCTGATGAACAGTAGCAATTCAGCAGGGAGGAACACTTTCTTTTTTTTTTTTTTTTTTTTGGTACTGGGGATTGAACTCAGGGGCACTCGACCACTGAGCCACATCCCCAGCCCTATTTTGTGTTTTATGTAGAGACAGGGTCTCACTGAGTTGCTTCGTGCCTCGCCATTGCTGAGGCTGGCTTTGAACTCCCGATTCTCCTGTCTCAGCCTCCCTAAGTGCTGAGATTACAAGCGTGAGCCACCGCGCCCGGCGGGAGGAACACTTTCTATGGCTACTGCTCTTCAAAAGTTCCTCAAAATTGTTGGGTGAAGATGTTCACCATGGCCTTCATTATCATGGCAAAACCCAAAAACAAATTGTACATATCAAAATAGAGGATTTTGAATGTTCCTAACACAAAAAGATTATAAATGAGGTGATGGACATACCATTTGCCACAATGTGATCATTATACATTTTATATGCATTGAAATGGTCACACTGTACTCCATAAATGTTTAGTCATTATGTGTTGAAAAGTAGTGCCAGAGATGTAGTTCAGTGGTAGAGTGCTAGCCTATGGAACGTGAGTCCCTGGGTTCGCTCCTCAGAACCACAAAATAAATTTAAAAATTTTTTAATATAAAAATAAAAACCAAAACAACTTGCACTCATTTGTCAGAGGACATATCAGTAAAATCAGTGTATATTCCTATACTGCATTCCTAGCTACCATTAGGAATTCAGGATCTATGGCTGTATTTATCTGCTGTGCTATTTAGGATTACTAGGAAGTTAAAAAAGGAAGTTACAGAATTTGTGGTGTAAAGCCTGAACCAAAGAATGTATGGTTGTATTAAAGATTTAAAAAAAAAAAAAAGATAAACATTTTTCCCTCTAGTGTTTTTTTTTTTTTTTTTTTTTTTTTTGTGGTACTGGGGATTGAACTCAGGGGCACTCGACCACTGAGCCACATCCCCAGCCCTATTTTGTGTTTTATGTAGAGACAGGGTCTCACTGAGTTGCTCGCTTAGCGCCTCGCCATTGCTGAGGCTGGCTTTGAACTCGCGATTCTCCTGTCTCAGCCTCCCTAAGTGCTGG
>CM053414.1:38583423-38616319 GCA_028644305.1 Xerus rutilus
CAGCCACCGCCCCCGGCTTGTTGTTGTTTTTTGGTATTGGGGATTGAACCCAGGGATGCTAAAGCACTGAGCCACACCCCCAGCCCTTTTTTGTATTTTATTTAGAGACAGGGTCTCACTGAGTTGCTTAGAGCCTTGCTAAGTTGCTGAGGCTGGCTTTGAACTCGTGGTCCTACTGCCTCAGCCTCCTGAGCCACTGGGTTTATGGGTATGCACCACCATGCCCGGCTTTTTTTTTTTTTTTTTTGGTACCAGGGATTGAATTCAGGGGTACTTGATCACTGATCGCCAGCCCGATTTTGTGTTTTATTTAGAGACAGGATCTCACTGAGTTGCTTATCGTTTCTCCGTTGCTGAGACTGGTTTTGAACTTGCGATCCTCCTGTCTCAGTGTCCCCAGCCACTGGGATTATAGGTGTGTACCATTGTACCCGGCTTTTTTTTTTTAATAATTAATCTATAATGGTGAAATTGAGGATTGAGAAGCTGAGCAACTTTTTTTTTTCTTTCTTTTTTTTGTGGGGGAGGGTTTGAACCCAGGGACGCTTTACCACTGAGCTACATACCCAGACCTTTTTATTTTTTTTCATTTTGAGACAGGGTTTTGTGTTGCCCAGGCTGGTCTCCAATTTGCAATTCTCCTGCCTCAGCCTCCCAAGTAGCTAGGATTACAGGTGTGTATCACCACACCAGCTTTTTTTTTTTTTTAAATTGATGAAAATATTCTCATGACAGTTGATTACTTTTTTATTTAAAGGAAGAAAATGGAGCTGGGTGCGGTGGCTCAATCCTGTAATCCCAGCATTTAGGGAGGCTGAGACAGGAGAATCGCGAGTTCAAAGCCAGCCTCAGCAACAGCAAGGCACTAAGCAACTCAGTGAGACTCTGTCTCTACATAAAACACAAAATAAGGCTGAGGATGTGGCTCAGTGGTCGAGTACTCCTGAGTTCAATCCCCAGTACAAAAAAAAAAGAAAAAAATTAGTGGGCATGGTGGCGCACGCCTGTAATCCCAGCATTTTGGGAGGCTGAGACAGGAGAATCACAAGTTCAAAGCCAGCCTCAGCAATAGTGAGGCACTAAGCAACTCAGTAAGAGTCTCTAAACAAAACAAAATAAGGTTGGGGATGTGGCTCAGTGGTTGAGTACCCCTGAGTTCAATCCCCAATACCAAAAAAAAGAAAATGTTGCTGGATCTTACTGGCTTTGGGGAAAGCATGTGTACTAGTTTTCTATTTATGTGTAGGAAATTACTGGAGAACTTAGCAACTAGAAATAACAGTCAACATTTCTTTGGGTCAGGACTTGGAGTGGTTCTAGTTAAGGTCTCTTAAGGTTACATTCATCTGAAGGCTTGAGGCTAGAGGATCTGTTCTAAAGATGGCTTCTTAGCAGTGCCTTTTGGCTTTTGGAAGGCTTTAGTTGCATGCCATGCGGATCTCTACGCAGTTTGAGAGTCCTCATGACGAGGCAGATGATTTCTCTCAGAGTGAGCAACTCAATAGAGAGCAGGGAGAGTTCTCTGAGGTCTTTATTTTATTTTTTTAATTATTCTATTTAGGTATACATGATAGTAGAATGCATTTTGATTCATTGTACACAGATGGAGCACAACTTTTCATTTCTCTGGTTGTACGTGATGTAGAATCACATCATGTATGCAGTCATACATGAAGCTAGGACTCTGGTGTCCATCTTCTTCCACCATCTTTACTGTCCCCATACCCCCTCCTCCCTCCCTCCCCTTTGACCAAAGTTCCTCCATTGTTCCCATGTCCCCTCCCCCATTATGGATCAGCATCCACTTATCAGCCTGAGGTCTTTTGTGACCTAGTATCAGAAATCCCATTCTTTAATTTCTGTAATATCCTATTGATTGTACACATCAGCTCTGGTCAACCTAAGTGGGTACTTTACAGCCATGAATACCAGGAAGCAGCAGGGGTCACTGTTAAATCATCTTGGAAGTTGGCTACCAGAATCTACCTCTGGCTCCCCATGATTTATACCCCATTCAGATTCTCCTAAGGCTGTATTCCATTACTTTATCATCTAGAAGTCCAGAACCTCATTGTCAGATACAGGAATAGTTGTACCTGCATTTCCTTGAGTATAACTTCAGTGCACTTCCTTTTCCATTATCTTTTTTTTTTTGGTGGTGCTGGGGATTGAACCCAGGGCCTTGTGCATGCAAAGCAAGCATTCTACCAACTGAGCTATATTCCCAGCCCAGTGCACTTCCTTTTGATCTGGAGAGATGGATTAGACAAGTTGTCTACCCCTTGTATACCCAACCTACAATGGCGAGATAGGAATAGGATAATGACTATTATCATTAATAGTCATTAAGGGGGGCAGAGCAGCGGGAGGGGAGGAAGGCATGCAAGCCACTGGTCCATAGCAATTCTGAAATCTACTAGAATATGTTGGCAATTTATTGGTTAAGATTCCAGGCCTGGGAATAATTTCTCAAGGCTCTTGGCTTTTCCTGCACTCATTTCTCTTAGTTGAACAGTAGCCTGTGTTTGTGACTGCATAGTTTTATCAGACTACTTAGTGTCTGTGGAAATATAGGGATCTAAAGGCCTCTCTTTTCTGCTCTCTTTCAGTTCAAGTAAGTGTCATTTCTGAAAATTCAGTTATTTTAAAAACTTTTGCGTCTCCTATGAAGCTTATTGGGGAAAGCCTCATTCCATTAAGTAAAAGCCATACCCACAATTTTTTTCAAAATGAGTCCTTTTCTACCTTTGCTTTTGAGCCCACAAAGATACCATTAAGCCTCTCAGAAGTCTCTTTTTTTTTTTTTTTAATATTTTTTTAGTTGTAGATGGACACAATGTCTTTATTTTATTGTTTCGTACGTGGTGCTGAGGATCGAACCCAGGGCCTCACGCATGCAAGGCAAGCACTCTACCGCTGAGCCACAGTCCCAGCCCCTCTCAGAAGTCTTTTGTTTTTGGTACTGGGGATTGAACTCAGGGGTACTCGACCACTGAGCCACATCCCCAGCCTTATTCTGTGTTTTATGTACAGACAGGGTCTCACTGAGTTGCTTAGTGCCTCGCCGTTGCTGAGTCATGATTCTCCTGACTCACCCTCCCTAAGTGCTGGGATTACAGGCTTGTGCCATCGTGCCCGGCTTTGAGGCTGGCTTTGAACTCACAATTCTCCTGTCTCAGCCTCCCAAGGTGCTGGGATTACAGGCGTGTGCCACCGTGCCCAGCTTAGAAGTCTTATCTTGTATTTATTTACTTATTTGCAGTACTAGTGGTTGAACCCGGGGGGCGGGGGTACTCTACCAATGAGCTATGTCCCTGGCCATTTTTATTTTTTAGAAAATTTCAAGTCTGGGTTTCCTTGAATTCCCCAGACTGGCCTCCAACTTGTCATCCTTTTGCCAAATCCTCAGAGTTGCTGGGATTACAGGCATGTGCCACTGCGCCCAGCACAGGCTGTATGTTCTTTTATGACAAAGCTTCTCAGTCACATTCCATCATTTTCATAATATTTGTTTTTTTTTTTTTTTTTTTTTGGTACCAGGGATTGAACTCAGGGGTACTCGACCACTGAGCCACATCCTCAGCCCTATTTTGTTTTTTATGTAGAGACAGGGTCTCACTGAGTTGCTTAGCGCCTCACCGTCGCTGAGGCTGGCTTTGTACTCGCAATTCTCCTGTCTCAGCCTCCCTAAGTGCTGAGATTACAGGCTTGAGCCACCGCGCCCAGCTTCATAATATTTGAATAAGTGCATAGTCAGCCCACTCAGCACAGGTGGGAGTCAGTCAGGGATGTGAATACAGAGGAAAGAGTCATTTGTAGGTCCATTTGGAGGTTGGCTGCATTTCTGATATTCCTGTCCCTGGTCATGGTAATTGGTATTTCATCTTCTGGTCTCTGATGTTAGTTTCTGCTGAAACTTTACCATTTTTTTTTGCAAATTTTGACAGCATTACTGTAAGGTGAAGATGTGGCCCCACTTTTTAAATGAGGAAATACAGTGTAGTATGGTAGGGATCTGCCACTATGATTTTAAGAATCTCCTATGAGGCCCTGAAAGTTGGAATTGAGGTTGAAGGATAGAAGGGTGGTACCTTTTTTAAAATTTTGTACCAGGGATTGAACCCAGAGGTGCTTAGCCACTGAGCCACATCTGCAGCTTCTCCTATCCCCTTTTTTAAAGACAAGGTCTCACCAAGTTGTTTAGGGCCTCACTAAAATGCTGAGGCTGGCCTTGAACTTGCAGTCTTCCTGCCTGCACTTCCTGAGTCACTGGGATTACAGGCATGCAGTAATGATGTTTTTGAGCAGTAATTTATATGGGGGTGATGGGGTTTGGGCTGATCACATCTCCCTTGCTCTGTGCCAGCGTGTCCGGAGTGGTAACTGGAAGGGGTACACAGGCAAGTCCATCACAGATGTCATCAACATCGGCATTGGAGGCTCAGACCTGGTGAGGAAGACTGCCTTGGGACGGGATGAGGGGTGGGAACTGTTAGTTCTACCCAGGGCTTTGGTTTCTCCATTCATGGGACTTGTGCCCTGGAATCTTGCTTTCTAATACTCTGTCTCTCCACAGGGGCCTCTTATGGTGACTGAAGCCCTTAAACCATACTGTTCAGGAGGTCCCCGGGTCTGGTTTGTCTCCAACATTGATGGGACCCACATTGCCAAAACCCTAGCCAACCTGAATCCTGAGTCCTCCCTGTTTATTATTGCCTCCAAGGTACGGGCATCAGTGGGGAGGGAGTGGGAGGAGGGATGTTCTGCCATCGCCCTGGGCATTGGAACCACAGGACTGGTTCTGAGTGAGCCAGTGCTTTGTGCATCAATCAACAAAGGCCTGTTTCCTTATTTGGCTGCAAACACAGTTTACCTAATAAAAGCCCCAACTGACCAATATGAACCTTTGTCATAAGGCCACACCTACTCATTTTGTAGGATCTATGCTCTGCTTGGGACTTTTAATCTTAGAGCCGTACCCTTATTGGGGTTTTGTTTATCATTTATGCCCTGTGTATTCACTTTTTTTTTGTTTTTTTTTGCAGTACTTGGGATTGAACCCAGGGCTCTCTACCAGTGAGCTTCATCTTCAGTCCTTTTTATTTTTTAATCTTAATTTGAGATGGGGACTTGTTAAATTGCTCAAAATAGCCTTTTTTTTTTTTTTTTTTTTTTGTAGTAGGGATTGAACTCAGGGGCACTCAACCACTGAGCCACATCCCCAGCCCTATTTTGTGTTTAATGTAGAGACAGGGTCTCATTGAGTTGCTTAGCACCTCATCGTTGCTGACGCTGGCTTTGAACTTGTGATTCTCCTGTCTCAGCCTCCCTAAGTGCTGGGATTACAGGTTTGTGCCACCGCGCCCGGCTTCAAAATAGCCTTATACCTGCCATCCTCCTGCCGCATCCTCCTGAGTAGCCGGGATTACTGGCATGTGCCATCATGGCTGGCCCTATGTATTCACTTTAATGCACATAAAATATAAATTTCATAGGGCTGGGCATGGTGGCGCACACCTGTCATCCGGCAGCTTGGGAGGCTGAGACAGGAGGATTGTGAGTTCAAAGTCAGCCTCAGCTACTTAATGAGGCCCTAAGCAGCTCAGTGCTCTGTCTCTAAGTAAAATACAAAATAAGGGCTGGGGATGTTGCTTAGTGGTTGAGTGCCCCTGAGTTTAATCCCTGGTACCAAAAGAAAAAAATGTTTTTATCAGAATTCTAAGATAGGGCCTAGCTAGGCAGGCTCAGCTCCTCTCCTAGATGCCCCACCCTTTGACTCACCTGCAGGATTAGGGTAGGGATTATGCATTGCCTAGGTCCCTCCCTCCTCTGACTGTAAAGTGCTGGAATCACAAGGTGATGAGGCTACATCCAGGCCCCTGCCTCAGGCACATCTAGTTGATGTATGGGTTAGCGGATATGAGGAGTGTCACTGACCTGCAAATACTGTTCCTTGTGACAAATGGACACCAGTGGGGCTCCTGCTGCTGAGTCCTATCTCAAGGCCACTCCCAACCCTGAGCTGGGGGCTGACTGTTGTACTCTTTTGTTGCAGACCTTTACCACTCAGGAGACCATTACAAATGCAGAAACGGCTAAGGAGTGGTTTCTCACGTCAGCCAAGGATGTGAGTGGGTAATAGGGCCCCCTTATGGGGGTGGTGGTCCCTGTGTAAGCTGGGAAGAACTGGGTAGGCCTGCCTGTCTACTTGAGTGGCCTGTTTCTCCTATGTTGGAAGCAGGAGGCAGCCTGTTTGGTACCTGCCTTTCCTGTTTTTTGGTCCATTTTTGGCTTTGTCAGCCCCAGACACACCAAATGTGGCAAAACCTGCTCTAACTGGCTAAGGGCCCTTTCTTTAAGCCCTTTGGCCCTGAAGGATCATCACTGCTCCTGGCCACATTCATTTTAAAGAAAAGAGACATTCCTGGGCCTTGTATGCCTGTGAGGTGAGATGGGCATGCTGTCCTGTGACCCTCCTGCCATTTTGATCTTAACCCTGATACGGGGGTCCTCCAGCAGCCTCAGAATCAAGGACTAGGAATAGTCACCACAGGGCCTTGGTTTCTGTAGTGACGGGGGAGGATCACTGCCTTCTGGGATGGTCTGGTGTAACTTGACTCTGTCTCCTGCAGCCTTCTGCAGTTGCGAAGCACTTCGTTGCCCTGTCTACCAACACGGTAAGTGCCCATGTGGCCCTCCATGCTCCCTCCCTGGAAAAGCCCAGGTCACATCAAGATCATGGCCTCTTGGAATACAAGTGCTAAGATAAAGTGCACAGGTTTGGAGCATCTTGGCACAGCTGGTGGCATAGGCTTCGCTGCCTTTGAGCCGCAGGCCACCCTTGCCTTCATTACATTTTCCCATTGTCTCTGCTGCCCCAAGAGGAGTATTCATCAGTGGGATCATGATAACCCTATCCTTCTCCCAGGATTTACTGATATCCAGAACATTCCATACACATGCTCTCCCATGGCCTCTGCCACCTGCTGTTGGCCTCTCCCCAGATGGGATATTCTGGTTATAATGCCTGGTGGGGGTGAGGGGTGCATCCCATTTCTCACTAAGGACTGAAGCCCCAGTACAGGGATGTGGTTTGTTTTTTTTTTAATTAATATTTATCTTCCACTCTCCACTTTTTTTGGGGGGAGGTACTGGGATTGAACCCAGAGGCACTTTTATCACTGAGCTACATCCTCAGCCCATTTTATTTTTTATTTTGAGACACGATCTTGCTAAATTATTGAGGCTGGCCTCGAACTCGCAGTTCTCCTACCTCAGCCTCTCCAATTGCTGGGATTATAAGTGTGCTTCACTACGCGTGGCAGGATGTGACTCTTTGCCCCACTTAATGATTGAGGTAGTGATACTGGGATTAGACCCTAGGTCCCTGGCCTGCCAATTCAGCCTGTCTGGCCTTGAGCTTGTATGAGGTAATGGAGGCAGGGTCAGCAGGGCGGAGTGAGGCCTGCTTTAGGAAGAAGCAAAGCAACCTATCCTTGCTGGAAACCTTGCTGAACCCTGAGGGGGTGGAGGTGGGGGGAGATGCTGTGCTGGGCTATGTCAGAGCTGGGGACCATACCCAGGCCTTCCTGACTTCTTCCATCACCCTCACAATTCACTTCCATTTCCAGTGCTGACCTGCCCACAGGAGTAGACAGGTCAAGGCTGGCTAACCAGAGGGTACCTTGTCTGCCTCCTGTACACAGGGCTCAGATTATTGATAAGGCTTCTATGAGGAATGTAAGGGGTTGTTGGCCTGCCAACCCAAAGGATTAGACACCTGAAAATAGTATTAGGGCTCCCTGAAATGGAGTCACCTTCCCAGATTTGGGAAGGACTGGGCAGTTGTCTAGGCTATGCATTGCCTGAACTGAGAGGTAGTTTCTGCTGATGCTTAGGGTTCAGCCCTAAGCTGAGGTTCCCAGATGTCCTAGGGGGACTCAGGTGATAGCTCTTGCCAAGCAGGATGTGGGCTTTATACCAGGTAGGCAGTACCCCTTAACAGGAGGCTTTGCAGGTCCCTGGTGAACTAGCCTGGCATCCATCTCTGGGTAGACAGGTCCTAGGCCCTGGCCTGGATTCAGGGGCTGTCCCACCCTGCCCTAGGTGGGGCTGGGAGGAAGGCGAGGGATTTCTGCAGTTTGTCTGACACAACTCCTCACTTCCTGAAGCTCCTGTTCTTATCCTGCTAACAAATGCTTTCTTTTATCTCTTTCCCTTGCTCTTTTCAGGCCAAAGTGAAAGAGTTTGGAATTGACCCTCAAAACATGTTCGAGTTCTGGGATGTAAGTACAGGCACTTCCTGTGCTGGGTGAATTATGTGTCCTGTGCCAACCATGGCCATTGAGTCACAGATAAGGGACCTATAAGGTTAGGCCAGTGTTTGGTTGTTTTGTTTTTGTGGTGCTGGGGATTGAACCCAGGTCCTTGTGCATGCAAGGCAAGCACTCTACCAACTGAGCTATATCCCCAACCTGTAGGCCAGTGTTTATTGAGCTCCTGCTGCATGCTCAGGTTTGAGAAAGGCAGAGCAGCCCTTAGAGAGACTTATAGGGCAAGAGCAACCTACTCAGGGTAAGGGCTCCACTGGCACTATGGCAGGCTGAACTTGCAGGCCAGGTTGAACTCTCCTTAGTGCCTGCCAGTAGCTCCCCCTGTAGGGTAACCAGAGCTGCCTCCACCCACCTCATTGAGCTCTGATTGTGAGTTATTCTCAGTGATGACCTTTCTCTAAGTTGCAGCCACAAGTTTTAAAGGCCAAGGAGCAGGGTGAGGCAGGTGGTGGGTCCCAGTAGGCTTGGAAAGGAATGACAGGAACCTCAGGAGTAGCTGGAGGAGTGGTGGGGAGGGGCCTGGGCAGCTTGCACAGCAAACCTTGCTAGTTGATCATGGAGGCACACTTGCACTGGAGTCAGGCATTGAATAGAAGCTTCCTTGCACCTTGCCTGATTGTAGTTGTGGTGTGAGAAGGGCTGTGAAGGCTTGGGGTGCAGGGTGCTGCCAGGGTGTGGTGTGGGCTCTGAATGCAGTGGGTGTGGCTGGGCATAGGTGGAGTGCTCTAACACATGGCCGTGATAGTCACAACCAAGGGGCATCACCCATTTGAGTGTTTTCACACTGGCCTTTGACAGGGGGAGGCTCTTTGCTTGTTGGCAGCATCCACAGATAGAACCTTCTTATTTTGCAAACTTTCTAAGAGCCTTTTTCCACTGGGATCTGGGAGAGAATGAAGCCCCAAAGCCCTAGACCATCCACTGTGTATAATGAGTTCACTTCTTTCTAGAATGGGACTAGTTATTTACCATCCTTGGAAGAATTGAGAAGTCACTCAAATCATTTTCTGCATCCTGTGGCTCAGATGAGGAACCCTGGTTGAGAGACTGTGCAGCTTCTAACCAATGTTGCATGCCTGATAAAGGAGGGGAGCACCTTCCACCTCCTCCCTGGGATTTTGCATCTGAGCAGGTGGTGGGCAGGGATGTGTGGGTGCTTCTGCTGGCTGAGGAGCCCAGAAGAACAGGGTTTCATTGTCTGTAAGTGCTTAGTGCATAAAGAGGAGTTGGGATGTGACTCAAGGAGAGGGATTGGTCTCACAGGGAAGGCCTAGGAATGACAGGTGGGCAGGGGAACATGGTACTGGAGCCAACTGGTCACAGTGGAGGCCTTCTGGGCCAGACTAGACATACCACATACCTACTGTAGTTGGATTAGGGTGGATATTGCTAAATCGAGAAGATAATGTTAGAGAAGCCCAGGGGCAGAAACAGGTAAAGTTTCTGAAACAGGTCTCGCAGGCCTATTTGAGGCATCAGGTCAGGCAGAGGGTTACGACACTGGCTATGAGATGAGATCGGAAGAGACCAGTCCAGTGGAGGTATGTACAAGTGGTAAGACCCGGTCTGCTGGGGTCTGCCTCAGGGCAGTCTTGTGTTGGGATTGGGCAGATGTATAAGTATTGTGGTAAACTGGAGTCTTTCAGGGCTCAGCCTGAGTCAACATACACAGTAGAGCTAAGTAAGGTCTGAAAGGGGGCCAGAATAGGTATAGGTGAGTTTGGAGAAGGAACCAGAACAAGGAAAGATACAGGTGATGTCCATGGATTCTGGAAGAGATACAAGCATTTGGAGAGTGGTCCTATCGAGTGAGGTCTGAGGAGTCAGTCATGTACAGGTACTTAAACCCAGCTCTGTGGGAAGAGGTCTAGATCTATGTAGTAGACACTGGGGTCTTTCTGAGTTATTCTGCAAAGTGAGGATCAGGTAGCAGGACATCTAGAATGTCTAGGTGGCTGGACATTGATATGAGGTGTTTAGATTTCACAATTAGGCAAATGTAGGCCAGCCACCTGGTTTTCAGCATCTTGATCAGATATTATGGCAGAGCTCAGGATGTCAGTGAGGCTTCTGAAGATCCTTAACAAGTCCAGGTATGTCTGTTCAGGTTTGGTATATATAGTGGAGAATGCCAGGTGCAGAGACATGTCTGACGTCTCAGGAGCAAGAAGAATTAGACAAAGGTATGTATGATTGGGTTTCTTAGGGGAGGCCCAAGAAGCCAGATTAGGCACATGTAGGTAGAACTGAATTGGTTGGGTATGGACATTGGAACTAAAAATAGACTTGAGTAGGTAGAACTGTGTCTGACAAGTGAGGACAGAAATCCGTGATTGGATCCGGGTCAGAACTGTGACATATGGTGACATCTGAGAGCTCTGGAAATGCACAAGTGGGTGGTTTAAGATTCCCTGGGAGAAGACTGAAGAGCTGGCATCAGGCAAAGGGACAGAAAACAGCATCCATCTGGAAAGCGTGTGCAGCCTGGGTCTGGCATAGCAACGCAGAGCAGGTGTGGCAGGTGAGGCTTGAGGGGTTGAGGTGAGGCAGAGTTTTGTACTTTGGGTCTCAAAGGTAAGGTCTAAACTGCTGAGGTCAGGCCCTTGTTTGTAACCTAGGTTTTGAGAAGGTGGGTCAGGCATGGTGGGTAGAGTTTGTCAGATAATTTAGTCTGTGAAACCAAGGGCAAGCAGAGGTAGATGGACCTGGAAAGCCATGGCTAACTAGATTCATTAAAATCTGTGTCACAGTTGAGGTCATCCACAAGTCAGTAGAGTGGGGCTTAAGGAGCCAGGGTTATGCTCATGGAGAAAGAACTGGGCTTTCAGATGATGTCTGAGGAAATGAAAGGACTGTAGGAAGAGTTAGGCCTCTCAGGTGAGATATGAGGAGTGGCCTGCCAAGTGTGGTCCAGAGAGCCAGGATCTGGTACCAGTAAGTAGTTCTGGCTCTCTCAGGTAAAACTTTACCTCTTAGGGAAAAAAAAAGAAAAAGAAAAAAGAACTTCGCCTCTTGGTTAAAGTTGAGGAGTTCTGCCAGGCACAGGTATACAGAATTAAGTCTCTTGGGTAAGGTCTAAGGAGTCTGTATCTAGCACAGGTTTGTATCTTTGAGTCTTTTGGATCTGAAGAACATGAGTTAAGCAGGTGGGTAGAGCAGGGTTTGTCAGGTAAGGTCTGTAGAAGGCCAGGTTTTTAAAATTGAGCATGTCTGTTGAGATCCAAGAAGTGAAAGTCAAGCCTGGATAGGAAGAACTGAATACGTTGGATGACATAAGAGCAGCTGAGGTATAAGATACAGGTAGGTAGAACTGGCCCTCACAGATACAATATCAGGAGCCAGCATCAAGCAATGGGTAGGCAGAGCCGGCCTACTAGGTGTGGTGTGAGGATCCAGGCCTGCCAGGCGTGGTCTGAAGAACTAGAGTCATATGCAAGTAGGTAGAGCTGACCTTCCAGGTATAATCTGAAGAACTAGGGTCTTGTACAGGTAGGTTGAATTGGCTCACCAGGTGTTGTCCAAGGACTTGAGGTAAAACACAGGTAGGTGGACCTAGTCTTCCACATGTGCTTTGAGGAGCCATGATGGAGCGTGGGTAGCTAGAGCTGGCCTACCAAGTGCAATGCAAGGAGCCAGAATAAAGCACAGGTAGGTAGAGCTGGCCCTCCAGGTATGGTCTGAAGAGCTAGGATCAAGAACAGGTAGGCATAGCTGGCCTACTACATGTGGTCTGAGGAGCCAGCCCCAGAGGCAGGTAGGCAGAGCTAGCCTTCCAGATGTAGTCTTAAGGCCTGAGGATTTAGGGTTGAACACAGGTAGGTAGAGTTGGCTCTTTCAGGAGCTGGATTTAGGCAAAGATATGTATACTTGGCTCTTTGTGGTGTAGCCTAAAGAACCAGGGTCAGGCTTGGTAGGTTGAGCTGTCCATCCATGTGTGATCTGACAAGTCAGGGTCAGGTACACAGACAGAGGTAGAGATGGCCTGCCATGCAGTGTGAGGACCCAGGGTCAAGCTCAGAAAGGTTGAGCTGGCTTGCCAGGTATTGTCCAAAGAGCCAGGGTCCTATACAGGTAGGCAGTGCTGGCCATCTAGGTGGTGTATGTGGACCCAAGGCCAGACTCAGACAGGTAAAGCTGGCCTTCCAGATGTGGTCTGAAGAGCCAGGGTCATGTACAGGTAGGTAGAGGATGGCCTTCCAGGTATGGTTTGAAGAACCAGTGTCATAGATAAGTGAGTAAAGCTTGGCTCTCGGGTGCAGTCTGAAGAACCAGGCTCGAGCACAAGTCGGTTGAACTGTCTGGCTATATGCGGTTGAGGACACAAAGTCGAGCACAGTTCCATAGACCTAGTCTTCCAGGTGTAGTTTGAGGACCCAGAGTGGAGCATAGGTAGAGCTTGGCCCACTAAGTGCAGTCTAGAACTCAGGGTCAAAGAGAAGTAGACAAGAGCTGATCAGGTGAGAGCAGAGGGAGCCAAGGGCAAGCCAAAGGTAGGTGGAGCTGGCCCAAGTACAATGTAAGAAGCTAGGGTCAAGGGCAGGTAGCTGACCTGGCCCATCAGGTGTAGTCTGGAGAGTCAAGGTCAAACACAGGTAGGCAGAATTGTTATCCAAAGAGCCAAGGTAGACAAAACTGGCCTTCCAGATGTGGTCTTGAGGCCTGAGAAGTTAGTATTGAACACAGGTAGGTATAGAGTTGGCTCTTTAAGAAGCTGGATTTGGGCAAAGGTGTGTAGACCTGCTTCTTTGTGGTAACAGCCTGAAGAATCAGCTTATGGAGGTAGCACAGCCTTTTGGGTCAGGCTCAGCACTGGAGTCTACTATAGTGTAGGCAAAGCGCAGCGGGTCTCACAGGAGGTCTTCAGGCCTTAAATCAGACATGACTAGGTAGATGTGGGTCTTCCAAGCTAGGACTTTGGAGCTAAAGGTAGGTACACCAAGAGTCTTACAGGTGAAGTACTTGGGGCATGGTTCTGGCTTGGGTGTGTTGACCCAGTCTTAAGGAGCATGGTTTAGTCACAGGTGGGTAGATACACATCTCTCAGGTGGGTCTATGGCACTGTGGAGAGTCTGAGACTCCTCGGTGAGGTTGCTGATGGAGGTTAAGCTGAGGTTGGTAGATTTGGATTTTTCCGTGAAACATGAAAAGCTGAGCCAGGTGGGATAGAGACTACTGGAGTCTGGCCCATGTAAATAGAGCTTGACCACCAGGAAGGGGTGAGGAATCTGAGTTGAGCTCCAGGAGGTGCATCTGGGTCTGCATTTGAGGTGGAGGGGTTAAGGTTAGGCACAGACAGTTACTTGAAACCTGGTCTGCCAGCTGCAGTGTTTGGAACCAGGCTCTGACAGGTATACAAACCTATAGTTTAAGGTGCTGAAGTTAGACACAGGTGGGCAGAGCCTGGGTATCCCAGGTTTATCTGGTTTTGTTAGTCTGTGGATCCAGGGTCAATATGGGAAAAGTATACAAACATGGTCTTATGTGGGTTCTTGCCACCCTGGTTCAGATGCAAAAGCACCCCATCCATGTTAGAGTTAAAATAGAGAAGACAGGGCCTTTCCCAGAAATGCATAATTGGAGCCACCCACCTGTTATCCTAGCACTTTGGGAGGCTGAGACAGGAGGATCGCGAGTTCAAAGCCAGCCTCAGCAACAGCGAGGTGCTAAGCAACTCAGTGAGACCCTGTCTCTACATAAAACACAAAATAGGGCTGGAGATGTGGCTCAGTGGTGGAGTACCCCTGAGTTCAATCCCTGGCACCAAAAATAAAAAGATGAGGTGTGGCGAACAAAGGCAGATGAGACCCAGACATGAAGCTGACTGAGGTGCTGCATGTATCAGGTATGCTTTGGGAGGCCCACTGAAGGTAAAGGTAAGCTCTAGAGACTCAAGTCTGAAGATTGAAGACAAAGAGGCTCAGGTCAGATACTGGCATTGCTGGGCTCTTCCAGAAGTTAAATCTGAGGACCTGATCTCAGCCAAGGTCAGAGCATTGATTCACTAGAGAGCTGGCTGTCTGCTCTGGTCATTTCTAGAAGTGAATCTGTAAGGTAGGATCTGAGAGGCTATGTCAAGCATGATGTGGTCTGCACCTGTGTCCATCAGATAAGGTACCCCCAAAACCCAGACCCTTTCCAGGTGAAGGACCCACTATACTCCCTGCTCAAGCCAGGAGTCTCTGGGCCATCCTTATTCCATTCTTCTAGTGCATCCTGTTTAATTGAACTCCCTGAATCAGGACTCTGCTCCCCAGTTCAGAATGTGTGGATAACCACTGGGGCTCCTGTGCGGTTTACCTGCTTCTATTTTCACCTCACCCACAGGCTTCGGTTCCCCAGCCTTGTCTCTCAGTTTCAGCTCTTGGGTCCTCACTCCTTCCTTCAGGGTCTAGTTTGTGCTTTGCTTCTCCTGCCCAGCTTACCTTAGTGGGCTTCCAGGGGGGAATTAAGCCCTAACACCCAAGACATCTATTGGAGATATGCACAAAAGCCTCTGCATATAGTGGGGTTGTAGCCTTGGACCATCCCTGAAGGAATTTAGAAGTGACGTTGCTCAAAGCATTTTCTGTAAGGCTTAATTCTCTCACTGTTGGGTGACTCTCGCCACAGGACATTTCCATGTGCTGTTCTATACTTCTCTAGTGTTCCTCTGAATGATGCCTGCTCTTCAGATCTAGGCTCAAGCTTCTGGCTGATTCCTTTTATAACTGGACTTGGTATCGTACTCACTTTTTCCCCAACACTTGTTACTCAGTTTCACATTTATTGGCATGATTATTTCATGTATATCACTCTTCCCCCACTGGTCTATTTGCGTCTCCTGTACTAGGAATGTGGTAGATGCTGGGAAGATGTGCGTGGAGTTCAGAAGATACCACAAGACAGGTGTGGCATGAGAAGGCTCAGTGCAAATGGTAGGCATAGGTGTGTCCTAGAGCTGAGGTTGAGAAGATCAGTCAAACCCAGGTATGAGCCACTGGGCCTGTGTCCCCAGGAGGCATGGTGAGGCACAGGTAGGAGGTTCTGGTGCTGTCACTGTCAGAAGGAGCATGTCCAGGCACAGGTGTGAGGCTCTGAGCCCGTTCATCTGAGGAGGCAGGGCCTGGCACAGGTACAAAGACTCGGGTCATGTTCAAGGACGTGAGCTTGGGCAGCACAGGTATGAAGCTCTGGTTCTTCCAGTGTGTGAGGAGGCCCTGCTGAGCCCAGATAGGAGGTACAAGATCTGTCTTTGTCCAAGGAGGTCAGGCCAGGCACAGGTAGGGGGCGCCACGTCTTTCATTGTCAAAGGAAGTGTACCTGGGCACTGGTGTGAGGTGCTGGGCCTGGGCCCTGACACAGGTATGAGATTCTGGGTCCCTCAGTGTCTAAAGAGGCAGGGTAGGCACAGGTATAAGGCTCTGGATCTGTCAGTGGCTGAGGATACAGGACCTGACACAGGTATGAGACTCTGGGTCTGCCAGTATCTGAAGAGGTGGGTCCTGGCACAGGTATGAGGCTCTGGATCTGTGGGTATCCAAAAAGGTGGGTTAAGCACAGGTATGAGCACTTGGTCTGCCAGTAACCAAGGAGGTGAGACTCTATACAGGTATGAGGCTCTGGTCTATCAGTGTCCAAGGAGGCAGGGTAGGCACAGGTATGAGGCTCTGGGTCTGCCACTATCTGAGGAAGTGGAGCCTGGCACAGGTATGAGGCCATGGATCCATCAGTGTCTGAGGTGAGCCACAGGTATGAGGCTCTGGGTCTGCCACTATCTGGGGAGGTGGAGTTGGTACAGGTATGAGGCCATGGTCTGCCAGTGTCCAAGGAGGGCAGGGTAGGCACAGGTACGAGGCTCTGGGTCTGCCACTATCTGAGGAGGTGTGGTTGGCACAGGTATGAGAGGCTCTGTGTCTGTCAGTATCTGAGGAGGTGAGGCCACAGGTATGAGGTCCCGGGTCTGCCACTATCTGAGGAGGTGGGGTTGGCACAGGTATGAGAGGCTCTGTGTCTGTCAGTATCTGAGGAGGTGAGGCCACAGGTATGAGGTCCCGGGTCTGCCAATATCTGAGGAGGTGGGGTTGACACAGGTATGAGGCTCTGGATCTGTTAGTATCTGAGGTGGCAGGAGCTGGCACAGGTATGAGGCTCTGAGTCTGTCAATGTCCAAAGAAGTGAGGTCTGGCACAGGTATGGGTCTCTGTCTGTCCGTATCTGAGGAGGTGGACTAGGCACAGGAATGAGGCTCTGAGTCTGCCAGGAGACAAGGCCAGCCATGGTAAGGTCTGTGTTGAGTATGTGGCTCTGGTCAGTCCCACGTGTAGTCTGCCTTGTTGGTCGGCCCAGAGAGTCGCCAGCGCCTGGCCTGCTATCTAGCTTGCCTGAGGTGGGTTGGGCCCAGGCCCTCTGAGCTGCACCTGTGGAAGAGCAGTGCTCTCCAGGGACAAGTTATGGCAGGAGGGAGGGGGGCGGGGTGTGCTGGCCCTTCCTCAGCACCTTTTCCTGTCTCTCCTAGTGGGTAGGTGGACGCTACTCGCTGTGGTCAGCCATCGGACTCTCCATTGCCCTGCACGTGGGTGAGTGTTTCTGTCTTGCAGCCCTTCAGGGATTGGTGTTGCTGTTTGGGGTCAGGGAAGGGAGGGGCTTATGTCTCTGAACATCTTGCTGTCACCACAGGCTGCTGGCCTTTGCTCTTGACTGGAACATTTCTTTTAGGTTTTTTTAAACCAAGCATTGAACCCAGGGGCATTTAACCACTGAGCCACACCCAGTCCTTTTTTGAGACAGGGTCTCACTGAGTTGCTTAGGTCCTCATTAAGTTGTTGAGGCTCGCTTTGAACTTGGAATCCTCCTGCCTCAGCCTCCCAGGTTGCTGGGATTACAGCTGTGTGCCACCATGCCCAGCTCAGCCCAGGTTTTCTTCTGGGTCACAGGTTGGCCTTTCTTCCTGCCCTTTCCGGCTGCAGTGCTGTTCTCCGTACCTAGCTGGAATTAGATCCAACTTTGCATTTAGGGCCAACTCTGAACAGAGAGACTTTCTGCAGGCACCAGTTCTCCCAGATCCTGTTTCTCCTGGCTCCATATCCAGCCTTTTTTAGTTTCAGAAGCTGTGCCCACTGCCCAGAGGACACAGGATGTGGCCATTTCTGTTGACTCTGCTTTTGTGTCGTAGGTTTTGACAACTTCGAGCAGCTGCTCTCCGGGGCTCACTGGATGGTGAGTGCTGAGTGGCCAGAGACACCTTCACTGGCCCAGCTCCTGCCCTGCCTCGCTCCCTCAGCTCCCTCCTTCCCTTGCTGGCTGCTGCTCAGCTCCCCCTCAACCTGCTCTTGTTTCAGGACCAGCACTTCCGCACGACACCTTTGGAGAAGAATGCCCCTGTCCTGCTGGCTCTGCTGGGGATCTGGTACATCAACTGCTTTGGCTGTGAGACACACGCCATGCTGCCCTATGACCAGTACCTGCACCGTTTTGCTGCCTACTTCCAACAGGTGCCATTTGCTAGGTCAGGCCTTGGAGTTGGAAGGGCTTATTGGCACCTGGGAAGTCCAGAGGCCCAAGTTCTAGCTCCTCCAGGAGCTTTTTGCCCCTTACCCTTGGGCATGAGTGCACGTTGGTAACCAGGACCTGTTCCATCTCCAAGTGTCTGTTGAGTTTGACCACATGGGAGGAGTATGGCTGGTTATCATGGTGCCCTGGCCAGTTTGGTCCTGGCTTGGCCCTGGGCATGTGTCACAGGTCACTTCCTTCTTGGATATCACTTGGTGTGAGGCTATGAGTCTTGACCCTCATGGCCTGCGTAGCCTTGCCTCTTTGGACTACACGGACCTCTGTCCCACTGTAGATCAACCAGCCCTTCTCTTAGATTCTGCTTTAGAAAGCCCTTCCCTACTTTATTTAATACAGACCTGGTCCCTGCCTTGTTGTCCTTGGGCTCCTTGGGACAGAATCAGCAAACTTGCCAACACCTAAAAGTGAATCCTGCCACTGAAGTAGAGCTAAGGCTCCCCAGGTCCCAGCTTCTTGGGTAAGGGTTGCCATGACCAGGGTCTAGGTGGGTGCCCAAAGCTGTGTCTACTACCTTAGGTGGCAGCCCTCAAAGACTATACACTCCAGACCCCAGCTTGCCTCTCTCACGGCAAAAAAAAACATCAACTGAAAATTTTTGTGACTAATTTGATTTATTATTATTTTTGATGCTAGAGATTAAATCCAAGGCCTCATGCCTACTATCACATGCTCTACCACTGAGCTACATCTCTAGCCTCAAATAATTGTTTTTAGAGGGGTCCTCCCCTTATCTCCAGACCCATCTTCTCCTGGTCTTGAGTCCTTTCTGCAAAGTAATCTAGGCCAGAAAGCTTATCAGCCTGTGACACACATTTGCAAAGGTTCCTCATGGGGCTAGGGTATCACAGGCAGGACTTGAAGCACAGTGCTTGAAGGAACAAAAGTGTCTGCATTCCAGGGTGACATGGAGTCCAATGGGAAGTACATCACCAAGTCCGGAGTCCGTGTGGACCACCAGACAGGCCCCATCGTATGGGGAGAGCCAGGGACCAATGGCCAGCATGCGTTCTACCAGCTCATCCACCAAGGTTGGGCCCACTCCTGGCCTGGGCAGGAGTGGTACTGGGGAAGGCCAGGGGCATGACAGCTGAGACTGTGCACTTAAGCTGGTATTCTCCTGTGGGCCGAGTGGGTAGCTCCTGTGGGCTAGGGTTGTGTGGTTGACCACAGTGCTCTTCACAGGCACCAAGATGATACCCTGTGACTTCCTCATCCCGGTCCAGACCCAGCACCCAATACGAAAGGGTTTGCATCACAAGGTAAGAATCCCATGAGGACCTTCCTCATTACTTTCTCAGCCTCACATTATACCTAGACTCCTGAAGACCTTGCTTTGATCAGCATTTATATTAATTTTGTATCACTGCCATGGCAAGTGGTTTAAAACAACACCATTTATTATCTTCTCACTTCCATAAGTCAGAAATCCAACAGGTTTTCTTGGGTCTCTGCTTAGTAAAGGTTCATGGGCTGAAATCAAGTGTCTGCAAGGCTGCATTCCTTTCTGGAGACTAAGGAAAAGTGCTTGCTCATTCAAACTGTATATATATATTTTTAAATCATTTTTTGAGCTGGGCGCAGTGTTGCACGCCTGTAATTCCAGCACTTTGGGTGGCTGAGACAGGAGAATTGTGAGTTCAAAGCCAGCGTCAGCAACTGGCGAAGCACTAAGCAATTCAGTGAGACCCTGTCTCTAGATAAAACACAAAATAGGGCTGGGGATGTGGCTCAGTGGTCAAGTGCTCCTGATTTCAATCCCCAGTACCAAAAAAAAACAACAATCATTTTTTGCAGCTGTAGATGGACAGCATGCCTTTATTTTATTTATTTTTATGTTGTGCTGAGGATCGAACCCAGTGCCTCACACATGCTACACAAGCGCTCTGCCAGTGAGCTACAGCCCCAGCCCCTCAAGGGGGGCTTATATTTCTGTATGATGGTAGGACTGAGGTTCAGGTTCCTCACTGTTGCCTGATAGTCATTCTTTGCTTCTAGAAGCCACCACTTTCCCTGGTTCATGGCTCTCTTCATTTCAGCAGTAGCAGTGACAGGTGCCTGCCTCTTTTGTGTGTGTGTGTGTGTGTGTGTGTGTGCACGTGCGCGCACACACATGCTGGGAATTGAACCCATAACTTTGCATACTGAGCTACATCCCTTTTTTAAATTTTATTTTGAGCTGGATTTTTCGAGTAGCTAGAATTACAGGCATGTGCCATCATGCCTGGCTAGTCTACCATTTTGGTGTGTGTGCAGTGCTGGGAATCAAACCAGAAGCCTTGCACATGCTAAGCAAGCACTGTACCCTGAGCCATACTTCCATGGGTAAAATCCCTTTTGCTGTATACTATAACGTGACATGCACAGGCATAACAGCAAAGGACAAAGATCCTGGAGCCACGATCTTGCCTATTACAACAGCAAATGGGAAAACCATTCAGCTGAATGTAACAAAGTCCTTGAAGAGGACTTATTGTGCCTTGTCTTGTCTTTGGCATGTAGAGTGGCATAGGGTTACTCTGGGCATAAGCTCTAGAGTCAGTGATTTAGTGGATTCTGATTCTTCTGCTCTGGAGTTTTGTGATCTAGTGCTATGGACTTGAGACTGAGGCTCAGGTAAAAAAGAGAGGTGATGCCTTTCCCTCTTAGGGTCTTAAAAGGTAGATATTGGCAAAGTTGTTAGCAGGACCCTTGGCAAGTGGTACATATTCCTTAAAGAGTATTCAGTATTCCTTAAAGAGTATTCAGCATTGTTACTTACTATCTAGTATCATCAAATGTGCCCTCCTATCCTTCCTCTGTCTAATTGAGCTACACAGTGACTCACTCAGGCTGGAACTAACCTCAATTGAGAAGTGCCAGGCAGCCTTGCCCCTCTGCCTGAAACTCCAGTAGTGTTGTCAAGTGTAACTGGCTATCTTTCTTATCAGATTCTCCTAGCCAACTTCTTAGCCCAGACTGAGGCACTGATGAAGGGGAAATCAACAGAGGAGGCCCGGAAGGAGCTCCAGGCTGCAGGAAAGAGTGCAGAGGACATTGAGAAACTGTTGCCACACAAGGTCAGCACTGCCCCTGAAGTTCGTTTGGAGGTAGCATGCTAGTAGAGCTGGAGGGATGAAGTTGTGGGGCCAGGGTAGGGGTTCACAGCGTGCTTGGCTTGTCCTGTGCAATGGGAGGATCTGTCCTCTTAGACCTGTTCGTCTCAGCCTCTGGGGCAAGATGTCCTTCTGTAGGAGTTTGGGGATCGGGATAAACCTGGGGATATTTCTTGGTGTTTTTTGAAGGTATTTGAAGGAAATCGCCCAACCAACTCTATTGTGTTCACCAAGCTCACACCATTCATTCTTGGAGCCTTGATCGGTGAGTGAGCTGAGGAAGGTACTAACTTGGGGTCAGTCAGACAGGGATGAGGGATCCCTAACATGCACTGTCTGCCACTCCTGCAGCCCTGTATGAGCACAAGATCTTCGTTCAGGGTATCATCTGGGACATCAACAGCTTTGACCAGTGGGGGTGAGTTGCTGACTCGAGAGGCTGGGGATGCCTGTGGGTTGGCTTTAAGGATTTTAGTAGTAACACTGGAACCTTCCTTGTCCCCTTCTTCCTCCTCTTCCTGGCAGAGTGGAGCTGGGAAAACAGCTGGCTAAGAAAATTGAACCTGAGCTTGAAGGCAACACTGAGGTGACATCTCACGATTCATCCACCAATGGATTGATCAGCTTCATCAAGCACCACCGTGACGCCAAAACTGAATAAACTCCATTACAGCCCCTGTTGTGACTGGTCCTTCTTGTCCCTCCTTGCCAGAGTCAGCGCTGCATGGTCCTACCCTTCCTTGTCCAGGGTACCCTCTGGTTGAAGACTTGGGCCACACACCTTATGGGGGAAGCCAGTCAGAATTGCCACCCTGCCCCTTCCCTGTCCACTCTCCCTTTCTCACACCCAGCTGAAGTGCTTCAGTGCAGCTAATTTTTCTGACCTATGTTCATATCACAAGCAGGAAAATAAAGATGCTACAAAGGAGGGTGTGGGCTCAGCCTCTTACTGTTTCCTGAGATGGTGCTTTGTGCAGCAGTCCGAGCACCCACCAGGAGGACTGGAAGGAGCACTGTGCCAGGGTTGGCACTTGATTAAGTGGTGAGCAGGTCTAGAGTGGAGGACAGAAAGTCAGGAGGTCAACTTGGCCTCTGATCAAGTCCTATTTCCCTCTCCTACTCCTCCTACTCCTCACCTTTGTGACTGGAGAAATTGATAGATCACATCGAGATTATATCTGTCACTCACTTCTGAATTGCAGTCTGGCTTGGTCACATGACTTCCTGAAGACAGAAACACATGGTATTTTCTACTCTTAAAGGAGGAAGGCAAAGCCGGGCGCGGTCGCTCACGCTTGTAATCCCAGCACTTTGGGAGGCTGAGACAGGAGAATCACGAGTTCAAAGCCAGCCTCAGCAACGGCGAGATGCTAAGCAACTCAGTGAGACCCTGTCTCTACATAAAACACAAAATAGGGCTGGGGATGTGGCTCAGTGGTCGAGTGCCCCTGAGTTCAGTCCCTGGTGCCAAAAAAAAAAAAGGAAGGCAAGGCAGGCATTGTGGCATACCCCTGTAATCCCAGTGATTCAGGAAGCTAAGGCAACTATTCCAAGAGGTCAGCTTTAGGAATTTGTGAGACCCTATCTCAAAATTTAAAAAAGTGGGGTGTGTGTGCTGAGGATATTGTTCTGTGGTGGTATACCCCTGTGTTCAATCCCTATTGCCACCAAAAAAAAAAAAACCCTAAACTAGTAGGCAGGTGCTTAGCACAAGGCCCTAGGTTCAAACCCCAGCACCATGTGTACACACACACACCCCCACGAGAAAAGAGACTAATGTTATGAGGTAAGCAGATAACATGTTCAGGAGAGGCCACTACCTACCTGTTGGAGAATGTCTTGCTAGTTAGCAAGAATAAGAATTTTGAAGTTAACTGCTTGTAGAAGTTTAAAAATATCCTGGGAATTAGCTAAAATAACAATGTATATAAGTTGTCCAGTCTCTAGCTAAACTTGAAGAGAACTGACTTCAAGGTCAGACTTCACAGTCTTTTAAGTCTGTCAGGTTGGCAGAATAACAAACCAGAAGTTACCAAGGGAAGGGCAGGTTGGGCCTAGAGCCAAATATTGCAAGGTCGGTGCTTCCTCCTCTCAAGTATGGGTTCTTGAAAGCACACTTCCTTTGCACATCTTGAATCTATGAATCTTGAAATAGTCCTTTTGCAACTTAGGGTTTTTAAATATCAGGTTTATTGAGGTATAATTTACATTGTAACACTTTTTTTTGAGGGTTTTTGTTTTTGTTTTGTTTTTTGGTTTCATAACAGGTATTGAACCCAGGCTCCTTTAACCAATAAGCCACATCCCCAGCCCTTATTTGTTTATTTTGGTACCAAGGATTGAACTCAGGGGCACTTGACCACTGAGCCACATCCTCAGCTCTATTTTGTATTTTATTTAGAGACAGGGTCTTACTGAGTTGCTTAGCGCCTCGCCATTGCTGAGGCTGGCTTTGAACTTGTGATTCTCCTGTCTCAGCCTCCCTAAGTGCTGGGATTACAGGCGTGCACCACGACGCCTGGCTTCCCTACACCACTTCTTTTTGTTGTATCCCAGATACACCATTTTATCTATAAGCATTTCAGTATGTATTTCTCAGAATTAAGGACTTTTTTTTTTTGGCACCAGGGACTGAACTCAGGGGCACTCGACCACTGAGCCACATCCCCAGCCCTATTTTGTGCTTTATGTAGAGACAAGGTCTCACTGAGTTGCTTAGCACCTCGCCATTGCTGAGGCTGGCTTTGAACTCGCGATTCTCCTGTCTCAGCCTCCCTAAGTGCTGGGATTACAGGCTTGCGCCACCGCGCCCGGCTTAAAATTTTTATTTTCAGTTAAAGTTTTTTGGCAAGATCACATTATGGAAGACAGTGTGTACTTCCTATTGCAGCATATTAGAAACACATATGGGCGGCCCCCCCCCCCCCCACCACCATTTTAAGCCATGATACCAGTAGTTATCTGTGAGCCCTGACCCCTCACTTTCCAATTAGACTTCAGCATTCTCAGACCCCAACCTACTCACTGGGCGGGGACGTCTCGCTGGTGTACGTGATGCGCGTGCGCAGAGTTGTACTTTCTCGGCTACCGTACTTCGTCTTTTCACGTGGGATCCGGGTTCTCATGGAGGGCATTCGGAAGCCGGTGCTGCTCGGGCTTAGAGACCAGGCAGTGCATGGCAGCCCTACGGGGCCAGGTGCCTGGACTGCTAGCAAGCTGGGAGGCATTCCGGTGAGGGCGAGCGCAGCAGCTTGGGTGTGCGGGTGCCAGCGAAGAGTACGTAGGCAGTGAGGGAGCCGGCGAGGTTCGGGGACAGGGTCGGGGTCGGGGTCTGAGCGCTTCCCCCTTCCTTAGGATGCCCTGCCTACCGTAGCAGCGCCGAGGCCTGTGTGTGAACGCTGCAAGGAGCCGCAGACTCTGGTCGTGCAGGTGTACTGCCCGCTGGAAGGCTCCCGGTTTCATCGGCTACTGCACGTGTTCTCTTGCGCGCACCCCAGGTGCGGCGACTGCAGGTAGGCAGGGTACTCCGGGAACCACTCGCGGGATGTCACGCCGAGTGGGCCGAATTGGAGGGTGGCGCGGGACTTGGGGCGGGTAGGCAGGATGGGAATCCGGGGTGGAGCTCTCACTGCTGTGTTTTTACCCAGAAGTTGGAAGGTGTTCCGATCCCAGTGCCTGCAGGTGCAAGAGAAAGAGGCACAGGACATTCAGGTAAAGCAGTTGTGATTGGCATATTATGTTTTGCTATAATTTGAGGGTATTTTCCAAAATATAAATGTATTTTTGGTACTGGAGATTGAACTCAGGGGTGCTGGACCACTGAGCCACATCCCCAGCCCTATTTTGTGTTTTATGTAGAGACAGGGTCTCACTGAGTCGCGTTTATGTAGAGATAGGGTCTCACTGAGTTGCTTAGCGCCTCCCCGTTGCTGAGGCTGGCTTTGAACTCGCGATTCTCCTGTCTCAGCCTCCCTAAGTGCTGGGATTACAGGCTTGTGCCACCCCGCCCGGCTCCAAAATATCTTTTAAAACCAACTTTTAAGTTGTATTCTTTGAAGTACAGTGGAATTGGTTTTGCTCTTTCACAACCACAAAATGGTCCAGGCGTTGTGGCTCACGCCTGGAATCCTAGTTATTTAGGAGGCTGAGGCAAGAGAAGCCCAAATTTGAGGCCAGCCTGGGCAACTTAGACCCTATCTCGAAATAAATAAAAAGGTCTGGAGATGTACCAGTGGTAGAGCACTCCTGGGTTCAATTCCCAGTACTGGAAGGAAAAAAGAAATAAAACTCTTGTAAGTTGAAACAGACTTCACACTGGAATTTAAATATTTAAGCCGGGTGCGGTGGCGCAAGCCTGTAATCCCAGCACTTAGGAAGGCTGAGACAGGAGAATCGCAAGTTCAAAGCCAGCCTCAGCAACGGGGAGGTGGTAAGCAACTCTCACTGAGAAACACAAAATAGGACTGGGGATGTAGCTCAGTGGTCGAGTACCCCTGAGTTCAATCCTCAGCGCAAATAAATAAATAAATATTTACAAATCACATAGACTGGAAGAAGCGATTTCAGGAATGACCTCCTAAACCCATATTTCAACTGGCCCATCGGCGAGTCTACCTCTCCTGCAGTCCAGAAGCTTAGGTGTCGTCTGGTGAACTGCAAGCCATCCTTGTCACAGAACTGTTGGCTCTCCAGTCTTGTCCTACTTATATTTACAGACTGACTTCCTTTGCTTTGTGGTTTTTCCACTTCACTCTGTCTTGAGTTTATCTCTCTCTCTGGTGGACCCCATAAGCATACCCCTGATCATATCTGAAACCCTAGCTGTGAAGGATTCTGAGAACTGAAATTCTTTCCTTTCAATCTCTGCAATATATGAAGCACAACAAAGATTTTGAAATAGATGGTTGAAGAAAACATTTGCTATATCTGCCACACTACCCCTGAAAAGTATGTATTTAATATTTGTATTTAAGTCACCTCTGACATGCTATTATTGAGTAGCAGATGGAGTCTGGGGAGTTGAATTAGAGGGGCTAGTGTGAAGGCTCCTTCAGAAAGGTGAAGGGATGGGTTGTGAAGCCAAAGGAATAGATGAAATCTCCGAAGTGTGGTTGGACCTTATTCACTGGATATTCTTCCAGAGACAGGAAAATGGCCTTGTTGCCGAGAACTGGTGTGAAGGTGCAAATGACTGGGGAAGTGATGGTGAGGAGGCTTCTCCACCACAGCTTACCTTGGATTCTATTCATGAATCTAACTATGCCAAAGATGAAGACTGCACTGCCCAGCTCCAAGACCTCCACCTGCAGGACACTGTCCTGGATGCTGCTTATCCTGTACCTCCAGGGGAAGGGATGGCCTTGCCTACTGCAGTGCCACAGTTCCTGCCCTACTACATCTCTGTCGTAGATGAGGATGATTACAGAGACTTTGTCAGTCTAGATCATGCCCACAGCCTTCTGAGGGACTATCAACAGAGAGAAGGAATTGGCATGGAACAGTTGCTCTCCCAAAGGTGAGAATGCATGCTGGTGAAGTTGAGAGGTAACTTGGTCAGGAAGCTGCGACAGTAGGTACTATTTGGTTTTGCCTAGTACCTAGGGGACCTTTTTTTTTTTTTTTTTTTTGGTGCTGGGGATTGAACTCGGGGGCACTTGACCACAGAGCCACATCCTCAGCCCTGTTTTGTGTTTTATGTAGAGACAGGGTCTCACTGAGTTGCTTAGCACCTCGCTGTTGCTGAGGCTGGCTTTGAACTCGCGATTCTCCTGTCTCAGCCTCCCTAAGTGCTGAGATTACAGGCTTGAGCCACCGCGCCTGGCTCCTAGGGGACCTTTTCCAGGCAGAACTTGTGTGGTAGGATCTTTTTTTTTTGGTACCAGGGATTGAACTCAGGGACACTCAACCACTGAGCCACATCCCCAGCCCTATTTTGTGTTTTATGTAGAGACAGGGTCTCACTTGAGTTGCTTCGTACCCCACAGTTGCTGAAGCTGGCTTTGAATTCGCAATTCCCGTCTCAGCTTCCCAAAGTGCTGGGATTACAGGCATGGCCACTGCGCCTAGCTCTGCTTCAGTCTTGAGTAAGAAAAGGATGCACAACACAGGGAATCTCCTCATCAGCCAACTTGAATTAACTTGATACTTTGGTCTACTTATTTATTTATTTATTTTGGTACTGGGGATTGAACTCAGGGGTACTCGACCACTGAGCCACATCCCCAGCCCTATTTTGTGTTTTATGTAGAGACAGGGTCTCACTGAGTTGCTTAGTGCCTCTCCATTGCTGAGGCTGGCTTTGAACTCGTGATTCTCCTGTCTCAGCCTCCCTAAGTGCTGGGATTACAGGCTTGAGCCACCGGCCCGGCTACTTTGGTCTATTTATAAGTGCCCTCAAGAAAATAAACCAGAGCCAGGCACAGTGGCGCACTCTGTGATCTCAGCACTTTGGGAAGCTGAGACAGGAGGATCGCGAGTTCAAAGCCAGACTCAGCAATGGCGAGGTGCTAAGCAACTCAGTGAGAACCTGTCTCTAAATAAAACACAAAATAGGGCTGGGGATGTGGCTCAGTGGTTGAGTGCACCTGAGTTCAATCCCAGGTGCCAAAAAAAGAAAGAAAATGAACCAGGATGACTGGGTGTGATAGCATATGCCTGGAATCTCATTGATTCGGGAGGCTGAGGGAGGAGGATTGCAAGTTCCAGGCCAGCCTCAGCAACTTAGCAAGATCTTGACTCAAAAAATATAAAGGGCCAGGCGTGGTGGTGCAAGTCTGTAATCCCAGCACTTTGGGAGGCTGAGACAGGAGAATCATGAGTTCAAGGCCAGCTGCAGCAACGGCGAGGCACTAAGCAACTCAGCGAGACCCTTTCTCTACATAAAAAAAATACACAAAATAGGGCTGGGGATGTGGCTCAGTGGTCAAGTATCCCTGAGTTCAATTTCCAGTACCAAAAAATAAAAATACAAAGCGCTGTGGATTTAACTTAGTGCTAATATACCCCTGGGTTTAATCCCCAGTATCCTTCTCCCCTGCCAAAGAAAGAAAATGAACCAAGATGAACAGACAGAAGTTAGAGATACCAAGTGTTTTCAGAAGATGCATTCACTATTTATGTAACTTTTTTCCCCCTTCTTTTTTGGGTGTACTGAGGATCAAGACCAGGGCCTCATGCATATTAGACAAGTGCTCTATCACTGAACTACATCCCTAGCACCCCTTTTTTTTTGAACTATCATCTGTTTTTTATTGATTTGCATCATCACATCTGCCTTTTCCATTTAATAAGCATTCTTGCTTTTCTGAGTTTTATAAAGCACGTGTACATATAGAATATAGCAATGTGGTTCTAAAACCCAGCAATATTACTTCAGCTCCATCATAAACCATCACCTTAATAATCTGATAAACTGAAAGAATCACAATTACTAAAACAAATCCATTTTAGAACATTTCTAAGTAACAGGTAGTTATCAGAGGAGAAAGAAAAGGTGTTGGGTGTTGCGGAAAGAGGACTAATTTCACATGATGCAGGTTTCAAAAAGATGATAAATGAAATTGACAGGAAAGAAAGCTCATAAATTAGTATATAAAGAGGACTTCCTGTCATTCTTCTCCCATTAGTATTAGCAGTAAACAGCTAATATTTTTTTCTTATTTTTGCCAAAAAACAAAGCGGCTTCATGATTTCTATATAGACATCTCCCTAACCCAGAAACACAAGTGGGCTCCCACATACAAATACTTCCTTACAACATTAATTTATGTACCTGGTGGCATAAGAAAGTATTTTTAGCGAAGGAGTCAAAAAATAAGATTGTCAAATAACTGTTTAAGTTGGAAGACGAGCACTTTGGTTCATTACACTGGTCCTCCTTAGAACCTCTTTTCTGGCCAGTTTGTGGTAATTCATTTGTCCTTGAAATGTCACCTGTTAAGCTTGTGCTGAAGCATTTTCACCTGTGTTGTTGGATCTGCTCTCTCTAAGCTTCTCAAATGGCAAGCTCCTAATTATATTTTCAAGTTTTCTATAATGCCATAATAGCACAAGAATTGCCTGGGGAGCCTATTTAAAAGCAGATTCCTAGGCCCACCTCAGATTATGATAAAACCAATCTATGTGGCTAATGCCAGCAATCTTTGTATCCCACCAAAGATACAGGCTAAAGCACAACGAAAGTCTTCAGAAAGACATCAGGCTTTTACTGATTTTGACACAAGGACAACTTTATTAATAAAGCAAACAGGGAACATAACTTTAAAAGGACTCCACTTCCATCATCTCTCCTAACTTACATCTTCATTGAGAAATTGTGCAAGGTTTAGTTTACTTTTTTCTAGTGCTGCTGTTTTGGCTCATCTTGGTAATCTCATCTTCATTTCGGATTCTGGTTCTGGAACTTCATGATCATTTTCAGAGTCACCTAGCACCCTTTCTGTTTAAAAAAAAATTTTTTTTGTACAGAAGGGTGGGGGGAATTGAACCCAGAGATGCTTAACCATTGAGCCACATCTCCAGCCCTTTTGGTATTTTATTTGGAGACAGGGTCTTGCTAAGTTGCTTAGGGCTTGCTAAGTTGCTAAGACTAACTTTGAACTCTCAATCCTCCTGTCTCATCCTCCACATCCACTGGGATTACAGGTGTACTCCACTATGCCTGGCTTTTTAACTGTTTTTTATAGCCGAAGCAAATGAGTTTTAAAAATGCCTTTTGTAGTTGGGTTGTGTGGTGCACACCCATAATCCCAGTGATTTGGGAGGCTGAGACAGGAGAATCATTTTTGCTATTGTAATAATAAAATTAAAGCAGGGTGTTTATAGAGTTGACTTAGTTCTTTGCCAGGTCTGTTTTACTTATGGACTTTTTAAATAATTACCCCAGAGTTGAAAATGGCTTGGGAGACTGGTGAGCCAATAGGCTATGGATATATATTATAAGCTGCCATTGTATGTTATTTTTGTTTTTTTGTTTTTTGGTACTGGAGATTGAACTCAGGGGCACTTGACCACTGAGCACATCCCCAGCCCTATTTTGTGTTTTATGTAGAGACAGGGTCTCACTTGAGTTGCTTAGTGCCTTCCCGTTGCTGAGGCTGGCTTTGAACTTGAGATTCTCCTGTTTCAGCCTCCCTAAGTGCTGGGATTACAGGCTTGCGCCACTGCGCCCGGCTTGTATGTTATTTTGTATGTGTGTTATACTGGGGATTGAGCCCAGGGACACTCTACAATGAGCTACTTTTGGATAGGGCTGTACTGAGGATTGAACCTAGGGGTGTTTTATCACTGAGGTACATCCCCAGGCCTTTTTATTTCGAGACAGTTCTCACTAAATTGCTGAGGTCCTCATTAAGTTGCTGAGACTGGCCTGGAATTTGTGATCCTTTTGCTTTAGTCTTCGAGTGGCTAGGATTATAGGCATGTGCCACTGTGTCTGGCTTTAAGTTTTTTTTTTTTTTTTTTGTTTTGGTACTAGGGATTGAACTCAGGGGTACTCGAGCACTGAGCCACATCCTCATCCCTATTTTATGTTTTATATAGGGACAGGGTCTCACTGAGTTGCTTAGTGCCTCGCCGTTGCTGAGGGTGGCTTTGAACTCGTGATTCTCCTGTCTCAGCCTCCCAAAAGTGCTGGGATTACAGGCGTGCACCACTGTGCCCTGCTAGGCATTAAGTATTTTTGATATTTAAATTTTGTTTATGTATTTGCTTTTTCTTTTTGGCTGTATGGGGATTGAACTCAGAAATTGTACACACTGCTGGGTGCAGTGGCACACGCCTGTAATCTCAGCACTTTTGGGAGGCTGAGACAGAAGAGTTCAAAGCCAGCCTCAGCAACAGCAAGGCACTAAGCAACTCCATAAGACCCTGTCTCTAAATAAAAACACAAAATGGGGCTGGGGAATATGGCTCAGTGGTTGAGTACCCCTGAGTTCAATCCTTGGTACAAAAAAAAAAGAAAGAAAGAAATTGTGCACACTGAGTATGCCCTCTATCACTGAGCTAACTATGTCTCCAGCTCCTGATAAAAAAAATTTTAAAAAATTGTACTGAAGAGTGAACCCAGGAGGATTTTTTATCTCTGAGTTATATCCTCAGATCTCTTTTATTTTATTTGTATGTGTGGCAGAGTACTGGAGAATGAACCCTGGGGTGCCTTACCAAGAGCTTCATCTACCAGTTTTTTAAATTTTTAAGATTTTTTTATTTTTTAGTTGTCAATGGACCTTTATTTTATTTATTTATATGTGGTGCTGACAATTGAACCAGTGCATCACACATGCTAAGCAAGTGCTCTACCACTGAGCCACAACCCCAGCCCGGGTTTTTTGTTATTGTTTTTGTTTTTGAGACAAGTTCTTGCCAAGTTGCCTAGGCTGACTTATCTCCTGCCTCAGCCCGAGCAGACTGGGATTACAGTAATGCATCACCCCAGCAATTTTTTTTTAAGAGAATTATCTCATTTTCTCTTCTAAATCCTGTAATTCTCTGAATATTCACACTCAAAGGTTGCTTCTGCTTCTCTTTTTAGTTTTTCTAGTGATGGTGATGAAAAATATGAGAAGACCAAAATTAAAAGTGGAGATCAAATGTTTTACAAATTCATGAAGAGAATTGCTGCTTGTCAGGAGCAGATTTTGAGGTAAAGGAAGTACATTTTCTTTACTTGCCCGTCCTTCCTTCCTTTCTTCCTTCCTTCCTTCTTGCTGTACTGGGAATTGAATACTCTAAGCCTCATCCCAGCCCTTGTGATCATAAGTTCAAGGCCAAGTCCAGCCTTAGCAACTTAGTAAGACACTTTTTTACAATAAATAAAATGGGCTGGGAGCTGTAACTCTTTTTTTGTGTGTGTGGTGCTGGAGATTGAACCCAGGGCCTTGTGCATACCTTGCAACCACTCTACCAACTGAGCTATATCCCCAGCTCTAGGGGAAGTAACTCAGTGTTAAAATACCCTAGGTTCAATCCCCAATATCACAACAAAATTAGTTAATTAAAACAATGGATTAAAAAAAATGGGATTGGGGGGCTAGAGTTGTGGCTTAGTGGTAGAGCACTTGCCTAGTACATGTGAGGCACTGGGTTCGATCCTCAGCATCACATAAAAATAAATAAATAGAAATAATGGTATTGTGTCTGTCAAGAACTTAAAAAAAAAAAATGGGATTGGGGATGTAGCTCAGTAGTGGATTACTTGCCTAGGATATTTAAGGCCCTAGGTTCAACTCCCATCATCTGAAAAAAAATACTATAAGCATAAATGTAAAAACAATAAAGAAATAAAAACAGTAAATTTCTTTCTAGCCATCACCAATCTGTTCAGATAACCATTTTTTGTTTCCTTTGTGTCATTTCCAAAGTGCTGGGATTACAGGCATGCGCCACTGCGCCCGGCTTCTTTTTTTAGTATACAAAAAAAGCATTCTAAATATCTTCTGTATCCTGATTTTTTAACTTTATGGTATATCTAGGATTATAACATTTGTATCATATGGTATAGGTATATTTAACTTTTTAAGAAAGCCAAATGGTTTTCCATGCTGGTTATACCATTTATTGATCTGTTTGACTGTTTTTCACTACCAGGGATTGAACCCAGGGGCCTTTAACCACTAAGTTATATCCTCCGCCTTTTTTTTTTTTTAATTTTATTTTACTTTGAGACAGAGTAAGTTGCTTAGAGTCTCACTAAGTTGATGAGGCTGACCTTAAACTTGGAATCCGCCGGGCGCGGTGGCTCACGCTTGTAATCCCAGCACTTAGGGAGGCTGAGACAGGAGAATCACGAGTTCAAAGCCAGCCTCAGCAATGGCGAGGCGCTAAGCAACTCAGTGAGACCCTGTCTCTACATAAAAACACAAAATAGGGCTGGGGATGTGGCTCAGTGGTCGAGTGCCCCTGAGTTCAATCCCCAGTACCAAA
>CM053414.1:38616819-38645555 GCA_028644305.1 Xerus rutilus
CTTGTAATCCCAGCACTTAGGGAGGCTGAGACAGGAGAATCACGAGTTCAAAGCCAGCCTCAGCAATGGCGAGGCGCTAAGCAACTCAGTGAGACCCTGTCTCTACATAAAAACACAAAATAGGGCTGGGGATGTGGCTCAGTGGTCGAGTGCCCCTGAGTTCAATCCCCAGTACCAAAAAAAAAAAAAAAAAAAAAAACTTGGAATCCTCTTGCCTCAGCCTCTAGGATGATAGGCATGCACCAGCACACCCAGCTGTTTATACCATTTATGTTTCCACACCAGTGTGTAAGAATTCTAGTTCTTGCACATCTTTGTCAGCACTTGGTATGTTCTGTTTTTTAAGTTTAGCCATTCGGAGAGTATAATGGTATTTCATTGTGAGTTAAAAAAAAATTTTGTAGTTGTAAATGGACAGAATGCCTTTATTTTATTTGTTTATTTTTATGTGGTGCTAGGGATTGAACTCAGTACCTCACACATGCTAGGCAAGCACTCCACCACTGAGCTACAGCCCCGGTCCCTCATTGTGATTTTAATTTGCATTTTCCCATTTGCTAAAAGATGATATCTTTTCAAGTACTTGTTTTCATCTTTGTATATCATCTTTGGTAAAGTGTCAGTTTAATTTTTTTTTTTAAAGATTGTCTTGCTAAGTTGTCCATGCTAGTATCAAACTTCAGTCTTCCTGTCTCAGCCTCTTGAGTACCTGAGATTACAGCTACCACACCTGTCATCAGGTCAAATTTTTTGCCATATTTTTATTGGATTATTTTCTTTTTATTGAATTTATAAATTCTTCTTTTATCAGGATATGAGTCCTTTTTCAGATGTGTGTATTTCACATATTTTCTCCTTGTCTGTTTTTATACTAGGAATGTAACTGAGTGCTTTATAACTGAGCGGAGCTACACCTCAGCCTTTATTTTTATTTTTTTATTTTTTTAGACTAGGTCTTGCTAAGGTGCTTAGACCCTCACTAAGGTGCTGAGGCTGGCCTTGAACTTGGAATCCTCCTGCTTCAGCCTGTGGAGTCAGTGGGAGTATAGACATGGGCCACCACACCCAGGTTGTGTTTTCATTATGGTAACAGTGTTTTTTCTCCCTTTCTTTCTGTGATGGGGGTCCATCCAGGGCCTTGTGCATACTAGGCAAGTGCTCTACCACTTAGCTACATTTCCAGCCCAATAAGACTATATTTTTTTTCTTTTTTCTTTTTGGTATTGGGGATTGAATCCAGGGCCACTTTACCACTGAAATATATCCTCTGTCCTTTTTATTTTTTTTTGAGATGGTCTTACTAAGTTGTGCAGGCTGTCCTTGAACTTGAGATCCTCCTCCCTCAGCCTTCCAAGTTGCTGGGTTTACAAGCATGCCCAACAGTGCCCAGTGTAGTAACATTTACTTTTCTTTTTTTAATATTTTTTTAGTTGTAGATGGACACAATGTCTTTATTTTATTGCTTTGTACGTGGTGCTGAGGATCGAACCCAGGGCCTCACGCATGCAAGGCAAGCGCTCTACCACTGAGCTACAATCCCAGCCCCGTAACATTTACTTTTCAAGAGAAAATTTAAATTTTGATCTAGTCCAGCCAAGTGCAGTGGCACATTCCTGTAATCCCAACAACTCAGGAGGCTGAAGCAGGAGGATTGCAACTTCAAATCAACCTCAACAACTTAGGAAGGCCCTTGGTTAACTTAGTGAAACCCTGTCTCAAAATAAAATACTAAAAAGGGATGGGCATGTGGTTCAGTGGTTAAGTGCCCCTGGGTTTAATCTCTGGTACCAAAAAAAAAAAAAAAGCATACTATAACTGAATATATCTTTTTCTACTTTTAATTATGTCAATTTTTGCCTCATGAATTTTGTTCCCACTTTTTTTTATTGGTGCATTATAGTTGTACATAATGATGGGATTTCCTATGTATTCACACATGCACACAGTATAACCATATACTTTGGCCAGTATCACTCTCCACTTCCTCCCACCGTCTTGCTTTCCCATCCCTTGGTCCCTTTCCTCTACTAATCTCTCTTTGATTTTCATCAAATCCCTGCCCCCACTTTTCTTTTCCTTTTTTCCCTCTAGCTTCTGCATATGAGAGAAACATGACTTTTTAAATTTTTTTTTATTTTTAGTTGTAGATAGACTTTATTTATTTATTTATTTTTGTGTGGTGCTGAGGTTTCCAACCCAGTGCTTCACACATTGCTAGGCAAGCACTCTACCACTAAGCTACAACTCCAGCCCGAGAAGACATGTGACTCTTGACCTTCTGCATTTGACTTATTTTGCTTAACACGAGGGTCTCTTGTTCTATCCATTTTCCTACAAATGACCATTTCATTTTTCTTTATTTTGCCTCATGAAATTTTTGGGGGGCAGTGGGAGGGTTAAAGGGAATTGAACCCAGGGTCACTTAACCACTGAACCACATCCCTAGTCCTTTTTTTTTTTTGGTATCAGGGATTGAACTCAGGGGTACTTAACCACTGAGCCACATCCCCAGCCCTATTTTGTGTTTTTATGTAAAGACAGGGAGGGTCTCACTGAGTTGCTTAGCGCCTTGTCCATTGCTGAGGCTGGCTTTGAACTCGCGATTCTCCTGTCTCAGCCTCCCAAAGTGCTAGGATTACGAGCGTGAGCTGCCGTGCCCAGCTTCCCTAGTCCTTTTTTATATTTTATTTAGAGACAGAGTCTTGCTAAGTTGCTTAGGGCCTTGATAAGTTGCTGAGGCTAGCTTTGAACTCATGATTCTCCCGTCTCAGCCTCCCTAGCTGCTGGGTTTACAGGCATGCACCAGTTGCCTCATGAATTTTGATGCCATTTAAGATGTGTGTATATTTAGAATGGCTATATTTATCTAATGAGTTGATCCTCTTATAATTATGATGTTCTTTTTATGTCTTATATGATGTTCTTTTTATGTCTTCCTATTGAGTGTATTTTCTCTAATACTAATATAGCCAAACTAGATTTCTGTTGTTTAGTCTTTGATCTTTATCCACTTCGTGTGTGTGTGTGTATATGGGGTTGGGGATTGAATTCAGGGCCTCATAAATATTTAGGAAGCACTCTACCACTGAGCTATATCCTCAGCCCCTAACTACACTTTTATATTCAACCTGTTTCCTACTTAAATATAAAATGTGATTCTTAAACAACTTATTTTTTTTTTGGCACTGGAGATTGAACTCAGGGGCACTCGACCACTGAGCCACATCCCCAGCCCTATTTTGTGTTTTATGTAGAGACAGGGTCTCACTGAGTTGCTTAGCACCTCGCCGTTGCTGAGGCTGGCTTTGAACTCGCAATTCTCCTGTCTCAGCCTCCCTAAGTGCTGGGATTACAGGTTTGCGCCACCGCGCCCAGCTTGATTCTTAAACAACTTATATGTTTGGGTCCTGCTTTTTTTTTTAAATCCAGACTGTGTCTGTTACATGGAATGTTAGTTCATTTAATTATTTAAGGTAATTATCAAACTGAATATTTTTAGTTTACCATTTTTTCTCTCTCTCTGTTTTTTTGTTTGTTTTTTGTTTTTATTTATTTGTTTTGGTACTAGGGATTGAATTCAGAGGTACTTGATCACTGAGCCACATCTCCAGCCCTATTTTGTGTTTTATGTCGAGACAGGATCTCACTGAGTTGCTTAGCACCTCACCATTGCTGAGGCTGGCTTTAAACTCACAATCCTCCTATCTCAGCCTCCCAAAGTGCTGAGATCACAGGTGTGGGCCACCGCGCCCGCCTAGCTTGTTTTTATTTTTAGTACTGAGTCTTGAACCAAGGGTTTCAGGCATGCGAGGAAAGTGCTCTACCACTGAGCAACATCCCTAGTGCTTTATCTCTCCTTTCTTCATGTTCACTAAAACTATATAAGTATTATATAACTTTATAAGTTATAACTATGTCAGTTTTTAGTGTTTGCTTTAATGAGTATGTTGTGCAATATTATTTATTGCAGTTCAAAGAACCATTGAACAGATTCCCATTTATCATCCCCCTGCCCTTGTGATCTTGTTTGTGTTTATTTTGCTTCTATATACGCTATAAACCCCATGATATATAATATTCATGCGTATATGTGTGTGTGTGTAGGTATGTATATGTGTGTATATGTGTGTGTGTAGGTGTGTATATATGTGTGTGTGTAAGTATGTATATGTGTGTAGGTGTGTATATGTGTGTGTGTGTGTAGGGGTTTTTTGCTTGAAATCATCAATGGTGTGTAAAAAAAAGAAATATAAGATAAAATAACTATCAAAATTTCTTTTATGCCAGGTGTGATGGTGCATGCCTATAATCCTATCACAAGTTCATATCCAGCCTTGGCAATTAATGAGACCCTAAGCAACTTGTTGAGACCCTAAGCAACTTGTTGAGACCCTGTCTCAAAATAAAAAATACAATTAAAAAAAGGGCTGGGGATGTGCCTTAGTGCTTAAGCACCTCTGGGTTTAATCCCTGGTACCAAACAAAAAGAACTTTTTTGAGCTAGGTGTAGCTCACTGATAGAGTACATTTTTTGCCTAGCATGTGCAAGGATCTGGGTTCCAACCCTAGCACTGTAAAAAAAAAAAAAAGAAAGCCTTTCATACTTATTCACCTATTTATTCTTTTGGTGTTCCATATTCCTTCATGCAGATCTGCTTCTATTTGATATTTCCCTTCAGTCCAAAGAATTTTTTTTCTTAGTTGTAGATAAACACAATACATTTATTTTATGTGGTGCTGAGGATCGAACTCAGTGCCTCATACATGTGAGGCAAGTGCTCAACCACAGAGCCACAACCCCAGCCCCCCAAAGAACTTTTAATACGTTTGGTTGTGCATGTTTGTTGGAGAGAGTTTCTCAGGTTTTGTCTGTGTAAAAATATATTTAAGCTGGGCGCGGGATGTGGCTCAGTTGTCGAGTACCCCTGAGTTCAATCCCTGGGAGGCGGGTGGTGTATACTTACTGTTTATTTTAAATGCATCTTTTTATTGAATACAAATTTTTTAAAGCCGGGCGCAGTGCCACAAGCCTGTAATCCCAGCACTTAGAGAGGCTGAGACAGGAGAATCGCGAGTTCAAAGCCAGCCTCAGCAACGGCAAGGTGCTAAGCAACCCAGTGAGACCCTGTCTCTACATAAAAAAAGACAAAATAGGGCTGGAGATGTGGCTCAGTGGTCGAGTGCCCCAGTACCAAAAAAAAAAATTAAATTTAATGGGTACATAAAAATTCTGTGTAATGATGGAATGCCATGTGATATTTCAATACATGTGTACATTGTGTAATGTTTAAATCAGGTTAAATCATATATTTATTTATTTATTTATTTATTTATTTAGGGGTACTGGGGATTGAACTCATGGACAGTCAACCACTGAGCCACATCCCCAGCCCTATTTTATATTTTATTTAGAAACAGAGTCTCACTGAGTTGCTTAGCACCTTGCTTTTGCTGAGGCTGGCTTTGAACTTGTGATCCTCCTGTCTCAGCCTACCAAGCTGCTGGGACTACAGGCGTGGGCTACTGTGCCCATTTCCTAATATACTTATCTTTTCTTTTTTTTGTAATGGGGATAGAACTCAGGGGCACTCGACCACTGAGCCACATCCCCAGCCCTATTTTGTGTTTTATGTAGAGACAGGGTCTCACTGAGTTGCTTAGCGCCTTGCCGTTGCTGAGACTGGCTTTGTACTTGTGATTCTCCTGTCTCAGCCTCCCAAAGTGCTGGAATTACAGGCGTGCACCACCACACCCAACTTCAATACATTTATCTTTTTTTTTTTTGGTACTGGGGATTGAACTCAGGGGCACTCGACCACTGAGCCACATCCCCAGCCCTATTTTGTGTTTTATGTAGAGACAGGGTCTCACTGAGTTGCTTAGCATCTCGCCATTGCTGAGGCTGGCTTTGAACTCGCGATTCTCCTGTCTTAGCCTCCCTAAGTGCTGGGATTACAGGCTTGAGCCACCGCGCCCGGCTTCTAGTAACATTTTTATTTGTTAGAAATTATTTGTTGGAGAACAGTAGATACTAAAGTAAACATGTACTCCTAAAAAGGCATGCTAAGGGAGGTCTAAGTCCCTTTACTCTGCAGTTGGGCTGGTCTGGATTTCATTGCAGCTGTAGTTTGACTCAGTTCAGCATTGGCTAGACTTCAGATATCTTGTGCTTTATAGACTTGCTGCTATTTTTTTGGCCTCTGGAGGATTTCTTTGCTCTCTTGTTTTGCTTGTGGTACTACTAAAAAAGGAAGTATGCAAAGTGTGGCCTCAGATATGACTTGTATGTATGAGCCTCTGATTTCAGGTTTTCCGTTTTCCTTGTTGTAGGTATTCCTGGAGTGGAGAGCCACTCTTTTTGACTTGCCCTGCATCAGAAGTCACTGATGTCCCAGCCTGTAGCCACTGTGGAGGACAAAGGATATTTGAATTTCAGCTTATGCCAGCGCTGATCAGCATGCTTCAAAGTGTTAATTTAGGTAAGTTTTATTAATTTGAGTTTGTGCATTTCTGGACTTAATTTGGTATTATATTAACTGGCAATTAACTTTTAAAAAGATGGCCAGGTCAGCCGGGTGCGGTGGCACAAGCCTATAATCCCAGCACTTAGGGAGGCTGAGACAGGAGAATCACAAGTTCAAAGCCAGCCTCAGCAACGGCGAGGCGCTAAGCAACTCAGTGAGACCCTGTCTCTACATAAAAACACAAAATAGGTGGGGGATGTGGCTCAGTGGTCGAGTGCCCCTGAGTTCACTCTTCAGTACAAAAAAAAAAAAAAAAAGATGGCCATGTGTGGCCAGGCACAATGGCGCACGCTACACTACGAGGGAGGCTGAGGCAGGATGATTGCAAGTTCAATTTCAATTTAGAAATTTAGCAAGACCTTGTCTCAAAATAAAATAAAAAGGACTGGGTATGTTTCTCAGTGGTAGAATGCTTGCCCAGCATGTGGAAGTCCCTGGGTTTAATCCTAGTACTGGAAAAAAAAAAATACCATAAGGGGTTTATTTTGGCTTACAATTCTGGAGTTTACAGTCTAATATTAAGTAGTTCCATTGCTTTGAGCCTGTTGTGAGGATAGCACACCATGGCAGGAGCATGTGGCAGAACTAGGCAGTAGAGGCCAGGTGCAGTGGTGCACACCTGTAATCCCAGCAGCTTAGGAGGCTAAGGTAAGAGGATTGAGAGTTCAAAGCCAGCCTCAGCAAAAGTGAGGCCCTAAGCAACTCAATCAGACCCTGTCTCTAAATAAAATACACAAAAAAATAGGGCTGGGGATGTGGCTTAGTCATCGAGTGCCCCTGAATTTAATCCCTAATACTCCTCCTCCATTAAATTAAAAGAACTAGGCAGGGCCCTGGGGTTGTAGCTGTGGTAGAGCACTTGCCTCACATGCGTGAGGCACTGGGTTTGATCCTCAGCACCACATAAAAATAAATAAATAAAATAAAGATTAAAAAAAAACAAAACAACTAGGCAGTAGACAGAGAAAGACAGGGTGTTCTGGGGTCATATAACCCTCTTCTAGAGCATGCCCTCAGTGACTTAAGGACTTTCTACTCCAGTAGGCCCCACCTCCTAGACACTCCCAATAGTAACACTATGGACACCAAATTCCCCCCTTTTTTCCCCAGTGCTGGGGCTGCAACCCAGGGTCTTGTGCATGCTAGGTAAACACTCTGCCACTAAGCTACATCTCTAGCCCTTTTTATTTTTTCTTTGTTTTTTTAAAACAGGAAGGGGCTGAGTGTGATGGTGCACTTCTGTAATCCCAGGGGCTCAGGAGGCTGAGGCAGGAGGATCACAAGTTCAAAGCCAGCCTCAGCAACTTAGTGAGGCCCTAAGCAACTCAGTGAGACTGTCTCTAAATAAAATAAAAAATGGGCTGAGTGTGTGGCTCTGAGGTTAAGTGCCCTTGAGTTCAATCCCTAGTACCAAAAAAAAAAAAAAAAAAACACAGCAAGGGGTAAAACATATAGTCAGATCTCTGTTCATTTTTTCCCACTTACAGAATTAAGTCTCTATTCTCTAATCTATATTGGGACCAAGCCATATTACAGGGGGAAAAAATCAATTTCCTCCTTTTTTTTCTTTTAAAAATCTTCTGCCTTAAAGTAATTCCAGTTATTGCCAGGTATGGTGATGCATGCCTCTTAATCCCAGCAACTCAACAGGCAGCAGGTTTACAAATTCGAGGCCAACTTCAGTAATTTAGCAAGGCCCTAAGAAATTTAGCAAGACTCTGTCTCAAAAAATAAAAAGGGTCAGGGACATGGCTCAATGGTAAAGCAACCCTGGGTTCAATCTGCAGTACCAAACATAAAAGTTCCAATTACTTAAAACGTAAGGGGTAAATTTTCAGGAATATACATTGAATTACCCATAATCTTCAGTGGTTTTCTGAAAAGAAAAAGAAAAAACAAAAACAGGTCTAAGGCTACTCTTTGAGTTTCTACCCAGGATTGGACTCTTTTTTTTTTTTTTTTTTTAAATCAGGGATTGAACCCAGGGGTGTTAACCACACCCCCGGCCTTTTTAAAATTTTTTTTTAATACTTTTTTTTTTAGTTGTTCATGGACACAATATCTTTATTTTATTTATTTATTCTTATATGGTGCTGAGAATCGAACCCAGTGCCTCATGCATACAAGGCAAGCACTCTACCACTGAGCTATAATCCCATCCCCTAAATTTTTTTTATTTTGAAATAAGGTCTTGGTAAATTTGCTGAGGCTGACTTTGAACTAGAGATTCTCCTGCCTCAGCCTCCCAAGCCACTGGAATTACAGGCATGCACTGCTGTGCCTGGCCATGAATCTATCTGATATTGTATCTTTCACTTTGTGTGTGTGTGTATATGTGTGTGTGTGTTGCTGGGAATTGAACTCAGGGCCTTGTGCATGCAAGGCAAGCACTCTACCAACTGAGCTATATCCCCAGCACCCCCATATTATATCTTCAGGGTATTCTTTGTCTCCATTGAGCTCTGACCTTTATGTCTGTCCCATATTGTCTGAAAATTATTGGCGGTACAAGTATCCTCGTCCTTGTTAGGTAGTCCTCCGGGTGCTTAATAGCCCCTACCTAGGCCTTATAAAAAGAAATCCTTTATGGAGAAGAAAAAAAGTCCTTAAAAAACAATCTCTAAGATCTCAAGTAATCTAGGTGCACATAAGAACTTACCATTTTTAGCCAGGCACGATGGCGCACACCTGTAATCCCAGCATTTAGGGAGGCTGAGACAGGAGAATCGTGAGTTCAAAGCCAGCCTCAGCAACAGGGAGGTGCTAAGCAACTCAGTGAGACCCTGTCTCTACATAAAACACAAAATAGAGCTGAGGTTGTGGCTCAGTAGTGGAGTACTCCTGAGTTCAATCCCTGGTACCAAAACAAAAGAACTTACCATTTTTTATTATTGTTACGATTTTAAATAGCAAGGATACAATAAAATCTTGTAGAGAGCTTTGAGGCAGTTTGGGATAGGGCAAAGGTAAGTTTTAATACAGATTTATTTATAGCTGACAGTAACCATGTAGGACAGAATGGTTGAGCTGGAACATGTAATATGAGATTGTATAGAGAGAGTTTAGAGAAGGGAGGGAGGACATGACAGGAGGTCGTCCTCAGAACTTAGATTTATAGCAGAAGCTGAGTCAAGAGATTGTCCACTAAGTGTATCAGGTCTGAATGTAGTGATTAATGGAAGTATTTCTTTGATAGTTGTGTCAAGGCTGGGTCTCTGGGGAACCCTACATTTATTAAAAAAAAGAAAAAGGCGGGGGTGCTCAAGACACTGGGAGACCAATCCCTTATATGTGTTTTTGAGACAAGGTCACACTGAAGGTTGGCCTTAAATTTACACTCCTGCTTTTAAGCCTTCAGAATTGCTAGAATTACAGGCATGTGCCAGGGCTTAACTTCATTGTGATTTCTATTTGAATCATCTTGGAGAAATGTCTTTTCAAGTCCATTGCCCCTTTTAGTCAGGTTGTTTTTATTATTGTTGAATTGTAGAAATTCTTTATTCTTTCTTCTTTCTCTTTTTTGGAGAGGGAGATACTAAGGGTTAAACCCTAGGGCCTAGCACTCTTACCTTTGAGCTATATATATCCTTTTTATTTTGAGATAAGGTCTTACTAAGTTGCCTAGGATTGTGATTATCCTGCTTCAGCCTCCTGAGTAGGTGGGATTGCAGGTGTGCATATCATGCCTGTTTTAAGTGTATTGGTTTTTGGTTTTGGTACCGGGGATTGAACTCAGGGGTACTCGACCACTGAACTACATCCCCAGCCCTATTTTGTGTTTTATGTAGAGACAGGGTCTCACTGAGCTGCTTAGCACCTCACCGTTGCTGACGTTGGCTTTGAACTTGCAATTCTCTTGTCTCAGCCTCCCAAAGTGCTGGGATTATAGGCATGTGCCACTGCGCCTGGCTTTGCCTGGTCTTGAACTTCACATAAATGAAATCATAATGTGTAAATGCTGAACCTGGCTTTTCTATATATTTTCCAAGAGCCCCTCCTTGTTCTCTGAAAATTTTTTATTGCATTTTGTATTCGTTGCTTTATAAATTCAATCTTTCTCTCTCTCTCTCTTTTTTTTTTGGTACTGGAGGTTGAATTTAGGGGCACTTGACCATTGAGCCACATCCCCAGCCCTATTTTGTATTTCATGTAGAGACGAGGTCTCACTGAGTTGCTTAGTGCCTCGCTGTTGCTGAGGCTGGCTTTGAACTCGCGATTCTCCTATCTCAGCCTCCCTAAATGCTGGGATTACAGGCTTGAGCCACCGCGCCCGGCCTCTCTCTTTTTTTTTTAAGAAACATTTTCTCTGTTTTCATTTATTACCTGCCTCGTCTGTTTCCTCCACTTTGCCAATTTATTCTATGCTTGTTTTGATTACTGATTGTATTGGAGCTTTTCTGTAAATGCTGATGATGCTTGGTTGGTTGTTCCTTTTTGTGTTCAAATAGGCATAGAAAGCTAACTGGGGTTGGGTGCAGTGGCTCACACCTTTAAACATAGTGACTTGGGAGATCTTGATACAGGAGGACTGCAAATTTAAGGCCAGCCTGGGCAACTTAAAGAGACTACCTTAAAATATAAAAATAAAAGGGCTGAAAATATAGCTCAGTGGTTATAGTGCTTGCCTAACATGAACAAGATCTTGGGTTCCATTCTGCAGTACACACACACACACACACAAAAGAGCACTAATTGGAAGTTTTGTATGGAAGATTAGGATTTGTTCAGTGATCAGTGTCTCTGTCAGGTATTTATTAGAGATCCCTAAAATGTTGGTATTTGGAGATTTTTTTTCATGGAGGTGGTTCAGCTTCTCCAAGAATGATCTTAACCTTTCTTACCTTATGATAGATAAGCCTTGCTATTTGCATTGATTGAAGAAGGCTATAGATTTTCTTTTTTTCTTTTTTTTTTTTCAGATGTTACTAAAGCCCTCTGTCCTTTTATTGAATCTTTTTTAATTTTTTTTTTTAGTTGTAAATGGACACACAATATCTTTATTTATTTTTATGTGGTGCTGAGGATCGAACCCAGTGCCTCACGCATGCAAGGCAAGCGCTCTACTACCGAGCCACAATCCCAGCCCCCGCCCTTTTTTTTAAAAATATTTTCTTAGTTGTAGATAGACACAATGTCTTTATTTTTTATTGCTTTGTATGTGGTGCTGAGGATCGAACCCAGGGTGTCATGCATGCAAGGCAAGCGCTCTACCATTGAGCTACTGTCCCAGCCCTCCCAGCCCCTTTTATTGAATCTTAATGGGTCAAGTCTCCTTTTGACTATGCCTCGAATCCCTGTGCTTCCAGTCTTGTTCATTTTCTCCAGGGTTCTATGGATTTGGCAGAAGCCTGCTTAAGCTAAGTGGCATGGCAAGCTGTAGGTGTTTTATTATATCTGCTTTTTTTTTTTTAACCTTTATTTTATTTATTTATGTATTTTGTATGTGGTGCTGAGGATTGAACCCAGTGCCTCACGCATGCAAGGCAGGCGCTCTACCACTGAGCCACAACCCCAGCCCTCTGCTTTTTTTTTTTCTGGTACCAGGTATTGAACTCAGGAGTACTGAACCACCAAGCCACATCCCAGCCCTATCTTGTGTTTTATTTAGAGACAGGGTCTTACTGAGTTGCTTAGTGCCTCACTGTTGCTGAGGCTGGCTTTGGACTTAAGATTCTCCTGTCTTGGCCTCCTAAAGTGCTGGAATTACAGGTGTGTGCCACTGCACCTGGCTAAATCTGCCTTTTGACATCAGTGTCAACTTATTATATGATGGACTGCAACTGTGTTGTAGCTGAAAGCCATAAGCACAGTTTTTGCTATATGTAATTATATATTTCAGCTTGTTAGGTAAAATGACCCCCTTTAGCAGCATCAGTTATCCTGATACTGAATCATCTTTCTCCTCCACTTTTGTTATCTTCTATTTATTTACTTAACCTTTTTGTTTACAGTAAGCACTTAAGATGTGCCAGGCTGTGGTCTAAGTATTTCATGTGTATTAGCTTGTAACAATCTTACTATCATGATAAACACTGTTTTTATCACAGTGAGGTATAGTAATTTTCTCAAGGTGGTAGACCTGGGGTTTAAACTCAGGCATCTTGTTCTACAGTGTGTGCTCTGCCCACTAAGTATACTCTCACATTGTGAGTGCATCTCATAATGTTATCTTTGCTGGAATCCAGAATATGTTGTATTTTTCAGGTCTTTCTGTGGAATTTGGAACAATTCTAGTTTATACATGTGAGAAGAGTTGCTGGCCTCAAAGTCATCAGACTCCCATGGAAGAATTTTGTCTTATACAAGAAGACCCAGATGAATTACTGTTTAAGTAGAGAATTCCTTTTTATTTATACAAATTAAAACAAATGTTAATATCCAAATATATGTGTTTACCTTATTTTAACCCTCAAGTTAATAATTTTTGTTTGTTTATTTTTTAGTTGGTTTTTCATTGTGCAAGGGACAGAACCCAGGGCCTTGTGTGTGCTGAGCAAATGCTTTGCCACTGAGCTACATCCTCTGCTATAATTCTTGTTTTGTTTGTTTGTTTTGTGGTGGTGGGGATTGAATCTAGGAGTACTCTACCTCTAAGCTACATCCCCAGCTCATTGTATTTTTTATTTTGAGATAGGGCCTCACCAAGTTGCCTAGGCTGTCATCAAACTTGTGATCCTCCTACCTCAGCCTCCCAAGTAGCTGGGATTATAGGCACGTACCACTATGTGGGCTCATAATTCTTAAGTGTTGATCCTTTTGTTTTGTGGTACTTGTGTGAGTGTTAGAGCCAGGAGCTCCTGACTGTGGGCTAGTCTGTCCTTCAGGGTCAGTGACTTGACTACACGGTGACACGTCAGAAAGTGGCTCCTCTCTAGCTCAGAGGCCCACTGTTCCCTGCACAGGTATTCTCATGGGCATTCTAGGATGAAGGGAAAGCAGCTAAAGCCGAGAGCATGGTCGGCCTCTTACTACCCTTCTGTCTCTGTACCCAACTGCACCCTACTGCCAGCCCAGGATGCTGCCAGAGCAAAATACCCAGCCCACTCTAGCTGCTTGAGGCTCCTGCCCTACAACACTGACTGCTGAGACCTGCCCCTGGTTCCTGGCCTGTGATCCCCTCCCCACCTCGCCCACTCCCACCTTCTGCTCCTGCAGTATCCCAAGAAGAGGCTCTCACTCTGTCTGGATATTGTCCCTCTACCTAACTGTCCACCTTTCCAGTCTCCCCTTTTCTCACTGTTTCTATTATCAGCCGCTTCTTGTCTGCTGCCCTTTGATAGCAGTGTGAAAACACTCATACTAGCCATGTGTCAGACCTGTTATTTGCCTGTGTAGATGAGAACGATGAGGCCCAGATTATCTTGGGGTTGAGGACCTTCTGGGTAGCGTGCAAATGGTGAGAAATAAACCTGACCCTCCCCTTGGGCGTCCTACCTGAGGGAAAGTGGCTGTGTACAAACTGCAAGTTCTCATTGAGGCTCCAGGAAAGCTGAGTTTGCAAGGCTGAAGCTGAGCAGAGGAAGCTCCCTGCAGAGGGAGCTTTTGTTTCTCTGTCATACTGGCACAGTGACTGCCAGTTTCCTTGTGGCAGTTATGGTGTAGGCAGAGATTGCCTCAGCCTGCTAGACCAGTTACTCCAACTGGAACAGAAAATAGACTGATCAGATTTACAGGTACGGTATTTTAGATTTATTTAAATAGATAAGAGTCCCCTCCTTTGATGTGAAAATGGAGAAAGTTGTTGCATAAGAGTGTCTTTAAGGATCAGAATTTGATACATTTTCAGATATCCTAGCTACACGTTATGTTTCTGATTTTTAGATAGAGACAAACTGCTGATCAAACACATCCTTGTGTTATATACACTCAATTATAGGTCTTGATCTATGTAAGTAGAATACAGATTAGCAAGGATTAAATGGGATCCCATGATCCCATTTAAAAAAATTTTTTTTTCCAGTACTGGAGATTGAACCAGGTGTGCTCTACCACTAAGCTACATCCCAAGTTTTTTTTTTTTTTTTTTTTTTAATTTTGAGACAGGATCTCACTAAATTGCCCAACCTGACCTCAAATCTGTGATCCTAAATTGCTGGGATTACAGGCATGTGCCACCACACCTGGTACCATAGAATTATTTTTGTGGCATTTTGTGGAGAAAGCAAGATAAAGGAAAATAAACCCAGTATAATCCTATTTAAAAGTGAAACTCTGGCCAGGAATGGTAGTGCAAGTCTGTAATCCCAGCAACTCAGGAGGCCAAGACAGGAGAATTGCAAGTTTGATTCCAGTATGAGCAATTTAGTGAGACCCTTTCTCAAAAACTAAAAAGGACTAGGGATGTAGCTGAGTGGTAAAGCACTCCTGAGATCAATTCACAATACTAAAACAAAACAAGTAAAATTCTGTATGTCACTCCTTAACTGACTTAGGCCTAGACAGACACCCAGCTAACATCCTGATGAGTCATTCAGGGTTATGGTGTATGTGAGACCAGCTTTTTTCTTTTTCTTTTTGGCAGGGGAATACGGGGGATTGAACTCAGGGGCACTCAACCACTGAGCCACATCCCCAGCCCTATTTTTTATTTAGAGACAGGGTCTCACTGAGTTGCTTAGTGCCTCGCTATTGCTGAGGCTGGCTTTGAACTCACGATCCTCCTGTCTCAGTCTCCCGAGCCCCTGGAATTACAGGCGTGCCACCTCACTCAGCTACCTTTTTACTTGTGTTCTATTGTCCCTTGTTAAAGTTAACAAGCATATTACACTTCATATACATGTGCACACACACATGCACCCAGCAAACCCACAAAGAAGAGCAAAAGTCCAGCTGGGCACAGTGGTGCACAGTCCCAGCACTTTGGGAGGCTGAGACAGGAGAATTGTAAGTTCCAAGCCAGCCTCAGCAAAGGCGAGGCGCTAAGCAGCTCAGTGAGACCCTGTCTACATAAAATACAAAATAGGGCTGGGGATGTGGCTCAGTGGTTGACTGCCCCTGAGTTCAATCCCTGGTACCAAAAAAAAAAAAAAAAAAAGGAAAAGAGTGGCTCACACAACTTAGGAAAACAAATTTACTAGTTTATTATAAAGGATATTACAAAAGTTGCAGATGAAAAGGATCATAAAGCATGGTGTTGGAGTGTGGAGCTTCCATGCCCTCTGGGCTAACCATGGGTTTGGCTATCTGGACGCTCTTAAGCCTGTTCTTTTGGATTATAACAAACTTCATTGCATAGGCATGATTGAAACATAGACAACCTAGTAGAAATGTGACTGTACACAGAGGGTGTGATCTAATGCTCATAGGCTGGGTGGAGAAACCCAAGGAGGCCTATTTATTCAGTTATCTGGTTGGGCTTTCTGTACAACATGCCTCCCTTCAGGGCAAGAGCAGGACCTTCTGGAATGAGACAGGTCTTATGACCTACTATCAGAGTGGGTTAGTAAATTTCTTTATGGAGGTGGGCACAGTGGCTCAACTTGCCAATTCTGGAGGATGAGGCAGAAGGATGGCATTTTAAGGACAGCCAGGTCAGATTAGGGAAACTTTGTCTCCAAATAAAAAACGAAAGGGCTGGAGATGTAATTCAGTGGTATAGCTTATCTGGTGGTCCACTTTTTTTTTTATACTGGGGATTGAACTCGGGGGTACTAACCACTGAGCCACATCCCCAGCCCTATTTTGTGTTTTACTTAGAGACAGGGTCTCATTGGGTTGCTTAGCGCCTCGCCTTTGCTGAGGCTGGCTTTGAACTCAATGATTCTCCTGTCTCAGCCTCCCAAAGTTCTGGGATTACAGGTACCACTGTGCCCAGCTCCGCTTCACCTTTTTAACATAGCCCTCACTGCTCTGTGGCTTATTTTAAAAGGGACGTGTTTTTCTTTTCTTCTCCCTCTTACTAACCTTGGGGTAGGGAACAAGATTACCTTTTCCCATGCTAGGCAGTTAGGCATCCTTGAGCACACACCCATCACAGGAAGGAGATGTCATCAGAAGATCTAGGGAGTGACTAACTCCCAAATTAACAAATGATTTCTTTCTTTGTCTTTTTTTTGGGGGGGGGTACTGGGGATTGGACTCAGGGGTACTCGACCACTGAGCCACATCCCCAGCCCTACTTTGTGTCTTATGTAGAGATAGAGTCTCACTGAGTTGCTTAGTGCCTCGCCATTGCTGAGGCTGGCTTTGAACTCAAGATTCTCCTGCCTCAGCGTCCCAAAGTGCTGAGATTACAGGCGTGCGTCACCACACCCACCTTTCTTTTTCTTTCTTTCTCTTTTCCTTTTTTTTTGCACCAAGGGTTGAACCCAGGAGCGTTTCACCACAGAGCCACATTCCCCAGCACTTTTTATACTTTGAGACAGTCTTGCAAAGTTACTTATGACCTCTCTAAATTGCTGAAGCTGGCTTTGAACTTGCAATCCTCCTGCCTCAGCTTCCTGAGCCTCTGTGATTATAGGTATGCACTATCATGTCTGGCTTAACAAGTGAATTTCAACATACCATCAGGGCGCACCTGGGACCCCCATCAGGGCATACCAGAAATGTAGCCTGTGAAGAGCTTCTTTAAAAGCCCTTTGTTCTCCTGATGGGCAGAATCAGAGCACTAGAAAAAAGTACCCTGTGCTTCTCCTTTGCTAGCAAAATAATAAACTTTTTCCCTTTTTCTCAAAACTGTGTCCTCCTTATTAAATTGGCATTGAGGCCGGGTGTGGTGGGGCACACCTGTAATTTCATTGGCTGGGGAGGCTGAGACGGGAATCAAGAGTTCAAAGCCAGCCTCAGCAACAGCGAGAGGCTAAGCAACTCAGTGAGACCCTGTCTCTACATAAAACACAAAATACGGCTGGGGATGTGGCTCAGTGGTCAAGTGCCTCTGAGTTCAATTCTTGGTACCAAAGAAAAAAGAAAAAAAGAAAAGAAAAAGGAAAAAGAAAGAAATTGGCATCAGGGACAAGGACTGAGCTTTCAGTAACAGGTTAACCCCTGTACATGCAAGGAAAGAAAACATTTTCCTTTATGCCCAACTGCAATATAGAAAGGTAGAGGAAGATTAGAGTTTCTATGACTTACCTTGAAGAAGAGACATTCTAGTTTCTATACCCTGCCTTAGAGAGAGCCAAGAATTGGACAAAGACCAACATATATATAATACTGCAGAGTGCTTGTTTCACTATCCTTTGACAACAGAATGTTATATGTTTTCCTTTGTCAGTTTAATAGGTGAAACTAATCCCAATGCAATTTTGCATGTTCTTGTTTTGTAATGCTGGGAACCATATTTAGGGCCTCACGCATGCTAAGCTCCTGCTCTGCAATATTTTCTTGTTAATTTGTAAGAGCTCTTTACATATAGGGGCAGTTTTCCAACCATTATTACGTCTTGGTTGAGAGTTCAAACCCCAGCCTAAAAGGCGAACTTAAAGGGCTTCTCAGGCGGAAAGTAGGTCTGTGTACATATATAAAGAGCACTACAGATCTGGGAACGATTTGCAAAGAGCAAGACGCGGGCCCAGAGGCCACCACCCATTAGCCAGCCCCGGGAGCCCGCCTGCCTGGCGCCGACTGGCGGCCTCAGTGCGCAGGAGCGGAAGCTGGGCCGCCCTTCCCCCACCCGCTTCCGGGCGCGGCGTAGTTCTCCCGCCTCCGCCTCTGCCGCGGCTCGTGGACGTCCCGCCATGGCACTGTCTCGGGGGCTTCCCCGGGATCTGGCTGACGCCGTGGCTGGGGGCCGGGTGCTGGTGGTGGGCGCGGGCGGCATCGGCTGTGAGCTCCTTAAGAACCTCGTGCTCACCGGCTTCTCTCACATCGACCTGGTGAGGGCCGGGCGCGCGCTGGCTGAATGGCGGGCTGTGGTGCTGGGGCCGGGGGCTTGGGGCCCAGAGTTCGGGACCGGATTTGGGGGGGCCGGGAGCGGTGCCAGAGGCTTTGGGACGTGGCTGCCTGAATAGACGGAGCTGTTCGACCGAGACGGGGCGTGCCTTCGCACGTCGGGCCTGCTCCGGACGCGAAGAGGCCCGTGGGCCCGGGTCTTCCGGACGCTCCGTCGCGGGGCCGCTGCCCACACCCCCATCCCCCATACAGCGCCAGTTTGTGTCGTCTGGAATCGATGAAAGTGGCCTCGTACCTTTTTCACTTTGAAACTGTTTCCCAGTTGCAATGGGGTGCAGGAAGTGATTGAGTCTCTCGTGGATGTGGTGACTAATTCGCAGGTCTCCCCTAACTCCGAAATAACGACCCAGAGGACAGCTTTTATAGCAACCACACATCCCGAGCGCTCGTCTCGAGCGGTTTACACGCATTAACTCATTTAATCTTTACCACCACCCTACGTGTGTGCACTGTTTTCATCCCATTTTATTTTTAACAGATGAGGGAAGTGAGATGCAATGGGATTTAGTAACTTACCCTGGGTCACGAAGCAAGTGGCAGGACTCCTTTGGGGCTCGCGCTCCTCCGCTGAGTACAGCATAGGTACACTCGCTTATTTCATTCAAGATGTGTTTAGGGTTTTAACTTTTGCGTTGGTGTACAATGACAGAAAGCTACTGTACTTTTAAGTCAAGTGTCAAGTTATTTGTTAGAGATAGGAGATATCACCTGGAACTTGGATGTGAGTTTAAAGTGTCTTAAGGTAGCTGGGCGCAGTGGCGCACGCCTGTAATCCCAGCACTTGGGAGGCTGAGACAGGAGAATTGCGAGTTCAAAGCCAGTTTCAGCAACGGCGAGGCACTAAGCAACTCAGTAAGACCTTGTCTCTACATAAAACAGAAAGTAGGGCTGCGGATATGGCTCAGTGGTCCAGTATCCCAATCCCCTGTACCAAAAAAAATAATAGTGATAATAAAGTGTCTTAAGGTATACTGGCAACGTGGAGCCAAAAAAAAAGTAGAGGTGACAGACTATTCTAATGAATGAATGGTGGCAGACTGAACTAAGGAATGATTAGAAGGAAAGAATATACACGATTTTTCTTTGCTTAGTTTTCACATCCAGTTCTGTACCACAAATCCAAAGATGCTGATAAGTACTGGGTTTTGGGGGGGGTTTTTTGGTGCTGGGGATTGAACTACTGAGCCACATCCCCAGCCCTGTTTTGTGTTTTATTTAGAGACTGGGTCTCGCTGAGTTGCTTAGTGCCTCGCCATTGCTGAAGCTGGCTTTGAACTCCTTGTCTCAGCCTCCTTAAGTGCTGGGATTACAGGCGTGCGCGCCGCCACCGCGCCCAGCTTCCCCAGCCCTTTTTAAAAAATATTTTGTTAGAAACAGGGTCTCCTCAGTTGCTCAGTGCCTCGCCAAGTTGCTGAGGCTCACTTTGACCTCAGAATCCTCCTGCCTCAGCCTCCCAGCCTCTGGGATTACAGGCATGCTTCCACAGTGCCCTGCTGTCCTCCCTGGGTTCAGATCCCCCGCACCCCTGCCCCCCAGATAGTGATGTGGGAACCTGAAAAATAAAAGGTTATATTTTTATTTGGTTTAATTTTTTTTTGGTACTGGAGATTGAACTCAGGGGCACTTGACCACTGAGCCATATCTCCAGCCCTGTTTTGTGTTTTATGTAGAGACAGGGTCTCACTGAGTTGCTTAGTGCTTCGCTGTTGCTGAGGCTGGTTTTGAACTCGTGATTCTCCTGTCTCAGCCTCCCTAAGTGCTGGGATTACAGGCTTGGGCCACTGTGCCCAGCTTGGATTGATTTTTGTTTTAATTTTTTAATTAAAAAATTTTAATTTTGAGGACCAAACCCAGTGCCTCACAAATGCGAGGCAAGCGCTCTACCACTGAGCCACAATCCCAGCCCCAAGATGGTTATATGTTTTGACGATGTTCACAAATTATGACCAAACTGTTAGGATTTTTCACAACTAGAACACGAGGGCTGGGGATGTGGCTTAGTAGTAGAGCGATTTCCTAGTAAGCCCAAGGCCCTGAGTTTAATCCCCAGTACCCCCACCCCAAAAAAAGGCTAGAACATAGAATATATATATTATATATATATATATATATATATATATATATATATATATATATTTTTTTTTTTTTTTTGGTACTGGAGATTGAACTCAGGAGCACTCGACCACTGAGGCACATCCCCAGCCCTATTTTGTATTTTATGTAGAGACAGGGTCTCACTGAGTCGCTTAGGCCCTTGCCGCCGTTGCTGAGGCTGGCTTTGAACTCGCGATTCTCCTGTCTCTGCCTCCCTAAATGCTGGGATGAGGCTTAGAACATAGAATATTTTGGAGGGTGTTGTTTTTGTTTTGAGGCGGATTCTCCTGTTGACCAGACTGGCCTCCACCTGAGATCCTCCTGCTACAGCCTCTCCAATAACTGATTGCTGTTGCAGCCCACCTGCCCAGCTACACTTAAAATGTTTGGTTACTGTTTATTGAAATGAAATGAAATTATTGTAGCCATATTTTTCCTTATATATGCTTTGGGGGGGAGGGCTACTGGAGATGGAACACAAGGGCACTTTACCACTGAGCTATATCCTCAGCCTCTTCCCTCGCCCCCCAATTGTGGATTGAACTCAAGGGCACTCAACCCACTGAGCCACATCACCAGCTCTGTTTTGTGTTTTATTTAGGGACAGGGTCTCACTGAGTTGCTTAGTGCTTCCCTATTGCTGGCTTTGAACTCAATCCTTCTCAGCCTCCAGAGAGGCTGGGATTACAGGCATGCACCGCTGTACTTGGCCTTATTTTTTTTTTTTTTTTTTTTAATTTTGAGGCAGGGTCTTCTTGCCTCAGCCTCTTGAATAGCTAGGATTACAGGTGTGTGCCGTGCCATCAGGCTTCTTATATTTGCTCATTTTTGTTTGTTTGTTTGCAGTACAGGGGATCTAACCCAGGGCCTCCTGCGTACTGGCAAGAGCTCTACCACTGAACTACATCCCCAGGCCTTCTTATATTTCTTATATTTATTTTTAGGTAGCAATTAGATGAGACTTAAAACCTGACATTTATTTTTTCTGATTGAGTTGTCTGGAGGTGAAGCCAAGATTGAGAACCTGACTTTTTTTTTTCTTTTTTGGTGGTGCTGGGGATTGAACCCATGGCCTTGCCTTGTGAATGCTAGGCAAACACTCTACTAACTGAGCTATATCCCCAGTCCCCTGACATTTATTTATTTATCTGGTGCCAGGGATTGAACTCAGGGGTACTCAACCACTGAGCCACATCCCCAGCCCTGTTTTGTGTTTTATGTAGAGACAGGGTCTCACTGAGTTGCTTAGCCCCTCACCCACTCGTTGCTGAGACTTGCTTTGAACTTGTAATTCTCCTGTCTCAGCCTTCCAAAGTGCTGGGATTACAAGCATGAGCCACCGCGCCTGGCTCTGACATTTATTTTTTAACCATAGGTAGAAAAGTTCTTTTATAGTCCTCAGATATTAACTGTAAGTGAAATTTGGTGTATAGATGAAGGCTTGAATTAAAGAAGGCAGCAATAGTTTAGTAAATCAGATTGTCACATATTTCATAAAAAGAACAGGGCACAGTAAAATTTATATTGGATTTGAAAGAAATTAGATTGGAATTTAGGATTTATATGTGTGTGTGTATGTATATATTTATATATATAAATTTATGTCTTCACCAATCTACACACTTTTTTTTTCTTTTTTTTTTTTTTCTTTTTTTTTTTTATTTTTATTTTTTTTGGAACCGGGGATTGAACTCAGGGGCACTCGACCACTGAGCCACATCCCCAGCCCTATTTTGTGTTTTATGTAGAGACAGGGTCTCACTGAGTTGCTTAGCGCCTCGCCCTTGCTGAGGCTGGCTTTGAACTCGCGATTCTCCTGTCTCAGCCTCCCTAAGTGCTGGGATTACAGGCACTTTTTTTTTCTTTCATGGTGTTGGGGATTGAACCTGGGGTGCTTTGCCACTGAGCCACATCCCCAGCCCTTTCTGTTTTTTATTTTGGGCCAGGGTCTTAATTGCCTGGGCTGGACTTGAGTTTGTGATTCTCCTGCCTCAATCTCATAAACAGGTGGGATTATAGACACGTACCACCATGCCAGGCTAAATTTTATATTTTCAGTAAATTCATATGTATTTTAATGCCTTCAAAGAAATTTTCTGAAGTATTATAAGGATGATTAAACAAACAAAAAGGCATTCTTTTAAATTGGGTGGGGGATACCTGGGATTGAAATAAGGTGCATTTAACCACTGAGCCACATCCCTAACCCTTTGTATGTGTGTTTGAATTTTAAGACTGGGCCTCACTAAGTTACTGAGCCTAGTCTCAAAAGTGTGATCCTTCTGCCTCAGCCTTCCAAGTCAATGGGATTACAGGTGTGTACCACTGTTCCTGTCAACTTAATAGTTTTTGGTATAAATGGTCTGCAAAGCATTTTCTCTGGTAATATAGCAAACATTAAAAAGTTCTGGGTTATGGATGCTAAGGACAGTGATATTGCTCAAACACAGCTCAACATTTGTAATTTACTTGGGGTTTATGCATTTATAGATTGATCTGGACACTATTGATGTCAGTAACCTCAACAGGCAATTTTTGTTTCAAAAGAAACATGTTGGAAGATCAAAGGCACAGGTAACTGTTTCTCATACTGTTTCTATTTTACTTATTGTACCAGATTAACCCATTAAGTCCTGAGCTTTCAGTTCTGCAAAGTTTGATGAAATTGACACAGATGCATTAGAATAGATTGGAAATGATCATCTAGAGCTTATACAACTTATCATTTAATGTCTGACATTAATATTAATATATATTGTTAATTATTTTCTCCTTTGTTCTCAAAGGAATATGTTTTCTCTAAAAACATAAGCATTTATTAATTAGTGGTATATTTAGCCCAATATGAGTTTTTTAGGTGTTGTGTTGATGGGACAATGATCCATAATGGCTTAATTTTGCCTCTCACAAGGGGAAGAAAATGAGTAAAGCTGTCTCTTTACTCTGTGGAGAATAAAAAGATAGAAGTGAAGCCCTCTGTTTTTGGTCAAGAAAGGAAATGGAAGTGCTCTACTTAATCCTGTAATTGGGGTGACTGTTGTGTCTTTTTCATATTTAAATTTCTGGTTTCCATAGGATGAACCTTGTTTTCCTACACCCCCTAGAGGTTGGTTGCTTGTTTGTAGCAAGAGAAGCTAGTCTTGAATGTTATTCTTCATAATTTCTGTTCTTAAAACATCTTTTCTCTGAATCCTTTTGTCCAACTCCCATTTCTATTTTCTTTCGTTTTTCATATTTTGGCTTCTTTCTCCAGTAGTACTTTATTTATTTATTCAAATTTTTTTAGTTGTAGGTGGACAATGCCTTTATTTTGTTTATTTTTATGTGGTACTGAAGATCGAACCCAGGGCCTCACACATGCTAGGCAAGTGCTCTACCACTGAGCCACGACCCCAGCCCCTCCAGTAGTACTTTAATAAACTTTTTAGACTCAGTGAACTTCTACTCTCTTGCTCTTTTTTTTTTTTTTTTTTTTTGTGGTATTGGGGATTGAACCCAGGGCTTTGTGCACGCGTGGAAAACACTGTACAAACTGAGCTATATCCCCAGTTCTGTGGTCTTCCTTTCAAAATGACCCCTGCCCCCCGCCGTTTTTTTCTTTTTGGCACTGGGGATTGAACTCGGGTACTCGACCACTGAGCCACATCCCATCCCTATTTTGTGTTTTATGTGGAGACAGGGTCTCACTGAGTTGCTTAGCACCTCACCATTGCTGAGGCTGGCCTTGAACTTGTGATTCTCCTGTCTGAGCCTCTCAAAGTGCTGAGATTACAGATATGCGCCACCACCTCTGGCTACAACCTTTTTTTTGATGCTGGGGATTGAACCCAGGAGTGCTTAGCCACTGGGCCACATCCCAACCCCTTTTTACTTTTTTTTTTTTTTAAACATTTATAGGGTCTTGCTGAGTCGCTTAGGGCCTCACTAAGTTGCTGAGACCCGCTTTGAACTCACAATCCTCCTGCCTCAGCCTCCTGAGCTCCTGGGATTACTGGCCTGTGTCACCATACCCTGCTCAAAACAACCTTTACTTCTGTGTGTCATTGTAGTTTGTGATTATACTTGTCTAGATGGTTATTTAAGGTTTCTTTTTGAATGACACTTGGCTTTTGCTATACACACACTTATTTGTTTTGTTTGTTTGTTTGTTTTGGCAGTACCGGGAATCAAACCCAGGACCTTGCACGTTAACTAGGCAAGCACTCTCCCACTAAGCCACATCCCTAGCCCTGTATACGATTTTTTTTTTGTTTTTCGTGGTGGTGGAGATAGAACCCAAGGCATTATATGTGCTTACGTAAATACTTTTGTCACTAAGTTACACCCTATCCCCACATTTTATATTTTTCCTGAGACTTACCATTGATACAGAAGTGAGTATGGTATGGTGTAGGAGAGGGTTGTTCTGTTGTTTTATAAATATGATGTAATTTAATTTTGATGAAATTTTATCACATTTTTGCATTTCTTTAGTGTTTAATATAAATAAGGTTACTATGTAAGTAGGTGAGTTAACAGTATTGTGTCTACCAGAAGTACATTTCAAGTATAAAAACAAAAAATGCTATAGTGATTTTCTGTTGTTTGTTTTCCAGGTTGCCAAAGAAAGTGTACTACAGTTTTACCCGAAAGCTAATATTGTAGCTTACCATGACAGCATCATGAAGTATGCTATAATTATTATATTGCAAAGTTGTGTTTGCTGTGAATTTTTAATTAAAATTAAGCATGTTATTTTTATTAGTCAGATGTGTGTGCCCAGAATCTTTTTAAATCTTTTTTTAAAAGTTTTTCTAAAATAATGAAAATCTGGTAGTTTGTGCTCATGTAAGTTAAGTGGTATTCTTTTGACCAGTTCGTGTTTATTTACATGACTTAGATAAATGATGAGATTTAAATATTGTTAATAAATAAATTACTTGAACACTTATGAAAGATCTTATATATTTTGTTTGTTGGTTTCATACTAGGAAGTGATCCCAGAAGTGCTTTACACTGACTTACATCCCCAGTCCTTTTTATTTATTTTGAGATAGGTTCTCCCTGAGTTCCTAAGGCTGGCCTTAAACTAATAATCCTCCTACCTCAGCCTCACAAGTTACTGGGATTATAGACATGTGCCATTGTACTCAGTTTTGTTTTAAATAAGATATTTAAAACTAAGATATCCTTGTATATAATAATTCAGACATGTTTAAGTATATTTCATTCTTATTGATTTTTAGCTGTCGCCTTTTTAGTTTAAAAGGTTCCCTTCCAAAATAATCTGTTTATTAAGACTCTGACTTGGTAATTTAACACTGAGAATTATAGTTGGTCAGTAATTTTGATGATATACAAATACATTTAGTAAAAATAAATAGAGTAAGTATTTAATTTTGGAGGCATGGAGCAAAGGAACTCTGCATATAAATTACCTTTTTTCTATCTTCATCTGTGGTGCTGAGATTGAACCTAGGGCTTTGGGCATGCTAGGAAAGTGTTCTACCACTGAGTCATATCCCCATCCCCTAAGTTATCCTTTATCTACAGTTGTTGTCTAGCTCATAAGTAAATGGTATTAAAAATAGTCCTTGTTTGAGATACTGGAATTAGAGACAGTCTTATGCTTTCTCACAAAGGCATTTGTATCTTCAGCTTATTTATTTTCCTCTGGATGTTTGGTCTACAGACCTGCCTATAGCCCTATAACCCCTTTATCCTGTGTTGTTTTCCCAGTGTGCTAAAAGCAGAGACCCTAGGGGCCTGAGCTCTGCCTGATTTGGACCATGTGCAGTGAAGCCATAGGCCAAGCAGATCCTGGGAATGTGTTCTTTATATGTTCCCAGGCACTTGGCTGCCCTGAGAAGGCCTGGTGGGACTAGTGAGGTCATGCCATCTTTCTGTTAGCTTGAGGTCCTATTCTTATGCCCTAGGTAGCTGGCCAAAAAGCATAGGAATTTGAGGGAAATGATTTCTTTTAAATCTGCTTATGTTTGGAGAGAGTCAGACTTTATGTGGTGTATACTCTTAATATCGGTTATATTTTGCTGTTGTTACTTTATTACACTTTTCAGACTTTTGTACTATACTGTGAAGATTGTATATAAGGTTGGTTTTATTGACCTTTTTATTTTGCTTTGTAGCCCAGACTATAATGTGGAATTTTTTCGACAGTTTATATTGGTCATGAATGCATTAGATAACAGAGGTAAGATTATTTTACTATTTTAAATATCCTTGTATTTTCCTTTCCCCATATTAACACTTTTTAAAATTTAGTATTAAATTTTTTTTTAATGAGTTAGAACTTCAAAGAACTAAAAGGAAGTAAGACCAGGTTTAAAGCATGCCAGTTGGGCTAGGCCTCATGGCACACACCTGTAATCCCAGTGATTCAGGAGGTTGAAGCAAGAGGCTTGCAAGTTCGAGGCCAGCCTCAGCAATTTAGTGAGAAGCTCACCAACTTAATGATACTTAATCTCGAAATTAAAAGGGCTAGGGATATAGCTCAGTGCTAATGCACCCCTGGATTCAACTGTCAGTACGGAAACACAAAAACCAAAAAGTTTGCCAGTCGTGATTTTTTTCTAGAACTGATTATTTTCCAGGCAGGAATCTAGCCATCATATACTTTACTAAGTTCTAAAAGAGTATGATTGGGGCTGGGATTGTAGCTCAGTGGTAGAGCGCTTGCCTCTCGTGCGTGAGGCGTTGGGTTCGATCCTTGGCACCACATAAAAATAAATAAAGATATTGTGTACATCTACAACTAAAAAAATATTTAAAAAAAAAAAAGTATGACTGCATAGGGTGCATGTGGATGAGTTTGTTTCCTTGGTGACTCACTTCAAATACGGTGTGACTTTGTTTATGTGGAGACCTAAGAGAAATGACTGCTCATGTTTCAATGCAGACCAGTTAAAACACTATGAGTGGGCCAGGCGCGGTAGCACATGCCTATAATTCCAGCACTTTGGGAGGCTGAGACAGGAGAATCGCGAGTTCAGAACCAGCCTCTGCAACGGTGAGGCACTAAGCAACTCAGTGAGACCCTGTTTCTAAATAAAACACAAAATAAGGCTGGGGATATGGCTCAGTGGTCGAGTGCCCCTGAGTTCATTCCCTGGTACCAAAAAGAAAAACACTATGAGTGGGACTGAACAACATTTTTAAAGCTTCTCAGATGATTCTACAGTGCCATCAAGGATAAAAGCCCATTATTTCGGGAATGAGATAATAGGATGCTAAAGTCAAAGGACATGGCTGTTTTTTTCCCCTTTGCACTGGGGATTGAACCCAGAGGTGTTTTACCACTGAGCTAAATCCCCAGCCCTTTTTATTGTTCTATTTTGAGACAGAGTTTCACTAAGTTTATAGGGTCACACGAAATTGCAGAGACTGGCCTCCAACTTGAGATTGCCTTGCCTTAGCCTCCTGAGTCACTGGGATTACAGGTGTGTGCCACTATGGCTGGCCTTTGATTATATTAAGTGTATCCAATGCTGTATAAGACACTGGACTGGGTATTTTGGGGATGAGGGGTGCTGGGAATTAAATCCATGGTTCAAATATACTAGGCAAGTGTTCTACCTCTGAGCTATATCTCCAACTTTTTTGTTTTTTAAATTTGAGATAGAGTCTGGTACATTGCCCAGATTGGTTTTAATTTAAGATCCTCCTGCCTCAGTTTCCCAAGTAGCTGGGTTTATAGATATGTATCACCACATCTGGCTAGACAAGATTGTATTAGATGCATACTTTTTTTTTTTTTTTTGGTACCAAGGATTGAACTCAGGGGCACTCGACCACTGACACACATCCCCAGCCCTATTTTGTGTTTTATGTAGAGACAGGGTCTCATTGAGTTACTTAGCACCTTGCCATTGCTGAGGCTGACTTTGAACTCCTGATTCTCCTGTCTCAGCCTCTCAAAGTACTGGGACTACAGACATGCACCACCATGCCCGGCAGATGCATATTTTTTTTAGGAGGAGGTTTATTGAGGATTTGACCCAAGGACACTCAACCACTGAGCCCCAGTCCTTTTTATTTATTTATTTTTTTTTTATTATTTTATTTTTTTTCCCAAAAGTTGCATTTTAATACATGTTGGCAAACATAACAGAAAAAAACAAATTATCAGAAGCTGTACACACTATTCACTGAAAACATTTGTTGAGGCAAATAGAAAAAAATTGTTACAATCATAATTTTTCTAACTTTGCACAAAATTATAAGCAGATT
>CM053414.1:38645655-38662350 GCA_028644305.1 Xerus rutilus
CAGTCCTTTTTATTTTGAAACAGGGCTTTGCTAAGTTCTTAGGGCCTCGCTAAATTGCCGAAATTGCCTTTGAACTTGGAATCCTCCTGCCTTAGCCTCCCAAGTCGCTGGGATTACAGGCATGCAACACTACGCCCAGCAAAATGTACATGTTTAATATTGTATTTAAGCCTTTTACAACATAGGATGGTGTTTCATATAACCTAGTTTTATGTAACCAGTCAGTGTTAACAAATCTGTGTGTCTGGAATGTGGGAGAAAATACTTGAATAATATTACTTGCCTGTGATTACTTCCACATGTAAAAAAAAATTTTTTTTGGTACCAGGGATTGGGGACACTCAGCCACTGAGCCACATTCTCAGCCCTATTTTATATTTTATTTTGAGATAGGGTCTCACTGAGTTGCTTAGCACCTCACTTTTGCTGGGACAGGCTTATGATTCTCCTGCCTCAGCCTCCCAAAGTGATGGCATTACAGGTGTGTAACACCGCACCTGGCTTGTAAAAGTTTTTTTTTTTTTAGTTGTAGATGGACATGATATCTGTATTTTATTTATTTTTATGTGGTGCTGAGGATCGAACCCAGTGCCTCACGCACATGAGGCAGGCGCTCTACCACTGAGCCACAACCCCAACCCCTTGTAAAAGTATTTTTGTCTTGTAAGTTTTGTAATAATTTTGGGCCAGAAATACCAAAAGGAAAAACAATGAAATCTGAATGATTCTTTTAACCTGATTCATCTTTTCTCTCCTAACTTTAAACTGCCTTAATTGTTTTTTATTCACTTTTATGTATTACCTTATAATTACAGCAGAATAGTACAGTAGTAGAACAGAAAGGTAGCACTTAGATTTTTTTGTTTGCTTGTTTGTTTTGGTTTTGGTTTTTGTACTGCTGGGCATGAAATGAGCCCATGACCTTGAGCATGCTAGGCTAACACTCCCAGCCCTAACACTTGAGAATTTTGGAACTTAAAAATTGTTTCTAGGGGGGCTGGGATTGTGGCTCAGCGGTAGAGCGCTTGCCTCGCATGCGTGGGGCCCTGGGTTCGATCCTCAGCACCACATACAAAGCAATAAAACAAAGACATTATGTCCATCTACAGCTAAAAAAATATTTTAAAAAAAAAATTGTTTCTAGGTATGCTTTTCCCGGAGTAAAAATTTTTTTTATTTTATTTTTTTTATTTTTAGTACTGGGGATTGATCCAAGTATGTTTTTTTATCACTGAGCTACATCTCTAGTCCTCTTTGTTTTGAGACAGGGCTCACTAAATTTCTGAGGCTGGCCTTCGATTTGTGATCCTCTTGCCTTGGCCTCCTCAGTTGCTGGGGTTACAGGCACACACCACCATGCCTGGCTTGGAGTAAATTTGTGATGTTGCTAAATTAATACCTTAGAAATGTCTATAATTAGCAATCATATTCCTCTAGCTATAACCATTAGAAAATTGTGCGTAAAAACTAGAAATGGTGTGGATAAATATCACCCTAGTTAATTATAACTAATTTGTGTTTTTAAAACTCTTCTGCTAACTAATATTTTTCTTCTAGCTGCACGAAATCATGTTAATAGGATGTGTCTGGCAGCTGACGTCCCTCTTATTGAGAGTGGGACTGCTGGTTATCTTGGACAAGTAACCATTATCAAAAAGGTAAAGAAAAGTTTTGTGTTTTACTTTCCAAATGTACATTTGAGACTTAGGGAGGGAAGAATTAAACTTTGAGTCCTGGTATGGTGGTACACACCTAGAATCCCAGCTAGTTGGGAGACTAGGGCAGGAGGAACACAGGTTCAAGTCCAACCTCAGCAACTTGTCTCAAAAAATATAAAAGTCTGGGGATATAGTTCAGTGGTAGAGCGTCTCTGGGTTCAATCCCCAATACGAACAAAAGGAGAAAGTAAAGTTTGGATTTATATACTATAATCAGGTTAACCTCCAAGACAAAAGGATTTTCATGCCATATAAAACTTAAGATGATGCTTGAGGCTATGGGTTCAGTCCCCCCAAAATTAGGATGCTATAAAAGGTACCCCAAAAGACTGTGGACAGAAAGATCTTTTGGCTCTGCTACTTTGTTTCATTTAACTTCCGTATTAAAAACCTTAGACTTGCAAGCATAATAAACTTACAGCAAGCAATTCTTTGTCATGAGACTACACCTTGTGCTGTAGTCTATAAATGGTAAAACCAAGCTTCTAAAAGTTACCTTTTGGGTTGGGGGTATGGCCTAATGGTAAAGCATGTGCTTTACCCCTTCACTAAGTACATAAACGGGTTACTTTTTGTCTTAAGGAATCTGGATGTGGAGATCTGAAGAGAACTGTTTTGGGTGTGTTTGTAAAATATTTCAAACACTTAAAACTGAAGAATTTTAGAGCAAATACCTGTGTGCTTATAACCTACTTTTATAAAATCCCCACATTGTGATTGATTTGCTGTTCAGATGTCTTTTCTTCTAGTTATTTTAAGGAGTGAAACATAAATACATTTGAAGAATTGTTTGGCAGGTTTTGAAATTATGAAAAGGAAATGCCAGGCTCAGTGGCACATGCCTATAATCCTAGCCACTTTGGGAGGCTGAGGCAGGAGGATTGCAAGTTTAAAGCTAGCCTTGGCAACATATGTGAGACTGTTTGAGAAAAATATAAAGGATTGAGGATATAGCTCACTAGTAAAGTATCCTTGAGTTCACTAATTACATTGTATTTAACATTTGCTAGTTTTTAGCTGGACCCAGTGGCATAGGCCTGTATTACTAGGCTTCTCAGGAGACTGAGGCAGGAAGATCAGGAGTTCAAGGCCAACCTTGGTAACTTGTGATCCTATCTCATGATAAAATAAAAAAGAGTTGGGGATATAAGTCTTTGATAGGGCACCTCTTGGTTCAGTCTCTAGTACCATACACAAATGCGCATGCACGCGCGCACAAACACACAACAGGAAAAAAAAAGGAAGGAGAGAAAGATTTGCCGGCTTTATCTGATTTTTTTTCTTTGGCAGTTTATCTGTATGAAAAATTGTTGGTATTTAATTTATTTCAACTATTAAATGGTACCATTAGAAGCTTACTCATTATTCTACAAAGATGATTGCACCTGTTAGTGTGTATTAAACTTAGTTGAATGAATGGAGGTTTTCAGTGTCTGGTCATAGATCAGGGCAGTACTGTTTTTTCCCTACTGTGATATACAGCATAACTGCTTGTGACTATGCCTCTAAAAGAAGAATGTTGCAAAGTTAAGGGCATAAGAAATAGTGTTGTGGGGAAAACCCTGAATTTGCTATAATTTATATTAAAACAGTATTTTTTGGTATTGGTTCTTTAACCTACATTAGAAAGACATTACTCACCCTCATTGCTGTGCTCCTGAGACACCAGTGTACATCATAAGACTGAGGTTCAGAATTGCTGAGAATGAAGAAAGATGATTCATTTGATGGTTTTGGAAAATTGCCTCAGGTCCCATAGACTACTTCTGTGGCATAGATTCTGATCACTTAAATTTAAAGGTGTACCAACCAAAATGAACAAACAGGGGCTGGGATTGTGGCTCAGTGGTAGAGCACTTGCCTCACATGTGGGAGGCACTGGGTTCGATCCTCAGCACCACATATAAATAAATGAATAAATAAAGATCAATCAACAACTAAAAAAAATTTTTTAAAAAATGAACAAACAAGCAAAATTTGGTAATACCTAGAATTTTTCCATGTTTCTAGGTGTCTCTTAATTACTTTTGGTTTACATAATTTTTGTGAGATTTTAAGGGTGTGGCTGTGAATAACGCTTTTAAATTTTTCACCTTTGGGCTGTTGTCTAGGAAAGCTATTAGTCTTTCTGGTAGTTTTTCTTCCTGTTTAGTACAATTAACGTAAACTTCTTTTATTTGACATTGAGGTGGAATAATTTTTATTTGGTTTGGTGTAGGTAATGCTCACTGGGCCAGGAGTCAGAGGAGTCCTGGCTTATTCTTAGCTGTGACTATGATTGATTTAATCAGCTTTTGTATAAAGATTCTTTATCTATAAAATAATGATTTTGGAGTTGATAATATTTTAAGATTTCCTAGACAGCATAAACCTGTTTGGAATGTAGGTGAAGGAATGAAGTGTTTATATTACCTTACAATGTTGAAAAACCACCATTGAAATATTTTTTTCATGTCCTGATTTTGTAGGGTGTGACCGAGTGTTATGAATGCCATCCTAAGCCAACCCAGAGAACTTTTCCTGGCTGTACAATTCGTAACACACCTTCAGAACCTATTCATTGCATCGTTTGGGCAAAGTATTTGTTCAAGTAAGAGAGTATATATTTCTAGACATACTTTTCTAGTACTAATGATGGGAAATGAGATCATTTTTATTTAAATAGCTTACAGAGATTGTATTATGGTTAAATATGGTGAAGGGACACTTTAGTAGCTGTCCGGTGGTATTTCTTGGGTTAAATTAAATTCAGACAGCATTCATAGCATGCCAAAGGCAATTTAGGAAGCTCAGTCTGATATTGGAGACAGGCACATAACTAAATAAATACAAATACGTATATTTGGAAATATGAAAACATACTTATAAATAACTCATTGGTTAAAAAAGAAGTTGCAATGCAGTTAAAACTTTAAGACTTTATGAGTCTGGAGCTATAGCTTAGTAGTAGAGACTTGCCTAACATGTACAAGGTGCTGGATTCTATTGCTAGGACCACGAAACAAACAACTTTGTAATGGTAGTAGAAAATATTACCTGGAAACTCAGCAGGATTCATAGAACATGATAGTTGAAAGAAAAGTTAATAGGCTTAAATATGTGAAGAAAGGTTGAAAAATTAATGACCTAAGAATCCAGTTGAAGTGAGAAAATGAACCACGGAATAAATAAAATAACAAAATGAAAAATAATAGTTGGATATAGTTGAAATGAGAGCATAAAAACTGTAAGAGATTTCATTATCAAGTAAGAACAGAATGTCAGCACAAATTAGATAGATATTAAGAAAAAAGCGTGATAGAAGGAGAAGACAGTGTTAATACATTGTCAATTTTAATGGTCTAGATAAATTGATTTTTAAAACCTTACAAAACTGACTTAAAGCCAGGCGTGGTGGTGCACACCTATAAGCACTTTGGGAGGCTGAGACAGGAGGATCATGAATTCAAAGCCAGCCTCAGCAACAGTGAGGCACTAAGCAACTCAATGAGACTCTGTCTCTAAATAAAATACAAAAATATGGCTGCGGGGGTGGGTCAGTGGTCAAATACCCCTGAGTTCAATCCCTGGTACCAAAAAAAAAACTGACTTAAAAAGAAAGTGAATCAGCATACCTTGGAGAAATTTAATGGCATATTCTGAATGATGCACCAAACGTATGTTACTTTACAGATGAATTCCACTGCATTTGCAAGGAATATCCCAACTTTGGGTAAATAGGCCTAAAGAAATTTTTTAAAAGGGAATACTACTTAGTTCATGTTATGGAGCTATCATGTCATTGATTTTGTTATTGGGAGGTGGGTGGCGGGCACTCTACCATTGAGCTATACCGCCAGCCCAGAACTATCATGTCTCTGATAACAAGACCAGTCACAGCCCTTATGATATAAGAAAAAGAAAATTATAATATGATCTTACTCATACCAATGCAAAACTCTGCCTAAGGCCATACCACCTTGAAGGCAAGGGATCTGATCTGATTTGGGGAGATTAGCAGAGTTGGGCCTGGTTGATACTTTGATGGGAGTTGGAAAAATTTTTACAAATATTAGCATTTGAATGTAGACTATAAAACAAAAAAATACCATGACAAAGTGTACTTAAATTTGGAATTTGAGCATCGATTAACACTAGACCGTCCATAAATGCCATTCACTTCTTTAAAAAATTAAGAGAACCCAGCGCCTCACACCTGTAGTCCCAGCACTTTGGGAGGCTTAGACAGGAGAATCACAAGTTCAAAGCCAGCCTCAGCAACGGTGAAGGGCTAAGCAACTCAGTGAGACCCTGTCTCTACATAAAACACAAAATAGGGCTGGGGATGTGACTCAGTGGTTGAGTACCCCTGAGTTCAATTCCCAGTACCAAAAAAAAAAAAAAGAGAAACTATCATTTTCATAGATAAAGAAAGAGCATTTGGTACAATTTGTAGGGACAAAAATGCTTAGTAAAATGGCAGACCAGAACTACTCCACCCTGATAAAGAGTATCTTGTAGATACGCTTTGTAGAAACCTACAGCAAACATTGTCTGTGTTTTTATTTTTATTTTTTACAGTCCTGGGGATTGAACCCAGGATCTTGTATGTGCTAAGCAAACTTTCTATCTCTGAGCTGCGTCCCCAGCCCATGTCTTTAGTTTTTTATTAAGGAACAATATACACTCAAGTATACATATATAGTAAATGCAGATCTGATAAAGTTTCACCAAAAATAAACTCTCCAGACATGTTGGTGCATGCTTGTAATCTCAGCTACTCCTGATACTGAAGAAGGAGAATCACAAAGTTTGAGGCCAACCTCAGGAATATAGCAAGACTTAGTCTCAGAAACATCCAGAACAGGGCTGGGGTTGTAGCTCAGTGGTAGAGCGCTTGCCTAGCATGTGTGAAGCACTAGGTTCGATCCTCAGCACCGCATATAAATAAATTAAATAAAGGTGTCCACCTACAACTAAAAATATTTTTTAAAAAACCTAACAGGCCGGGTGCAATGGCCCATGCCTGTAATCCCAGCACTTTGGAAGGCTGAGATGGGAAGATCGCGAGTTCAAAGCCAGCCTCAGCAACAGCAAGGCGCTAAGCAACTCAATGAAACCTTGTTTCTACATGAAACACAAAATAGGGTGGAGATTTGGCTCAGTGTTCGAGTACCCCTGAATTCAATCTCTGGTACAAAAATAGACAAACAAACAGGGCTGGGGATGTGGCTCAGTGGTAGAGCATTTGCTTCCCACATGTGAGGCACTGGGTTCGATCCTCAGCATCAAATAAAAAAAAACAAAAACAAAGTTATAAAAAAACCAAACCAAACCCCTCCCCCCTAAAAAAAACAAAAACCACTCAAACTTTCTTTGGCAGTTTTTAAAACCATTGCAGATTTATAGAAAAGTGAAGAGATAGATAGTACAGAGTTTCTAAGTATCCTCATACCTCATTCCCCCATTAACATTTTATATGAGTACAATATATATAACAGTTAAAAGCCAGTATTGAGCCAGGCACGATGGCGGTGGTGCACGCCTATATCCCAGCGGCTCAGGAGGCTGAGGCAAGAGGATCGCAAGTTCAGAGCCAGTCTCAGCAACTTAGTTAGGCACTTAGCAACTCAGCGAAACCCTGTCTCTAATAAAATATTTTAAAAGGGCTGTGGATGTGGCTCAGTGGTTAAGCACCCTTGTGTTCAATCCCCAGTACCAAAAACAAAAGCCAGTATTGATAGCATTATTAACTGAAGTCCCTTATTTTTTAGATTTCCTTAGTTTTTTTACCTAATATTCTTATGCTTTTTTAAGATCCCATCTACTATACCACATTACAATTGCTTTTCATGTCTTTTTAGACTCCTTGGCTGAGACAGTTCCTTAGATATTCCTTGTTTTTGAAAACCTTCACAGTTTTTGCAGGGGGGGGGGGGAGTACTGGAGATTGAACTCAGGGGCACTCAACCACTGAGCCACATCTGCAGCCCTATTTTGTGTTTTTATGTAGAGACAGGGTCTCACTGGGTTGCTTAGCGCCTTGCTATTGCTGAGGCTGGCTTTGAACTCATGATTCTCCTGTCTCAGCCTCCCTAAGTGCTGGGATTACAGGCGTGCGCCACCGCGCCCACCTAACCTTCACAGTTTTGAGGAGTTCTGGTCAGGTACTTTGTTGGATGCCCTACTATTGGAATTTGTCTAATGTTTTTGGACTAGGATTATGGGTTATTGGGAGAGATCAGTGATAAAGTGCCATTTTTGTCTCATCGTAGCAGGGGGCATAGGCTATGCATATGATTGATGACGGTTTTTTGGTACCAGGAATTGAACCCAGGGGCACTCGACCACTGAGCCACATCTCCAGCCCTATTTTGTATTTTATATAGAGACAGGGTCTCACTGAGTTGCTTATTAGCACCTCGCCATTTCTGAGGCTGGCTTTGAACTTGTGATTCTCCTGTCTCAGCCTCCCAAAGTGCTGGGACTACAGGTGTGTGCCACTGCACCTGGCAGTTGATGACTGTTGATATTGGCCTTGGTAAACTTGCTGTCAGGTTTCCCCAGTGTAATATTTTTCTTTCTCTGTCCATATTATACTGTACATTTTATTTTTATTTGTTTATTTTTGGTACCGGAGGTTGAACCCAGGGGAGTTTAACCACTGAGCCACATTCCCAGCCTTTTTTATTTTCCAAGACAGGGTCTCGCTGAGTTGATGAGGCCATCTTTAAACTTGAGATCCTCCTGCCTCAGCCTCTGGATTTGCTGGGATTACAAGCATGTACCACCATGCCCAGCTGTACCATACACTTTAGAAGAAGGTCACTGGGCAGCCCACATATAAGGATTTCAGTTATGTTCTGCCTCTTTGAGCAGAGTATATGCCTACTTAAGTTATTTGGAGTTGTTCTGCTTGGTAAATTTGTGAATCCATTCTCCACCCTCACCTCTCCCCCTCTCTCTCTCCCTCTCTCTCTCTCTCTCTCTCTCTCTCTCTCACACACACACACACACACACACACACACACACACACACACACACACACACACCCCATGCTGGGAATTAAACCCAGAGTCCCCAGTTCCTCCTCCTCTTATTTTTTTATTTTTATTTTATTTTTTGGTTTTGTTTTTATTATTATTTTGAGACAGAGTTTCATTATGTTGCCCAGGCTGCTCTTGAACTTGTGAGTTCAAGTGATCCTCCTGCCTTAAACTCCTCCTTCCTTAAACTCCTGAGTAGTTGGGTCTGTAGACCTGTGCCATCGTGCATGGCTCTTCACCCCCTTAATTCATTATTTAGTCATTTATATCTATGTGAACTCATTGACGTTGAATATATTTCTTACTTTGGGTTGTAATACAATATTTATTTTTTTGCTCAAGTTATTCTAGCTTTGGCTCTTGGGAGATCTTTCAGTTGGCTCTGTGCTCTTTTGACATACCCTCATCAATGTGTGGTTATTTTGAGTAGTTCCTTACTTTCTGGCTGTACAAGATGTTTCAGACACATTTTATGTTTCCTGCCCCTAGAATAAGCCATTTCTTTTTTCAAAAATTTTTGTAGTTGTAGATGGACAGAATGCCTTTATTTTGTTTATTTTTATGTGGTGCTAAGGATAGAACCCAGTGCCTCACACATGCTAGGCAAAGTGCTCTGCCACTGAGCTACAGTCCCAGCCCAGGCCATTTCTGTTGAATCCTAGTTCTTTTATTGAACAATGATTTTATAAAATTAAGTCTCTATGTGTAGGCATGCAACTAGGGTGTCATTTTAGGCCCTCTTAGCTGGTAGAACAGAAAATAAATGTTTATACAAATCTCTGAAGGTATCTGTATTCCTATTTCTAACCATCTCTTAACTATTTTAAGCTAAACATGAGTTCATTTTAAACTATAGTCCAATACTACATGAATCATTTTAGCTTCTCTATGTATGTGTAAACTCCCACTCAGATTGTTAAAAAATTGCTCACACATTTGCCATCCATGTACTTAATGTAAGCTTTCCTTTCATTGTAAAAATGTTCTGAAGTGAGGGTTAAGATAAGGATGCCCATTATTGATGCTTCTATTTGGTTGTTCTACTACCAACCAGCACAATAAGTAAAGGAAAATACTGGCTTAAGAATTGAGAAAGGAACTGGAGTATGACTGCTAAAGTGCTTGCCTACTATGCATGATACCCTGGGTTCAGTCACCAGCACTGAAAAAAAGGATTGGGGGAGCTGGACACAGTGATGCATACCTGTTGCCCCAGCCATTCCAGATATTGAGGCAGGAGAATCCTTTGAGTCCAGGAATTTGAGACAACATAGGAAGACCCTGTCTCAAAGGAAGGAAAGGATAAAACAAACTGGTCATTTGCATGCAATATGGTTGGTACCTACATAGAAAACTCTAAAGAATCTATAAACAACTTATTAGAAATGACACTTCAGCAATGTAGCCAGCCAGAAAATTATTATGAAAACAACTAACTGCATATCTTTTTTTTTTCTTTTTTGGTACTGGGGATTGAATTTGGGGAGGACCTGACCACTAAGCCACACCCCTAGCCCCATTTTGTATTATATGTAGAGACAGGGTCTCACTGACTTGCTAAGCACCTCACCATTGCTGAGGCTGACTTTGAACTTGTGATCCGCCTGTCTCTGCCTCCCAAAGTGCTGGGATAACAGGCGTGCACCACTGTGCCCGGCAACTAACTGCATTTCTATATGCAACATCAGGTATTTAGAATATGTAATTTAAAAGTAGATAAACCAAGCTGGGTCTGATAGCACCCTCTGTAGTCCCAGCTACTTGGGAGACTGAGACAGAAGGATTACTTGAGAATAGGAGTTCCAGGCCAACCTGGGCATTAACAGTAAAAGAAAAGATTAATACCTTCAAATCCATTAAATACGACTTGTCATGAAAAAACATTACATGATGGATTAAATAACAGGCCATTGTGTAGGAGAAAAGATTTGTGTCAGTCAGGTGAAGATTGTTATCTGAATAAGAGAAAGATGTGATCAGTAAGAAAAAGATGGAGAGTTGGGGTATAACTCAGTGGGGTTGGGATATAACTCATTCCTAGCCATGAGTTCCAAGCCAGCCTCAGCAAAACATTGCCTATCGTGGAAAGGCTCTAGGTTTGATTCCTAGCGCCAGAACGGAAAAAAGAAAACAAAAAGGTAGTCTGATAAAACTACAGCAGGCATTTTTTACTCAACGGGAAATCCAAACAAGCAACACATAAAGATGTGTTTAACCCTACAACTAATGTACAAACTTAGACATTAAGACTACATAGCTAGATACATTTTACACTTACTAGTTGACAAAGCATTAAGTCTAGAGAGGATGTGAATCAATAGGAACTGTTAGACTGCCATTATTAGGAGTTAAATTGATTCAACCGAAGAGCATTTTCTTCTAAAATGAATTATAAGCTTTAAGAATATAGTGGTTTTTTTTTTTAAAGGATTTTTGTCAGATAACTTAAGTCATATCCTTGAGGAAAGATTGGAAAGTTTCATATCCATAAGTCATTAAACAGTTTTTAGGGTAACTTGATTAATTAAGGAGAATCTCAGCTTAATTTCTATTTCTTAAGACTGTGCAGCAATAAAGATACATAACAGCAGGTGGCACACGGTGGCGCACACCTATAATCCTAGCACTTTGAGAGGCTGAGACAGGAGAATCATGAGTTCCAAGCCAGCCTCAGCAATGGCGAGGTACTAAACAACTCAGTGAGACCCTGTCTCTACATAAAACACAAAATAGGGCTGAGGATGTGGTTCAGTGGTTGAGTACCCCTGAGTTCAATCTCTGGTACCAAAAAAAAAAAGGAATTTCTTGGTGTTCATAAATACTTATTGCTCTTAAATTAACAGCCAATTGTTCGGTGAAGAAGATGCTGATCAAGAAGTGTCACCTGACAGAGCTGATCCTGAAGCTGCATGTGAGTAAACTATTTGACATGTTTTCTTATTGTGGCTACTGTCTTTATTTTGTTAATTTGATATTGATAACTTAAGAGAAAAGTAATAGTTCTTGTTATGTTCTTAAAATTTGTTGTTTCAATTTTTTTTTTTTTTTTTTTTTGTACTGGAGATTGAACTCAGGGGCACTCAACCACTGAGCCACATCCCCAGCCCTATTTTGTGTTTTTTTTTTGGTACTGGGATTTGAACTCAGGGGTACTTGACCACTGAGCCACATCCCCAGCCCTATTTTGTGTTTTATGTAGAGACAGGGTCTCACTGAGTTGCTTAGCGCCTCGCCATTCCTGAGGCTGGCTTTGAACTCGCGATTCTCCTGTCTCAGCCTCCCTAAGTGCTGGGATTACAGGCTTGAGCCACCGCGCCCGGCTCCTATTTTGTGTTTTATGTAGAGACAGGGTCTCACTGAGTTGCTTAGTGCCTCGCCACTGCTGAGGCTGGCTTTGAACTTGTGATTCTCTTATCTCAGCATCCCTAAGTGCTAGGATTACAGGCTTATGCCATTGCGCCCAACTATTGTTTCAATTTTAAAACAGTGTTTACCAAAAGGGTAGTTCCATTTCACTGGTGAGGAAATGGAGATAGAGGGAAATGTGTAATAGAGTTAGGAGTTGTTCCCAGAGCTAATGACAGAAGCATTCTTTAACTATTATACATGTAGCCTTCAAAAGAGGCACAAAGCCGGGTGCAGTGGCGCAAGCCTGTAATCCCAGCACTTAGGGAGGCTGAGACAGGAGAATCACGAGTTCAAAGCCAGCCTCAGCAGTGGCGAGGCGCTAAGCAACTCAGTGAGACCCTGTCTCTACATAAAACAACATAGGGCTGGGGATGTGGCTCAGTGGTCGAGTGTCCTTGAGTTCAATCTCCAGTACCAAAAAATAAAAAAAGAGGCACAAAAAAGATGCTGATAACTATTTTATTTCCTTTCTCCTTGAACTTAGAATGTGTTGTTTTTGAGTTACTTTTGTGAGTGACATTTTCCCCCCACATGTAAGAGCTCAACTTTACATTGAAAATACAATGCTATTGTTTTATAGGGGAACCAACAGAAGCTGAAGCCAGAGCCCGAGCATCTAATGAAGATGGTGACATTAAACGTATTTCCACAAAGGAATGGGCAAAATCAACTGGATATGATCCAGTGAAACTTTTTACCAAGGTTAGGTTTATTTTTTTTCCCCTGGAGATTTAACTTAGAGGTGCTTTAACACTGAACTATATCCCCAACCCTCTTCATATTCTATTTTTAAACAAATTCTCACTGACTTGCTTAGGACCTTATTAAGTTACTGAGGCTGGCCTTAAACATGTGATCCTCCTGTTTTAGCCTCTGGAGTTGCTGAGATTACAGGCATGTGTCACTGTGTCCAGCCTAGGTTTACCTTCTTTATAATTGTGGATAGATCTATTAATCTTATTGTATTTGTTTTAAAGCAGTACATAAAATTGAATTAAACCTTTTTGTATGTATATGCTAATGTCCTAACAAAATGATTGATATAGTCAGCTTATGCAAGCTTGGAAATTTTAGTGCCTATACTAAATATCAGGTTAGCATCTCTATAGGAGGTAAATATAGAGGCTTGCTTCCATCCTCCTCTTTGTTGTCTTCTCTTACTCTTACAGAAGTTGATTTTCTTAATAAACAATTTTAGTTTATCCCTTTTGACCCTTTCCTGCTCAAATCTTCTGTTAGCAGTTTTGACTGAAATGTTCTAAATCCCCCTTGAATTCTAAACTCTTGTTCTTCTTCAGTTTATGTAAATAACATAATAGGCAGGATAGTTCTAGAAAACTTAGAAGGTTTTTCTTTCCTTTTTTTGAGGGGGGTACTAGGAATTGAACTCATGGATACTCGACCCCTGAGCCACGTCCCCAGCCCTATTTTGTGTTTTATTTAAAGACAGAGTTTCACTGAGTTGCTTAGAGTCTCTCTGTTGCTGAGGCTGGCTTAGAACTCGTGATTCTCCTGTCTCAGCCTCCCAAAGTGCTGAGATTACAGGCATGAGCCACCATGCCCAGCCTCAGGTTTTCTTTTTAGTTGTTGAGGGGCCTTTCTTTTATTCATTTATTTATATGTAGTGCTGAGAATTGAACCTCACACGTGCTAGGCAAGTGCTCTACCATTGAGCCAAAACTTCAGCCCCTCAGTTTTTCTTAAATTTCTAATTCACATTTACTACCCTAAAGACGTGATCTTAAGCTTATAGTAAGAGGTTTGTAGCCATTGGACATAATTTACCACTTCACTGAGAGGCTGAGAATATCCCACTTCACTGCAGGCTCTGTTATCTCTTTGTTCATTTGGAAGAGAAACTTCTTTTGGTAAAGGCTAACTTTTCTAGAGGGCATTTTCTTTCCCTTTGTACGTTCTTCAAACATATTTCCCCTCCACTCTGTCTTGGATGTTTCCTGGCTCCTTCTAACTGCTTTCCAATATACGTAGGTCCCACTATCTTTTTTTTTTTTTTTTTTTTGGTACTGGGGATTGAACTCAGGGGCACATGACCCCCTCAGCCACATCCGCAGCTCTATTTTGTGTTTTATGTAGAGACAGGGTCTCACTGAGTTGCTTGCTTAGCGCCTCGCCATTGCTGAGGCTGGCTTTGAACTCGCGATTCTCCTGTCTCAGCCTCCCTAAGTGCTGGGATTACAGGCTTGAGCCACCACGCCCGGCTGTAGGTCCCACTATCTTGTAGGCCTGCTGTACTCTCCAGCTTATATTAACTTCCTTGTGTTTGAGAGGTTGACTCCCTTAAGCCTGTCACATTTATTTCAATCACAAAACCTTTTTCTTGAAAAATTGTTTTTATTTCTGTTATACTTAAAATGCACTAAACACTGATGTGACAGCAGTAATAATTTTCAAAGTGGTATTCTTGGCACTTATTTTCATTGTAATCTGAGCAACATTTGAATACCAGAATAATCTGAAGTGCATCTATAGTCTCTTGTTGAGTAGATAAGTTTAAGCATCTGCTTTGTGCTGGACACTTCTTTAAGTATTGGGGATTTAGGAGTGAACAAGACACCTCTGCTGTGGATAGGAAATCAAATAGTGAACAAGTAATTCCAGATTCAGTGTTTAATGATACTAAATTCAGATGTTTTTGAATTCCTGACTTCCAAAGGGTTCAAAAGAGGCTTTGTAAGCCGGGTGCAGTGGCACAAGCCTGTAATCCCAGCACTTAGGGAGGCTGAGACAGGAGAATCTCAAGTTCAAAGCCAGCCTCAGCAACGGCGAGGTGCTAAACAACTCAATGAGACCCTGTCTCTACATAAAACACAAAAGAGGGCTGGGGATGTTGCTCAGTGGTCAAATGCTCCTGAGTTCAATCCCCAAAAAAAAAAGGCTTTATAGAGGAGGTGACATTTAAACTCAAGACTATAAAGAATAAGGATGGGAATAGAAGTGCAACATGTACAAAAAAATCTCAGTTGAAAAACTGAAATCATTCCTGTTCAAGGGGAAAGTGGAAAGATAGACTGAAAGTCAAGGTAAGGGCATATTAAACAAGGCTTTCTGGACTGTGTTAAGGATGTTATACTGCAACAGTGGGAATTTATTGAAAGCTTATCTTGTAGGATCACTGTAAAGACATGGAGGGGGATGTAGTGTGCTACTCTAAAACTTGACATTCATTTTGTAATTAATATGGACAGAACCTCTGGAGTTGTGCAGTGCCAAATTAATTCAGGGTACAGACCGTCTGTAATCACAGTGGAGCATGGAAAAGTAGACTCAATAAGACTTCGGATCTATACAATGAGGAATCAGGAATGATAACCTGGTTTCTTGTTGGGCAGGTGAATAGTATGGACAGGTGAGGCAAGAAGTAAATTTGGGGGTTGGGACAATAGAAGAAGGTAATACAATCAGTTTTGAACTTGAGGTTGCTCTGGACCGTCAGAGCAATGACAAGTGGTTCTGTAGGTAAGTAGAGAGGTTTAGGCTAAGGATGTGTTTGGGATTTGAGTTTATAGATTTGATTTAATTAGTGGAAATGGGCATGATGTATCAGAGACGATAGGATAATACAGAAGTCTGAAGGATTACTAATGTTTAATAGTTGGATAAAAGAGAAGCACATGGAGTTTATGCTTAGAAAACTGCTGATTCATTCTTGTCTGGCAGACGTTTGACAGCCAGATATTGACTATCCTCTACGAGTTGTTTTTAGCCTCATTTGTTACCCGTATCATAATGAACTTATTGCCTATGTACCCATTTCAGATGTTACTGTCTACCTTGTATTCTTTTCCTATGCCTTAGATAGGTAAAACAAAAATCCTCATGGTTTTCAGCTTTGTGATTTTTCTACTAAATTTTATTGTAACTATTTATATATTTGGCTTGTTTTCCAAAGATTAAGGATTGCACATGTTTAGTTAGAAATTGTTATAATTCAGTTTAGCCAAAGGTACATTGTTACCTGGTACCTGCTGTAAATATGTTGAGTAAGCTAGTCACAAATAGAAAAGATCATTAAGGGGATGCCCCATCCTCAAGAGCCCTTGCCTAGTATGTGGGAATCCCTGAGTCCCATCCCTTACACCACAAAAGGGGAAGAGAGAGAGCAAGAAAAATGATAATAAGGAAAAGGTAAAAATACGTAAAATATCTGAAATCCTACTGTGTTTTGTTTTGTTAGTCTACATGTGGTAGTGTTTTTATTATAATAATTGTGTGTTTGAGAGTTTTGTACCTTTTCTATTATTTTTTTTCTGCACATGTAGATATTTTAGAGGGGGGAGGCACATTTCGGAGATGTTATAGATAGTTAAGAAATTCTGTAACTGGGTAGTTTTAGAATATGTATGCTTTATTGACCTGTATTAATGAACTTGAAGATATCGTTCACTTGATTCTCTAGGATCAGTAGTTGTATTCAATTCTTATAGTTTATTGATAGTGTTTATTGATTCCTTTAATTTGTGAGATTATGCTTCAGACTGAACTTTGGAATTTTAGAGGAACTTTGGGGGAGGAGGTTCAGAAA
>CM053414.1:38662850-38742587 GCA_028644305.1 Xerus rutilus
TTTCTGAACCTCCTCCCCCAAAGTTCCTCTAAAATTCCAAAGTTCAGTCTGAAGCATAATCTCACAAATTAAAGGAATCAATAAACACTATCAATAAACTATAAGAATTGAATACAACTACTGATCCTAGAGAATCAAGTGAACGATATCTTCAAGTTCATTAATACAGGTCAATAAAGCATACATATTCTAAAACTACTGGGTAGTTACAGAAAAATCCCAATTCCAGGGGCTGGGATTGTAGCTCAGCGGTAGAGCGCTTGCCTCGCATGCGTGAGGCCCTGAGTTCGATCCTCAGCACCACATACAAAGCAATAAAATAAAGACATTGTGTCCATCAACAATTAAAAAAAAAAAATTTAAAAAAAAAAAATATATAAAAAAAAAAAAAAATCCCAATTCCATTCATTGATGAATGGGATTTTTGTGTATTACATACTTGGTCCCCAGTGTATTTTATTTTTTTAATTTTTTTTTTTAGTTGCAGATGGATGCAATATCTTTATTTTATTTATTTATTTTTATGTGGTGCTGAGGATCGAACCCAGTGACTCACTCATGGGAGGCAAGCACTCTACCACTGAGCTACAGCCCCAGGCCCCCAGTGTATTTGTTTAAGCATGAGCGATCTCCTAGAAGCATGGTGGGGTTTTTTTTTGTTGTTGTTTTTTGTTTTGTTTTGTTTTGGTACTGGGGATTGAACTCGGGTACTCGACCACTGAGCCACATCCCCAGCCCTATTTTGTGTTTTATGTAGAGACAGGGTCTCACTGAGTTGCTTAGCGCCTTGCCATTGCTGAGGCTGGCTTTGAACTCACAATTCTCCTGTCTCAGCCTCGCAAAGTACTGGGACTACAGGCTTGTGCCGCCACTCCCAGCTGCATGGTAGTTTTTTTTTAAAATACTTTATATATATATTTATTTATTTATTTTAGTTGTTGAGGGATCTTTATTTTATTCATTTATTATGTATATGTGGTGCTGAGGATCCAACCCAGTGCCTCACGCATACTAGGCAAGCGCTCTACCACTGAGCTACAACCCCAGCCCCTGCATGATAGTTTTTGATTTTTTGGGGGGGAGAGGGGGTACCAGGGATTGAACTCAGGAGTATTCGACCACTGAGCCACATCCGTGGCCCTGTTTTGTGTTTTTATTTAGAGACAGGGTCTCACTGAATTGCTTAGTGCCTCACTTTTACTGAGGCTGGCTGTGAACTTGCCATTCTCCTGTCTCAGCCTCCCAAAGTGCTGGGATTACAGGCGTACACCACTGCGCCTGGCTTTGATGGGTTTTTTGTTGTTGTTGTTCTTTTTGTTTTGTTTTTGTTTTTGTTTTTACTGTATTCCTAGACCAGAGGTCATGAACCCCTCCCCCTTTTATTCAACTTCCATGCTACTTATCAGAGTAGCTCTCTTTTGAGTTACCTCTTGTTCTGGTTAATTGTCTGCAATATTATAAATATGTGAAAGTACTCTTCTGAAAGTAGTACTAGTCAAGCTAGTAAGTTCACGGGACGACTTGTTAAATAATTTATATTATTGGCAGGATGACCCATCTGCAATGGATTTTGTCACTTCTGCTGCAAATCTCAGGATGCATATTTTCAGTATGAATATGAAGAGCAGGTTTGATATAAAATGTAAGTTGTTTTGTACTTCATTTGTATCATCAAAACCTCAAAGTTGTTTTTTCTTTTTTAACAGCTAAACATGTTCATCTTTTTCCCCCCACAGCAATGGCAGGGAACATTATTCCTGCTATTGCTACTACTAATGCAGTGATTGCCGGATTGATAGTATTGGAAGGACTGAAGATTTTATCAGGAAAAATAGACCAGTGTAGAACAGTGAGTATTTCTGTTTGTCTTTTTAATTAAACATTTTTTAAAAATTATAGAAGTTGGGGTATAGTCAGTAGTAGAGCATTTGCTTTGTATGTGTATGCCCCTGAATGCAATCATTATCACACACATGCCCCTCCAGAGTATGAAAAGCACATTAAATGAACAGTTTTTAAAATTTAAACAACAAAATTGGTTTAAAGTAGTGGAAAAATAATTGTTTCAGTTATCTTGTATGAGTGCATGTTTAAGTAATCTCCCTGGAAATTTCAGTAGAAAAGAAAAGAAAGCACATTGATGTCTTTTATTTTTGTCTAATAAATGAAAACAGAAGCTAATGTGCTTCTAACATTTCCAATTTTACCAAAGTCTTGGAGAAATTCAGCACAATATTCATATATTAAAAAGTTTTTTCAATTCTGAGAGTTGCCTATAGTTTTTTTAAAAAGTAGTTATTTCATATTCTGGTCTTTGGTCATTCTTTTCATTCTCTTTTATTTTAAAGTTATTTTATATTCTTTGATATTCATGTCTGAAATCTTTATGGATGTGTCCTGTCATTTTTGTTAGAGCTGTGTTTTGTTTGCTTAAGTGAGGTACCTATAAGTACCTTAAAGTACATTACTTCACAGAGCATTTGCACTTACTTATATTTTAGGTACATTACCAACCTAGGATGACTTTTCCTTTCCTTTCCTTTCCGTTCCATTATTGAACTTAGGGGTACTTGACCACTGAGCCACATCCCCAGCCCTATTTTGTGTTTTATGTAGAGACAGGGTCTCACTGAGTTGCTTAGCGCCTCGCCATTGCTGAGGCTGGCTTTGAACTCGCGATTCTCCTGTCTCAGCCTCCCTAAGTGCTGGGATTACAGATGTGCACCACCGCACCTGGTGCTCGACTTTTTCTTTTTTGGTACTAGGGATTGAACTCAGGGGCACTCCACCACTGAGCCACCTCCCCATCCCTATTTTTTTGTGTTTTATGTAGAGACAGGGTCTCACTGAGTTGCTTAGTGCCTCACCGTTGCTGAGGCTGGCTTTGAACTCGAGATTCTCCTCTCAGCCTCCCTAAGTGCTGGGATTACAGGCATGTGCCACCGCACCCAGCTTAGACTTTTTCTTTTTGTGGTACTGGATATTGAAGCCAGGGCCAGTGCATGCTAGGCAATTACTGTGCCACTGAGCTCCATTCCCATTTCTAGGACCACTTTTAGATTCTCAGCTTTAGGTTTTCAACCTATATTTGTTTAGACAGAAAATCTGCTTGGTTCCTCTCTTACTATAATGAATGATATGGAAAGACATTTCCCCTTCCACTGACCCCCAAAGTCAGGATAATCTCTCTTGTTGTTTCTATATGGAAGCTGTTTTTCTCTTTTGTTCTCCCTCATTTCCAGATCTTTGAAAGAGTTCCTGTATTAATAAAGGATAGACTAGATGTGTCTCTTAATGCTAAACCACTTGGCCAGGCACCACGGCATACACCTGTAATCCTAGGGACTTCAGAGGCTGAGGCAGAATGATCACAACTTCAAGCCAGCCTCAGCAACATAGTGAGGACCTAGGCAACTTAGGCCCTATCTCAAAATGCTAGGGGTATGGCTCGCTGGTTAAGCGCCCTTGTGTTCAGTTCCTTGCCGCCGTCACCCCCCCCCCCCAAGACTAAACCACTTAGATATGCTGCTTAGATTCCTGCTTTCATTATTGAGTTTATATCTGAAGATGCTTTGTTTTCTTACCAGCTCAAAGAAGCTTCCTAAAAAATTAGATTAACCAGTACTTTTGCTGCTGTTTATGTTCTCCTTTTTATTATAATATTGTAGTAAAAGGACCCATTTACTTTTTAGGAATTTCTAAAAATGTCTGGACTTCAATGTTACTCTTATTTTTCAAAGTTAATGATATACTCTTTATTTCATTATTGTTGTTGGGCAGTGCTAGGGATCTAACCCAGGGTCTCACATGTGCTCAGCAAGCACTCTATTACTGAACTAATCTCCAGCCTTTATTTTTTATATCTGTGTGTGTGTGTGTGTGTGTGTGTGTGTGTGTGTGTTTGGTACCAGGGATTGAACTCAGGGGTATTTGACCACTGGAGCCACATCTCCAGCCCTATTTTGTGTTTTTAAAGACAGGGTCTCACTGAGTTGTTTAGCACCTCCTCACCCTTGCTGAGGCTGGCTTAGAACTTGCGATTCTCCTGTCTCAGCCTCCCAAAGTGCTGGGATTATAAGTGTCAGTTTCCTGTAACATCCTTCTGATTTCTTTGCTTGCTCATTTCCATCCAACTCTTGGACTGTTGATACGTATAGATCTGGATTTATTTTGTTCATGTTTATAAATGAATATTAAGATAAATTAATAGTGTCAGCCTGGGTATTGAGAGTGATACCTTTTTTGGGGTGAGGATTGATCTAAGGGCCTTACACAGACAAAGTACGCAATCTGTGAGCTATACCTCTAATCCCAATTGTGTTTTATTATTGCTTTCCTTAGTATACTTAATCTTCCTGGCAAAGCCCAAAGTCAAATGTTTCCCCCATTTGTGCTGTTTAGCTTGACCAGTTTGCTTCCAACCCTGCCACATAGCCAGTATTCAGTGTAGGGAAAAACTACAGAGGCAGACTCTACTTAATCTCCAAGAATTTACTCCTTTAAACTTGGGGGAATCTATAGCATTCTCCTTTAAAGTTAATGATTCTTAGCGGACACAGTACTACGTTGTGGACACATAATGAAGATTTGTATCTCAGCTTCTTGTGTTCTTCTGACATTTGTTGTATTTGTGTTGAATCTTGCTAGTAGTGCACCAAACTTTGTGGTAGTTTAAGATTGGGACCTCTCCTAATTCAGTGTAATTTTTTTAAAAATTTGCCTTTGTTCTTAATTTTTGGGGGGAGGGAAGATAATTAGAGAAATGGCATTATTACCAGTATCTTTTTCCTATTTCCATAAATGTTATTATTTTAATTGTCCTAGAAAATTTGGAAAGTTAGTCACTTTTGTTCCATGTATCTGTGAAAGCATTATCATTAATTGCAGAAGTGTGTTGGTCTTACCAAGTAGTTTACTTAAAGTAACTGAGAATAAAAACTGGGAAGGATACCCAGAAGCTGATTTAATGATGATACCAGAGACAAATATCAGCTAGGCTTATACTCTTGCTAAATTAGTTGGCAGAAGCTTGTGGAGTGCGTACCGTACAAATAGATATCTTCAGTAAACTCAGCTATTTATATGGTAGCTGAATAGAAAAGAAGATTGAAAAGCCGCTCTTAAAAAAGTCATGATTTTCCTGATTCTTACCAGCTACAGGAGAATGTTTAATGTTTTTTTTAATTGAATATACAAAATGATTTTTAGATTGGAGTATAAAATTGTAATTCACATTTCTCTCTCTCCCTCTTTTACTTATTTACTTATTTATTTATTATGCATGCATGCATGCATGCATGCCGGGGATTGAACTCGAGGGTGCTCGACCACTGAGCCACATCCCCAGCCCTATTTTGTGTTTTATGTAGAGATAGGGTCTCACTGAGTTGCTTAGCGCCTCGCCATTTCTGAGGCTGGCTTTGAACTCAAAGTTCTGTCTAAGCCTCCCAAAGTGCTGTGATTATAGGCATGCACCACTGCACCCGGCTTGTAATTCACATTTCTAATTTCTGCTTTTGGTTTTTTCTCTGAAGATTTTTTTAAATAAACAACCAAATCCAAGAAAGAAGCTGCTTGTGCCTTGTGCACTGGATCCTCCTAATCCCAGTTGTTACGTGTGTGCCAGCAAGCCAGAGGTGACTGTACGACTGAATGTCCACAAAGTGACCGTTCTCACCTTACAAGATAAGGTGAGTTCAGGGGCCAGTTCTCTTCCCTAACACAAAAAAATCCACGTTTCCTTTTATCCTTTACAGTATATTACTGTAAGAAACAAAATACCAGGTAATTGCTCTGAAAAGTTCTGAAGTGAATTGCTCTAATTCCCGGATTACTTCATCGTCTGGATTGCTGCTGGCTTTTCTCTCTGATTCCAGAATATGTGCCTCATATCCCAAGTACATAAGGTGTAAGTTTATTTGTCTGCTCTTAATTTCCCACAGTGAGTAAATTCTGGTTTTTGTTTATTTGTTTTGGCAGTACTAGAGATTGAATCCCAGGCCACTCTACTGCTGAGCTACATCTCCAGATCTTTTTTATTTTAATATAGGGTCTTACCTTGAGACTGGCCTTAGACTTGTGATCCTCCTGCCATGGTCTCTCAAGTAGTTCTGATTTTTTTTTCTTTTTGGATAGATAAGAGGTGTCTTGGAAATGTTCTGGCTATGGCCAAATCCACAAAGGGGTTTTTTGTTTTGTTTTGTAGTACTAGGGATTGAAACTGGGTGCTTGACCACTAAACTTAGCTGTATTTCCAGGCTTGCTTTTTTCTTTTCTTTGAGGCTGGCCTTGAACTTGAGATCCTTTGCCTTAGCTTTTCTACTAGCTGAGATTATAGTTGTGGGCTATTGTACCTGTATCAGACAAGGAATTTTTATACATTGTAAGAATGGCAGAGTTCTGTGTTTCCAGTGGAGCAAAATCCCAGTTAGTAGCTTTGTATTAAGGGTAGGGATAACTGGCAGAGTTCCAGGTGTTGTAAATGTTGGACAGTACCCATTTCCACAAAATTAGGAGGCTCTTATTAATCAATTATGAGATCTGAGACTTGGTGACAGTACATAGATTTTTGTAATGTGACCTGATTCTGGATTCACTTCTAGAGCAGGTGTGTAAAAAATAGAGGTTTAAGATACAGTCTGAGCCATGCATGTTGGTGCACACCTGTATCCCAGCTACTTAGGAGACTAAGGAAGGAGCATCACAAATTAGAGGCCATCCTGGACAACTTAATAATACCCTGCTTCAAAATAAAGGGGACTAGAGATGTAGCTCAGTGGTAGAGTGCTTGTGTAACAAGTGAGGCACTGGGTTCAATCTTCAGTAACATCCACCTTTCCCCTCCCACACAGATACACATAAGCAAGAAAAATATTTAGTTTTCTCCTAAATTGGCTAGATTACTTTCATTGATGTTTTAAAAATGTTGAAAAGAGCGTTCCTTCCCACTTTGGGGAGCACTTTGAATTGTTCTCTGAATCCATCAGAGTGCTACATGTTTACATATCACTTGAGATAGGTGATTAAGCCTTTCCCAAATTGGGTAGGGAATGACCTTCCTCCCAGAACTGGCTACATAAGGAGGATTAATTTGCAATCATATCTTGGTCAGAGAGGCAGCAGATCTTGGTAAACTGGCCACTGAAGGGTTGTTGCCCCCCCCCCCTTTATTTCCTAGAAATTATTGTTGAAATATATTGACTGTTGAGATTGAAAATAATTCCTTTATTTGAGGGTAATTAGACCTCTAGAGAGATCCTCCATATTACTTTTTTAGGTGCAGGTAGTATTTAAGAGAATATGAACACTTCTAAATCTTCCAAACCTACATGGCATTCAGGAAGGATGAGGTTATCTGAGAATCAGGCCAGTAAGATTTTTTTCCATCTGTCAAACACCTTCTGTTACAGGGTTGGTGTAGAGACTGAGATGAAATGTTAAGTTTGTAGTCTGCTTTCTAATGTTCAGGGGAAGAAAATTTCAAGAACCAGTCAAGTAATTCTCAAGTCTCATTTGGAGGAAGTTTGGTCTGATCTGCATTAGTGGTTGAATGTGGCTAAATCTCTAGTTTTCCTGCTTTCCCTAAGGACTCTTAAAGAATAACTAGCCCCTGGGGCTGGGATTGTGGCTCAGTGGTAGAGCGCTTGCCTCGCATGCGTGAGGCCCTGGGTTCGATCCTCAGCACCACATACAAAGCAATAAAATAAAGACATTGTGTCCATCTACAACTAAGAAAAAATTAAAAAAAAAAAAAAAGAATAACTAGCCCCTTTCTCATGAAAGGAGAAAGTAAGAGCTTTTATAGAAAAGAAATCTAGAGAGTTTTGTTTTTAATGGTCTCGGATTACCTGTATTAATATTTTTCAATCTCTTTTTTTCTTTGTAGATAGTGAAGGAAAAATTTGCTATGGTAGCACCAGATGTCCAAATTGAAGATGGGAAAGGAACAATCCTAATATCTTCAGAAGAGGGAGAGACAGAAGGTATTATTACATTTGTCCACTCCCCTCATTTAGGGATGTGAAACTACCATGCTCTCAAAAAAAGGGAGTAGGAAGTACACAATATCTGTTCATTGTATATATTACTCAGTACCGCAGTAATGGAGGTGACATTTGGTCATAGAAGTGTTTTCCCAAGGTGGTATTTCCTTGATGGTGTCACCACAGCACAGATTTGGATGCTCCTAGTCTTGAAACTAAGGGATTATTTCTCAATAACCCAGTGCACAGATTCTGACCAGTTTTAGTGACTGTGGTACTCTTGTCCACTTCCAAGGAACCTCTTTGCCTGTATCATGGATCCTGGAGGCTAAGTTGGTGATGAGAAAACTCTTCTGGCTCTAAAATCAGTGGGGAGGGTAATCTGAGTCCCTTGGGGTGTTTTTTCTAAGAATGGGGAATCCTTGATACCCTGCTCCTTCTACGAAGCAGAAAATGTTGGTAAAGTCAGAGCCTAGTTTTAGTTCTCTGAGCTTTCATAAGTTTCAAGCAGAGGCTAGGGATGTGGCCCAGTGGTAAAATGTTTACCTAGCATACAGGAGGCCCATGTCCCAGTTGTTTGCCTGTGTACCATTACCTTCATAGGTTGTAGGTACTATTATTTCATGTATGTTGACTTATTTGTCACCTATTTGTCTAGTGGTCATTTATTCACTATACTTTGCCAGATGCTAATAGGGATTCAAATGTTAACCTTTCTTTAAGGTTTAGTGTCAGTATACTTGATGGTAATCGCTTGTTGAGAATTGTTTGGGATATTAGATCATACATAAGTAGAGGCCATATATTGGCTGGGTGCCAGTCTATTATAGGAGTGTACTTGAATATTCAAGTCCCATTTTAGCCAACTGTCCTCACCCTAAAGAAGTTTTGGTTTGTGATATTCTGTCCTCTTAGTTTTCACTAGCTTTTTCAGGTGTTAGTTTAAAACTGTAGGGCTAAGGATGTAGCTTACCTAGCATGCAGGAGGCCTTGGGTTTGATCCCACCACCACCAAAAGAAAAAAAAAAAAGGCCCCTGAAACTGGTCAAGAATCTCAGTAGTTTAAAATATGTCCCTATTTCACGGAGTACATATGGTACTGAGGGAGAGACAGCGGTTATTCAAATATATGAAATTCTGTATTTTAGGCACAGTCTTGGGGTGTTGTTTTTTTGGTTTTTGTTTTTAAATTTTTTTTTAGTTGTAGTTGGACACAATATCTTTATTTATTTATTTTTATGTGGTGCTGAGGATCGAACTCAGTGCCTCACGCATGCAAGGCAAGCGCTCTACCACCGAGCTACAATCCCAGCCCCTTGGGGTGTTTTTTAACAAGGCTGGATTCAAGAAGCAGTCCTTGGCATGAGGTACTTTATGGCCTGGAAGGAAAGTAGAAATTGCAAGTGGATTAAGTATATAGTCTAATGAATACTATAGAAGGGTCATGTACAAGTTATGAATTGAAGGAGAGCATATTTTGCTTTGTGGAGGGAGAGTTAGGGCAGCAGGAGGAAGACTCTTGGGTCAACTTTTGAAGAAGAAATAGGGACCTGGACAGAGAAGAGAAGTTCTGCATTTGGATAGAATAGGCAGTATCTGTAAAGGCATGAACAAGATAAAAGACTCTAGGAATGGCCAGTAATTTGCTTTCATTGCAAAATGAAAGTGCCATGGTGTTGGCAGTGTGGTGAGGCTGGAATTTTCTGTCATACTTGTGTTTGTCTTTCTCTTTTCTTCTGACTTCCTCTGCCCACAATCCCCTCCCACCAGTGTTTAAACACAGAAGCAGTGTGGTTCCATATAATCTGCAGAGGTTCTGTTGAAAAGGGTAGAGAGCCAGTAAGGGAAAATAAAAAATGAAAGACAAAGGGCAGATGACAGGTTGTAGAATGAAGGTGAGGAAGAGTACCATCGTTAGGCCTGTACAATATCGTTAGTCGGACTCTGGATTTAGAGATGGTGCTTATTCTCTAAGATAAGAACCCATATTAATTGGATCCCTTTTGAACCCATCAGTTCTGAGGAGGTTTGTATTCACTGTGGATGAGGGAAAGGGCTTAGAATTGGAATTCAGTAGGAAATACCATCATCCAAAGATATTCCAGATAGATGGAAACAGTTCAAACAAAAATAAAATCTGCAAAAGAACTAGAAGAAACCTTCAGTATTTTCTGGGTGTCAAAAATTAAGGAAAACCTTTTTAAACATTTTTCTTAGATGAAAGAAATGGTTAAAGAGAGCTGGGCATGGAGGTGCATGCCTATAATCCCAGTGACTCAGGAGGCTGAGGCAGAAGGCTCACTAATTCAAAGCCAGTCTCAGCAACTTAGCAACTCAGTGAGACCCTGTCTCTAATAAAATATTAAAACAGGGCTGGGGATGTGGCTCAGTGCTTAAGCACCCCTGAGTTCCATCTCTAGTACCCCGCCCCCCCCCCCAAAAAAAGACCATTGAATTGAAAGTTTAAATTTTGTAGAAATGCATAGCCTTTAAACATAACTAGCCAAATGGGGTGGTATATGCATGTAATCCTAAGTAAGTGGGAGGATCACAAGTATGAGGTCAGCCTGGTGGGCAATTTAGACCCTGTCTCAAAGTAAAATTAAAAGAATCGGGCATGGTAGCATATGAGGCAGGAGGATCCCAAGTTCCAGGCTGGCCTGAGCAATTTAGTGAGGCCCTGTCTCAAAATAAAAAATACAACATCTAGGGATCTAGCTTGGTGGTGGAATTCCCTTAATTCAGTCAGTCTCTAGTACTACAAAAATAAATAGATTAAAGTTTTAAAAATGACATGAAAGTGGTTGCAGGTGTAGTACAGCAGTAGAGTGCCCAGCATGTGCAAGCCCCTGGCTTCAGTCCTCTGGTACCTAGTACCAATAATAATAAACTAAATGATAACCAGAATTATTTTTTTTCTGGTACTGGGGTTGAACTCAGGGCCTCGAAGATGCTAGTCAAATACTCTGCTACTGGGCTAACAATCCCCGTGCTTTTTATTTTGAGATAAGACTAAGTTGCCTGGACTGGCCTCAAACTTGTGAGTCTTCCACCTCAATTTACCAAATAGCTGGAATTATAGGTGTGTGCCTTTGTACCCAGCTGATAACCAAAATTTAAAATGCATGTTGTTTATTTAATATAGGGCAGGCATTGGGGATACAGGTCAACAGATTGTAGACAATCTATATACACCTCACAGAACAAATATTCAATAAAATAGACTGGGCAGGGAATGTAAATTGGCAGTAAGTTGGGGAAGCAGTATTGTTTCTTCTTTTTGTTTGTTTGTTTTTATAGTTCTAGGGATTGAACTCAGGGCCTCCCACAGGCTAGCCAAGTGCTCTACCACTGAGCACTCGCTAGCCTGAGGAAGCAGTTTTGAATGAAACTTAAATGCTTTTGTAGGCCAGGAGAGTGGAACATTTGAACAAGCTTGAGAGAAAGGATTAAGGCAGAGAGGCCTTAGAATAGCAAGGAGAGATGTAATACCAGAAGGTTGTTTGGGGAGTTGTTCTTCATTGAAGTATTTATAATCCATGTAGCAAAGATGTTTTTGTTTTTGGTTTTTTTTTGGTACCAAGGATTGAACTCAGGGGCACTCGACCACTGAGCCACATCCCCAACCCTATTTTGTGTTTTATTTAGAGACGTTCTCACTGAGTTGCTTAGCACCTCGCCTTTGCTGAGGCTGGCTTTGAACTTGGGATTCTCTTGTCTTAGCCTCCCAAAGTTCTGGGATTACAGGTGTGCACCACCATGCCTGGCTTTTTGTTTGTTTTGAGGTGATGTTTCACTGTGTTGCCCAGGCTGGCCTAGAATTCATGAGTTCAAGTAATCATCCTGAATAGCTGGGACTACATGTGCAGGTTGTATATCTAGCTACAAAGAATTATTGAATGCTAAGAACTGTGTGCTACATGTTGTGTTGAGGATATTAAGACAGAAATGATATGTGAAGCCAGGCGTAGTGGTGCATCCCTGTAATCCCAGTGGCTCTGGAGGTGAGGGAGGAAGATCACAAGTTCAAAGCCAGCCTCAGCAGTGGCAAGGCACTAAGCAACTCAGTGAGACCCTGTCTCTAAATAAAACACAAAATAGGGCTAGGGATGTAGCTCAGTGGTCGAGTACCCCTGAGTTTAGTCCCCGGTACCAAAAAAAAAAAAACAAGTGAAGCGTTAAGCAACTCAGTAAGACCTTGTCTCTAAATAAAATACAAAATAGGGCTGCAGATGTGGCTCAGTGGTTGAGTGCCACTGAGTTCAATCCCAGGTACCAAAAAAATAAAATAAAATAAAATAAAAAAGAAAAGATACATGAAAGAATAGAACAAATTGAACTGATTATTTGGGGGCATTTCATTGGCTTCTTGTTGAAAAAATGAAAAATTCATTTAATTTTTTTTTTCTTGATGTAGAGCTGGAGCCTTATAACTAATTGTAAAATTCACTAAAAAGTTTACTGAGGTATCACAGATACCTTTTTACAAGTAGAATATATTTCAGATAATTCTCAAAGTTGCTCTGACTCTTTTAGGATTCCAGAATTAATTTGGTTTGAATAAGAAAAGTTTCTCAGAATTTCCTACTTTGGTCCCCTGGTAGTAGTTTTGGTAGTTGTAAGTGTTCATGACTGAATTCCCAAGTACCTAATAGTTTCAATGTGTTTGTTTGCTTTAACTACCAGAAAAAAATACCACAACCTAGGTGACTTAAACAACAAAAATTTATTTTCTCCGAAGTTCTGAAGGCTGGAAGTCCAAGATAACACTGTCACAAGGTTTAGTTTCTTCTGAGGACTCTCTCCTGGGCTTGCTGTGTGTTCATATGACCTTTCCTTTGGGAATGCATATCCCTGCATATGTAAATTTCCTACTACTGGGAGACCAGTTAGAGTGGATTAAAGCCTACTGTTAAAGGGTTTAATTTAATTACTTCTTCAAAAACTGTATCTCCCAAGTAGGGTCACATTGTGTGGTATTGGGTGTAGGAGTTTTGGGGGCCCCTAGTTCAGCCCATGACAGCGGAATGGCTTGTTTTGTTTGCCGCACTAGGGATTGAACCTAGGGGTGCTCTATTACCAACCTCTACATCCCCAAATCAAAGGCTCTCTTTTGATTTTTTTTTTTTTGGGTACTGGAGATTGAACTCAGGGGCATTTGACCACTGAGCCACATTCTCAGCCCTATTTTGTGTTTTATGTAGAGACAGGGTCTCCCTGAGTTGCTTAGCGCCTCGCCGTTGCTGAGGCTGGCTTTGAACCCGAGATTGTCCTGTCTCAGCCTCTCTAAGTGCTGGGATTACAGGCTTGCCCCACCGCGCCCGGCTTTTTTTGAAATTTTGAGACAAGGTCTTGCCAAGTTGTGGAGGCTGGCCTTGAACTTGGGACCCTTCTGCCTTAGCCTCCTGAATCACTGGGGTTATAGGGGTTTAGATTTTTTTTTAATCTTTTTATCTTTTTAGTTGTATACTTTTATTTTTGTTTATATATTTCCATAACGTGCCAAGGATGGAACAAGTGCCTCACATGTGCTAGGTGAGTGTTCTACCACTGAGCTAAACACCAGACCCAAGGGTTTAGCTTAAAATTAACTTGACTGCTCCATGAAGACATAACAAAAGGATCTACATTTCTTTTCACATTTTCTAGCTAATAATCATAAGAAGTTGTCAGAATTTGGAATTAGAAATGGCAGCCGGCTTCAAGCAGATGATTTTCTTCAGGACTACACTTTATTGATCAACATCCTTCATAGGTAGGAACTATTAATATTTTAAATGTAAGAAACTTGAACATACAAATTTAAGGTAAAATGGAGGAAAATGATTTCCTACCAGTAAACCCTACTGTTCATTAAAAACTGCGAGTATGTTTGCTTGAGTTGGCCATTGAGTTACCTAAAGTTTGACCTATGGAAAGTTTTGGGATTCAGAAATAAAAGGGATAAGCAAAAAATGTTTAAGGGTAACCATCAACAGTGGCTGATACATGACTTAGACTCTAGGCCTTTGAGTAGTTCTCATTAGTGGTGAATTCATTTCAATAATTCAACTGGGATAAATCTTTAGTTTTAAATTCCACAGAAGAAAGAACTATTTTCTCCCATAAAACATAATTTCATGATTTTTTTATTGTAATAATAACAAAAATATTAAGAGCTATCCTACACAGATTCCTTAGTCATGTATTTTTTCTTTTTGATTTTATTTCCTGCCCATTTGGGAAAAAAGGCACTCAATGTGCTTATGTTTCAGAATATTTACATAAATATATCCAGCACAATTATAAAGCAAATGGTCCTCCACTTGTATATTAATGTGCTGGAAAACCTGTATTTTTTTTAAATGCTCATTGATACGTATGAGTTGACACAAAGGGTAATAGCTGTGATTGGCGTTTTGCCAACATTGCTGTCTTATACTAACCTATATAGTGTTTGTGTAGTTATTTGGAGGTAATTTTTATATTTGGTTTATAAAAAGTATAAAACAATGGCTGGGCATGGTGGTGCATGCCTGTAATCCCAGCAGTTTGGGAGGCTGAGGCAGGAGGATTATAAATTCAAGGCCAGCCTTGGCAACTCAGTGAGACCCTGTCACAAAATAAAATAAGAAAAGGGCTGGGAATATGGCTCAGTGATAGTGACCCTGGGTTCAGTTCCCAGTACTGCCTCCTACCCAACCCAAGGCATAAAGTGATAGGAAAGACTGAATATAGATTACTAGTAAAAAGTAATGGAAGCTGGGCACGGTGGCGCACTCTGTAATCCCAGCACTTTGGGATGCTTGAGACAGGAGAATTGCGAGTTCAAAGCCAGCCTCAGCAACGGCGAGGCACTAAGCAACTCAGTGAGATCCTGTCTCTACATAAAACACAAAATAGGCTGCGGTGGCTCAGTGGTCGAGTACCTCTGAGTTCAATCCCTGATGCCCCGCCCTGCCCCCAAAAAAAGTGGAGTCAGAGAAAGACATCACTATCACTAGGGTGTGATCTTGAGCCTCAGTTGGACACCAGTTGGCTATCAGTGGCATGCTGTGTTCAGTTTTGAAAGAAAAGACCATGAAAAGACATATATAGTAAAAAAAAATATCACATGGTGTCTAAAAGAGGAGGCATAATTAGAGTTTTTATCATATTTTTTTAGCTCTCTGGGAACAGATCCCCCCTTAGAACATGTAAGTCTTTCGTTTGACTTTCATGCATTAAACTTTCATACATGTTTTTGGGAACTCATGTACAAAAGTGGGGTGCTGTCTAGACAGATCGGGGGGTAACCCAGAAACCATGTAACCCTAATCCCTAAAACACCAAACTGCTGTGGTAGAGTGTATATGATCTTCTGGTGTAGTGGCTGAAAAAACAGTGTCTAGAAATTATTTTGGGCTACAGTGTCACACTTAGTTTTGTGCATTAGCAATAGAAGTTATTCAGCTTTTTGTTTTGTTTTCTTTGTTTAAAGCCATTGCCTAATTTGAAAGTACATTTGTTTTGGCCATTTAAATTAGTTTTGAATTTCACAGTGTTTTTTTATTGTAATTTTAAAAAATCAGAATCCAGATATGTGTTTTGTATACTTGTATACTTGAACTTTGACAACAGTGCCTCTGGTGCTCTTTTGCTTTGTAAATAGTTGTAGCAGTGGTCTTGTTTTATAAAATGCAATTCTTTTACAGTGAAGAACTAGAAAAGGATGTTGAATTTGAAGTTGTTGGTGATGGCCCAGAAAAAGTGGGGCCCAAACAAGCTGAGGATGCTGCCAAAAGCATCACCAATGGCAGTGATGATGGAGCCCAGCCTTCCACGTCCACGGGTGAGTCCTGGCCCCAGCCAACAGGTTAATTATCCACTAAGCAAAAAGTGTGGAGAAACAAACTATAATTATAGTTAAGAATGTTGGTTGAAATAGAAATTCATGAAAATATTAGAGATTTATGCTGTTTGGTCTTGATTTGATGATAGAACTTTGAATTTATGAGCCATAAAGACATTTAAGACTGAGGGAAATCTTACAGGAAATAAAAACCCTTTGTTATTTTTTTGTTAATGGGAAATGCCAGTGAATTTACTGATGTCTAAAGTCTGTTCTAACTACATAGTAGCTGCCCATTTTATTTAGGAGCAACAAATCAATACATGTGACTACTTTGAGTAGACAGGTGCTTGGTAAGTAGTATGGGGTTTTAGCATTTCAGTTTCCTTATAACCAGTGTAACTTTGGTAAAGTATATCAGAGGGGTCTGTTCCCTGGAGTCAGTGCTGGAGATGGGTGCTTTTCTAAATAACTGATTCTTTTCTTTTCTTTTTTTTTTTTTTTTTAAATATTTTTTTTTTTTAGTTATAGATAAACACAATGTCTTTATTTCATTGCTTTGTATGTGGTGCCGAGGATCGAACCCAGGGCCTCACGCATGCGAGGCAAGCGCTCTACCGCTGAGCTACAATCCCAGCCCTAACTGATTCTTTTCTGTGCTCTAAAAGTTAATGTCCCTCCCTTTCATTCTTTATTCATGAAACTAAAGGTTTCCTACCAATTTTTATCTTTTCTGTTTCCGTTGTGTTGACTCCCTATCTTTGGCATTCTTTGGAATATATTTAGTCTTTGTTCTAGTCTTCTCTGAGAGTGTGGGGATGGACTTTGAGACTGTAGAGTGTAGCCTTCCTGTGGGCTGTTTTTCCCCCTCTGAAACAGGCTCCTTTGAAACTACTATGGTAGCCTTTTTTAACTTGTAATTTGAAATTAGCATTTATTGATCCTCTGCTGTGGGTAGGTTTCAAAGGCTATAGCAGTAAAATAGGTATTTTGTTTTTGATTTTGGTAGAGGGGGAGATAAAACCACTTTTGGTGTGAGGTTAAGAACATAAAATGTGGAGCTCCCGCTGTGTAGGCTTGAATCCTGGCCTCATTTTTGCAGTAGTGTGACCCTGGGAAGGAAGTCGATCTCTATCTCACTTTCCTTTTCTGGAAAATGGATAATAATGTTATCTTCTTTATAGGGTTGTTGTGATGATTAAATGAGTTGTTATATGCAAAGGGCTCAGAACAGTTCCTGGCACATTGTAAGTGCTGTTTGTTACATTGTTGTTGTTGATATTGTTACTTCACTGCCATTATTAGGATATGCACCCTCTGCTTTTTGTTTGGAGTAGGTAGTGATAGCATCAAGGATTTATGATTTGTTTGAATTATATAATACTTGTTACCACTTTTGTTTTGCTTAGAAAAGAAATAGGTGCTTGTCCTGGGTTCAGTTCCCATTTAAACCCCCCTGAAAAGGTGGGAAGGATAGGTGCTTGTTATTTAAAACAGCATAGAAATATGTAGCATGAGAAGTGACTGTTCACTAAGGATAGCCATTTATTAAGTTTGATATGTAGTCAGAGAACTAGCTTTAAAGTATATAAAATTTTGGTGAGCCACTAATAACTCCCACACTTTCAATCTTTTTTTTTTCCCTGAAATAAGCACAAGAGCAAGATGATGTACTCATAGTTGATTCAGATGAAGAAGGTCCTTCAAATAACGCTGATGCAGGTGAAGAAGAGAGAAGTCGCAAGAGGAAATTAGATGAGAAAGAGAATGTCACTGCAAAGAGGTCACGTACAGAACAGATGGAAGAGCTTGATGATGTCATAGCATTAGATTGAGCTTCTTGCTACATTAGTTCATCTGGACAGAACCAGATTGTTATGTCCTTTGTTCCAAAGGGAAAATAATGACAACGGTGACTTGAAAATGATTCTGCTCCCTTTGAAAGCATTCATTTTGCTAGAACTATTAGAACATTGACGTATGCTGTATTGAAAGTAGGAGTATAGTTTTAAAACCCTTTGAGCAAAGTGTGTGCATAACCAGTCTTGAGATGAAACACCACAATGCATGTTGCCTTTTTAATGTAAATACCATTAGGTATCATTTAATAGTTCAAAATATTGTGGTTTAGTAAAGTTGATACCTGGTTATAAATATTATGCCTTTATTTTTGGCTAGAAGAAGAATTATTTTTAGCCTAGATCTAACCATTTTCATACTCTTAACTGACTGAAACAGATTCAAAGAAATATCAAGTGCTATGCATTGAAACTTGTTTTTAAATGTTAATTGGCACTATGTATATTAATGTAAAACAATGTTAATTTACTCAAATTTTCAGTTTGTACTGCCTGGTATGTCTGTGTAAGAAAACAATCTTTGTGTATTGTTACAATTTCAGGTTATTTATATTTGATGTTTTGTAAAACTCAAATAATGATGATACTGTACTTATGGACCAAATAAATGGCATCTGCATACTTGTTACATGTGCCTGAACAGTTCCCGTTTTTTCTGCCTTATTGGGTTTATACATTATATCTACTTTAAGAATGCTGAAGTCTAGCCGGGTGGGGTGTCGTGCTCCTGTAATCCCAGCACTTAGGGAGGCTGAGACAGGAGAATCACGAGTTCAAAGCCAGCCTCAGCAACGGCGAGGCGCTAAGCAACTCAGTGAGACCCTGTCTCTACATAAAACACAAAATAGGGCTGGGGATGTGGGTCAGTGGTCGAGGGCCCCTGAGTTCAATCCCTAGTACTAAAAAAAAAAGAATGCTGAAGTCTTTCCAAGGGGAAAGAGAGAAATACTTCAGCCAGCCAGGCATGGTGGTGCGTGCCTATAATCTCAGCCGCTTAGAAAGCTAAGACAGGAGGATAAGAAGTTGAAGGCCAACCTGCATAGTTCATTGAGACCCTGTCTCAAAAGGGAGGTGGGAGATGGCTGGTTATGTAACTCAGTGGTGGAGCACTTAGGTAGCATGAGTGAGGCCCTGGATTCAGTCCCCAGCAGTACCAAAAATAAAAAAATTAACTCCTAGCCGAGTGCATGCCTATAATCCCAGTGGCTTGGGAGGCTGAGACAAGGGGGATTGTGAGTTCAAAGCCAGCCTAAGCAACTCAGACCCTGTCTCTAAATAAAATACAAAAAAAAAAAAAAAAAAAAAAATGGGGCTGGGGATGTGGTTCAGTGGTTAAGTGCTCCTGAGTTCAATCCCTGGTACCAAAAAAAAAAAAAAATTAACAAGCATGAATGTTTAAAAGATCTCTATTTGCCATAATGTTTAGCCTGTTGAACTTTTTAAAAGTGATCCTGCCCAGCCCCAGTAACTAGGACCTTGGATTGGGGATGGGAGCGGGGGTCTTTCCTCTTTGCTGCGGTCTTTGGGTTGTCCTGTTCTCTGGTTGAGTAGTCTCTTGAGTGTACTGTTCACGGCCCAACTCCAGCCTGCGGATGTGGCTAGAGCATCTGGGTGGAGTAATACTTAGCCTCCTTGAGCTGAACTTCAGAAGGCTTTGGCCCTTGAGGGTAATCTTGTCACACAGATGTGCCTTGAGTTTTCAGAGAACAGAAACCCTTAAACTTTTTCCTCATGGTATACCTGTGTCCTTGGTGTTTTGGACAACAGACCTTTAGTTGATATCAACTACATTTCACATGGATAATTTATTGGGTTTTCTACTTTGTGCCATTCTCTGCCATCCAGCTTATTAACTCTTCTTGTTTCACACCTGTTGTAAATTCATGTAATCAAAGCCTTCAGGAAAATCATGTTGAGTAAATCTTTGCCCTCAGGAGCCTGCTGCTTGATGGCTCCAGGATGGACTGACTTCCAGCCTTCTGTTTGGCCCCATCCTGAAATACATTGTCAAATCAGCCTCATGGGGTCACAGGTTTACCTATAAAGTCCATTGTCCCAAAGATTTGATCTACATATCAGCATGTAGCATGAGAGGATTCAATGTTTTAATCCAGAGCCTGAATCATTAATGAAATAACTGACCAGGTAAAGATCATCAGTGGATCCCAAGCCCTTCTGTGCAAGGCCGCCAAGGAACATTCTATGCTCAGTGCTCCAGTGTCGCTGCACAGATCACTTGAAAGGAAAAACAGTCCCAGCAATGAGCGTAGCTCTGGATGTCACCACCATAATCAGGTGACTAAATCTAGCAGCACTAATGGGACAGCCTGATGTTAGGTGCTCCCTGATGAGATGATAACAAGAGCACAGCACGTTACCAAAATACTAAAAAAATATTTAAAAAGAAAAAGAAACGTGCAGGATGTGTGATGTTCCATAACCAATCCGTCCGGATTCTTCAGTTGAAGTCATTATCATTTAAAAAGGAAGAAATTATTCTAGATTAAAAGAAACTTAAGCCGGCGTGGTGGTGCACGCCTATAATCCCAGCATTTAGGGAGGCTGAGACAGGAGAATCGTGAGTTCAAAGCCAGCCTCAGCAACGGCGAGGCGCTAAACAACTCAGTGAGACCCTGTCTCTACATAAAACACAAAATAGGGCTGGGGATGTGGCTCAGTGGTTGAGTGCCCCTGAGTTCAATCCCCGGTGCCCAAAAGAAAAAAAAAAAATTAAAAGCCTAATAAAATTCTAGTAATACCATTTCCTGGTTGGGAAAAATGATATTAGCAATTTTTGTGACAATTGAAAGCAAAGTGCAGCGGGGCACTCCTGTAGTCTGTTACTTGTGTAGTGGAGGATTGTAAGATTAAGGCCAGCCTGGGCAATTTAACAAGACCCTGTCTCAAAATGGAAAGGACTGGGGATGTAGCTCAGTGGTCAAGTGCCCTTGGGCTCAATTCCTGTACCAAAACAATAAATAAGCAAGCTTCTCATTGTGATTTGTAGAGGTAGGGAAAGCCTCTGTTTCTCTGCATTTTTACAGTAGGAATCCTGAGGTCCCAAAATCTCCATTTGACTGTTTTGAGGGAGGATATATTTAGAGAAGTATTTTTATAGATACTTTCATACTGGGAACACATTATTTGCATTCTGCACTCAGAAGGAACATATTCCCTCCACCCCTCTGCCCTGCATCCAATTGAAAACAAATTCCAGCCAAAAGCTTATTTGAGGAATTTTAACTGCTCTCACTAAAAAAGTAAAATCAACTGGGTTGAACTATAGGGCTACAGTGCTTCTGTGCAGTTTGGTTATATTTTGAAGACAATTACCTCCTGGTAAATTAACGTTTTAATTTTTTGCTAAATGTCTCTGACTCATGCCAGTTTTAAAATGTTGAAATCTAGCAACAAATGACTCACACTAGACTGGGAAAGGTTCTAGGCAAGAGTTTTATTAGAATGTACAATGCAAGAAGGTTCTCAGGGTACAAAACGGTGTTGGAGATGGAACCTTGGGCCTCACGCTAGGCAAGCCCTCTACCATTGAATTACAGTCCTCAGACCCCAACAATTTACTTCCACTGGGAAAGTCAATTTCAGAGTTAGGTATTTTGCATACTATGTTATTCACTCATTCTATAAATATGAATAGCATCCCTCTTCTGCAGCTCGGTGCACTCAGTGAAAAGCATTGTTAGTGTCATTAGCCTGGGTAGAAACCTTTTGAGAGCACTAAGGGAAATCCAACTTCTCATTTTATTATGGCAGCAATAAGTGGTGGGGTTGAGGCTCTGAGGACCTTCAGACTTACCACTTCGTCCCAGCAGCAGCTTCCAGGATCTCTGAAAGTCATAAATGACAAACTCATGCTCAAAAATATATTACTGGAGCTGGACATGGTGGTGCAAGCCTGTAATCCCAGCACTTAGGGAGGCTGAGACAGGAGAATCGCGAGTTCAAAGCCAGCCTCAGCAATGGCAAGGCACTAAGCAACTCAGTGAGACCCTGTCTCTACATAAAACACAAAATAGGGCTGGGGATGTGGCTCAGTGGTCGAGTACTCCTGAGTTCAATCTCCAGTACCAAAAAAAAAAAAAAGAAAAAAAAAGTATTACTGGTATTGCAAAAGCATTGCTGATCTGAGCATCCATAAGTAGGTCCTCCCCATTGAGCTATAGACTGGTGGGATATTTACCATGGTACAAGGATTGAGTAGAAATTCCTGTTCCTGAGTGCATGGTAAGGTTTCAAGGCAAGAAAAGATGGCCTCTTTTTTGTTGTTGTTGTTTTGTTTGTTTGTTTGTTTTGGTAGTGGAGATTGAACTTAGGGGAACTCAACCACTGAGCCACATCCTCAGCCCTATTTTTTATGTAGAGACAGGGTCTCACTGAGTTGCTTAGCACCTCACCATTGCTGAGGCTGGCTTTGAACTCGCGATTCTCCTGTCTCAGCCTCCCTAAGTGCTGGGATTATAGGCTTGTGCCACCACGCCCGGCTAAAAGATGGCCTCTTGACACTTGATGAAATCAAGCTGCAAATGTCAGGTTCTAAGCCTAACTTTTAGACTGGGGGACCAATCTAGGGCTTCAAGTATCAATTCTTTGAATCTTTTCTGCCCCTCTCGGAATAAGGGAAATAATAGGACCAGGGGTACTGAGAGTAGACTCAGTCTGCAAGAACCAGAGACCTCAGAAAAGAGGGGATGGAAAAACCCCTTTGGGCACACCTAATGAAGTTTATAGTGTATTAGGTAATGCAGCTCCAGGAGCTGAGCTGGAAGAGGGGACAACTGTGCTTCAGATTTAAGATTTGTGCTGATCTCCCCAGAAGAAATTCTGTAAGAGTAAAGCCTGTTGCAGGCTGAGGCGAGAGAAAGAAGTGTGGATCCCAGCAACTCCTCCACGTGGAATTTGACTGCATACCATTCCCTTTCCCTCATAACCCAATTTATCTAGCCATTGCCGATTGACACAGGACCCAAGATTCCATAGGAAAACCCCTGAATTGTGTTCATAATTAGAATCCAGACACTACAGACCACTAAGGGGATCTGATGGAAGCTAGATTATAAGAAGGAACAATGTAAGGGTGGAGGGATGTCCAGAAAAGAAATCAGTGTAGACAAAGTGTGGGTAGGATAAGCTCCTAAGGCATCAGAAGATGGTGGTGCAGGACATGCTGTGAGATCAGACATGTCCAGTTTTTGCCTCCTGATTGTGTCCATTTGCTTAGACAAAGGGAAGACTGGTTAACTTGGGAGAGTGTAAAACCCCTCCTTCTTCCAGCAGTGGTATCCAGACAGCGGGATGTAGGAACCCGCTCACCCCCTCTGGCAAGCACTGATTATACCCATCTCTTCCTAACTCCGCCCAGTGCCCCATATGGGCAGTGTGAAATTGGCCATAGTGGGAGTATTTACAGCATGGTTATTGGCAAAAGGTGCATATTAGGACTACTGATTTGTATAAATTTCTCCCCAAGAGCTGGTTGCTTAATATGTACCAGCATACCACTGAGGAAGACTGAAAGAGGAAGAGAGAAAAAGAGAAGGAAAGAAACACGGAATACTCCCACATCAAAGGAGGCCAGAGAGGGCATCAGTGGAGGCCAGCAGTGAATCCACAGAATCCAATGGTTCAAATCTCATGAGGCAGCCCCTACCCCTTTTCTTCTCCATTGCACTTCTCAAGACAAAATAAGGGCCTGGCGCAGGGGCACACCTGTAAGGCAGCTGGCTGTAATCCCAGCGGCTCAAGAGGCTGAGACAAGAGGATTGCGGGTTTAAAGCCAGCCTCAGCAACTTAGTGAGGCCCTAAGCAACTCGATGAGACCTTGCCTCTAAATAAAACATAAGAATAGCCAAAGGGGCTGGGATATGGCTCAGTGAGTGGTTGAGCACCCCGAGTTCAATCCCCAGAATTTAAAAAAAATATATTTTTTTCAAAATACACTCTACTGTCATGTATACCTAAAAAGAACAACAAAAATGAGCTAGCCTGCTGAGACCAATCACTATACCTTCAGTGAGGATACAAAAGAAGACAGGGTCTGGGGGCATTCAGGTAATATAGAGATGTATGTATACCAGGAAGTGTGTCCAAGGACCTGTGAATGCTACATTGTATCCACTGAAGATTACAATGATATAATTCTCACATTATTCAATATTTTGAATATAAATAATGGCTCAGTTTATTTCCTACTTCACAAAAATATTATCTTAATGTTGAACGTTGAATGTTTTAGGTTGTTTCTGGGTTTAATTATTTCTAAGTAAGTAATGGGTTTTAGCTGATTCTGGACATCAATATATGTATTTTTTTTTAATATTTTTTAGTTGTAGGTGGACACAATATCTTTATTTTATTTTTATGTGGTGCTGAGGATCGAACCCAGTGCCTCCCGCATGCTAGGCCAGCACGCTACCACTGCGCCATAACCCCAGCCCCATATGTATTTTTTTTGTTTTACTGGAGATTGAATCCAGGGGAGCTCTACCACTGAGCTACATCTCTAGCCTTTCTATTTTTTGAGACAGGGTTTCCCAAAGTTACCCAGACCAGCCTTGAACTTGCGATCCTCCTGCTTTAGCCTCCCGAGTCACTGAGATTACAGGTAAGTATGTGCCACCACACCTGGCAATATATTGTTTTAAGTATTGAAAACTCTAAGTAGGCAGGTGGGGACAAGGCAAGTGGGGACAGAAAACTTTTCTTTGGTACTGGTGATTGAACCCAAGGCCTTGAGCATGCTAGGTAAGCACTCTACCACCAAGCTACATCCCCAGCTCTAGAACACTTATTTAACAATTGCTTGTGAAGGCAAAGAGCCCCTTTGAGCTCCTTTTTGGAAGGCTGGAGGTCCTAGTACAGTATAGATTTTGCAACGTTGTGGCAAACACTTGTGTCCTTGAATTGTATTTTGGATTGCTTCCCTAGAATAGATTCTCACAAGAAGCTTTACTGCTTATGAATGTTTTTGGTTTTGCTGCTTGGTTTATTTAGTTAGGATGTTGATTACCATTGAATTGTTATTCCAGAATTGAATGGTCACACCAACTTATACCAGTATTATATGTGCAACTGTTTCAACACAGTTTTGCCAGTATTTTTATTTTTATTTTATTTTATTTTTTTGGTACTGGAGATTGAACTCAGGGGCACTCGACCACTGAGCCACATCCCCAGCCCTATTTTGTGTTTTATGTAGAGAGAGGGTTTCACTGAGTTGCTTAGCGCCTCGCCATTGCTGAGGGTGGCTTTGAACTCGCGATTCTCCTGTCTCAGCCTCCCTAAGTGCTGGGATTACAGGCTTGAGCCACCGTGTTGCCAGTATTTTTAAATGGTTGATAATCAGTGAAATGTGATAACTGATTTAAATTGCTCCTCTCTGTGCGTGGGTGGGGCAGGAGCTGGAGTTCTGCAAGCCTGGGAGGTGCTGGGATCGGACACTGTGCTTCACTGCTAGAATAGCTGGTTCCTTAGCAATGTTGAGGCCAGACTGCCTTGGTCAGTCTGGGCAGGGCAATTCCTCATGCAAGTTACCTGTCCCTGAGATACAGGAGGTACCTTCCTGGAATTCTTTGAGCAAGGATGTATGGAAAAGAGTGAAGGAATTCCTCTACTCAAGACTGTCTTCCTAGCCGGGCGCGGTGGCTCAAGCCTGTAATCCCAGCACTTAGGGAGGCTGAGACAGGAGAATCGCGAGTTCAAAGCCAGCCTCAGCAATGGCGAGGTGCTAAGCAACTCAGTGAGACTCTGTCTCTACATAAAAACACAAAATAGGGCTGAGGATGTGGCTCAGTGGTCGAGTACCCCTGAGTTCAATTCCCAGTACCAAAAAAAAAAAAAAAAAAAAAAAAAAAAGACTGTCTTCCTAAACAAAGGGAGAGAGACAGACAGACAGACAGAGACACTGTCTTCCTGGATTCACCACGTCTTGACAGAGAATGAATGGCGCGGTGTTCTGCCCACTGCTATTTGAAATGTAAGACAAGGTGCCAGGTGTGGCCATGTGGCCTGGAATCCCAGCTACTTGGGAATCTGAGGCAGCAGGATCTTGAGTTTGAGCTCAGCCTAGGTGACTTACTCTGTAAGACCTGTCTCAAAAAAAAAAAAAAAAAAAAAAGAGTCTTGTCTTGTGGGACAAAGCTCCAGTCACTCTCACCAACGTGGCCTCTTTGGCTGTACATGTCCCAGGACCTGCAGCAGCATTAGTGCTTTCAGGAGCATTCTTTTGAGCTACAGCCAAAATCAGAGGGCTGGGCAGGTGCGAGGCGGGGGTGAGGGTGGGGGGGGGTGGGGGGGTGGGATGGGGGTAGGTGTCTCATCTCTGTTGACATTCTCCCTTACCCCCATCCGCCACCTCCCCCCACCCCGCCAGCTTGGGGGTCGAACCCAGGGCCCCGCGCATACTAAGCAAGTGCTGTACCAATGAGCTACACCTCCAGCAAGAGTCACATCTCAGGGGGACTCCCTCTTGTAACCATAGCTGAGGCTTCTTACCCACTGGTTCTGAGCCTTAGGCTTGTTTCCGGCCTGGCCTGGCCTTCGAGGGGCCTACGTACAGCAACCCAGCGCATGGACCAGTCCCCAACCAACCTCAGCTTCTAGCTCTAGGCGCCTTCCCCACAGCCAGGAAGAGGCCCGAGGCTAGTGAGCTGCCACTTGGCACCAACACAGGCTGGAAGTCTCCGGGTCAGGCAAGGCCCTAAGGGCGCATCTGCACCAGATGCACAGTGTTCTAGAGTGTCGGTGCGGGGGCAGAAGCTTGTTCGGCCCAGCACCTGAAACCGAGGTGGCGCTGGGAAGTAAGATGGGGGACGATGTGGGAAATGTCTGTCTACTGAATAAATTTCTCCAACCGAGACTGGGGCAGCTTTCTGCAGCTCGGCCCGCGGGAATCTGGAATCTTTTCAGAAGCCCGACGGCCTGGGCGAACGACAGGCCTTGGACTCTCCGTGGCGCCACGGTTGGCCGCTTTGCCACCGAGGGCCAGCTGCAAGCCGCCCGCCCCAGCGTCCAGGCGCGGCCTCCGCTCCCCTCCAAGCTCCCGGCGCAGCGCGGACACTGCGGCTCCGCCGCCGCCACTCCCCCAACATTCCAGAGGCCGCAGCGCCGTCTCCTTCCTCGCATTCCTGCCCCCGCAAAGGAGTCCCTCCGCCCCCCGCGCGGCCGCAGGGAGGAGGGGGCGCGGCCGAGCGCCTCGGAGCGCACATTCCTCCGCCGCGCGCGCCCTTCGGCGGAGCGCCGCGTCCCCTGGTCCGCGCGTGGCCGGCGGAGCGACCCCGGCCCGGCGCCGGCCCCGCCCCGCCCCGCGCCCAGGGGTCCCGGGGCGGGCTCCGGGATTCGGGCGGACGATGCGGCGGCGCGGCCGGAGCGGCGGCGGGAAGAGGAGGCGGAGGTGACGCGCTAGGGCCGGCGGGCCGGGCCATGCAGCGCTCCCGGGCGGCCGTGGACGAGGCGGCCCTACTCCTGGCTGGGCTGGCCCTGCGGGAGCTGGAACCAGGCGGTGACTCTCCGGGCCGGGGTCGACGGGGGCCGCGGCCTGGGCCGGGAGAGGAGGCGGTGCAGGCGCTGGGCCGCAGAGGCAAGGGCGGCGGCGGCCCCGAGGCCGGGCCGGACGGACTGAGCCGCGGGGAGAGAGGCCCGCGGCGCGCGGTGGCTCCCGATCTTAGCGCGCAGCCGGCGGGCAGCCCGCGGGTCAGTCTGGCGGGCTCCGACGGTGGCGGTAGCGCCCGCTCCAGCGGAATCAGCCTGGGCTACGACCAGCGCCACGGCAGCCCACGCTCCGGCCGCTCCGACCTGCGTCCGGGCCCAGGTCCGTCGTCGGTGGGCAGTGCCCGCTCCAGCGTGTCCAGTCTGGGCTCCCGCGGTTCGGCAGGCGCCTACGCCGACTTGCTCCTGCCGGGCGCCTGCCTTGCTCCGGCTCGCTCCCCGGAGCCAGCCGGGCCGGCCCCCTTCCCTCTGCCTTCTCTGCAGCTGCCCCCGGGCCGAGAGGGCGGCCCGAGCACGGCCGAGCGACGGCTGGAGGCGCTTACCCGAGAGCTGGAGCGGGCTCTGGAGGCGCGCACGGCGCGGGACTACTTCGGTGAGCGAACTCGGCCGCGCAGCCCTCCGCGCGCGGACCAGGGTCAAAGGAGAGCTCCGAGTGGGTCAGGGACTGGGGGGTTGGAGAGACATCAGGATTAAGAAGCTGTGTCCCCGGTGGGGCTGAGGAGCCGGCGACGTCTTGTGAATTACCAGGTCTAGGTTATTCCGAACAGCAGCTAAATCTCCAGGTCTCCCGCCAGACTCTGCTAGCAAATTAAGTTGATGCGCTGTTTCTAACTTAGAGAAAAAGTCAGGTTGATAGGTAGAATAAGCTATTTTTTTCTGGTTATTTCTTAACTCTTGGCACTTGCTTCTGTTTACCCTACTTGATGCTTCGTGATCAGCAGAAGGGACGCCCGGCATCCCCCCAGCAGTATGGGGGTGTGGACAAGAACAGGGAGGTGCGGTACCCTAGGTACCTTTGGACCTCGCCTGACCCGAGGCTAAGGGGATGTTAGTGGCAGGAGGTGGGGACAGTGTGAGGGAGGAAGAGCCCACCTTGCGGGAAAGGAAGACTGCGTCAGGCACATTGGGCTGCTGGGGCTGTGCTGTGGATATGTATTCTAAAGGAATTAATTGTGCTTCACACGAATTTGCACAGCCCACCAGTCTGACAGCTTCTATTTCCCAGCCCCTCCCTGGCTTTCTCACGCCTTTTCAACAACACTTAGGGAGAAGAGGGGCGCGGCAGAAGTATTGTAGAACCTGGAGAGAGTGTCCTCCCTCCCTTCCAGACAAGCGCAGAGGGTGGAGTTCCCATGCTGTAGACAGGTGCTTAACTAGGGTGATTGTCAAGCCTGGGAATGAGGCTGTCCTGGGATTTCTATCTTTCTTGCATTCAATGGAGCTAGCAGCTCTGGATTGCCCTGTACTGGATCTTTTTGGGATTGAACCTAGGAGGTGCTTAATGTCGGAGCCACACATCCCTATCCCTTTTTACATTTTTAAATTTTGAGACAGAGTCTTGCTAAGTTGCTGAGGCTGACTTTGAATTTGGATCCTCCTGCCTCAGCCTCCCGAATGCTGGAATTACACTGTGCGCTGGGTCCTGAACTGGCTCTTGAGAGAGGAGGAGGCTGTATATTGCAAGCCAGAAGAGAGCATTCCAGGCAGAGAGAAGAAAGTCAGCAAAATGCCAAGAAGTATTTAAGAAGGTCCCAGAGGATTGCAGCCCAGGAGGGGTCAGGGAGTCAAGGGCATGTGTGCATTAAAGGGTTGGCCTGCTTTAGGGATGGGGAGCACCTCCCATGTGGGAGGTCAGGGTGAGAATTTGTGGTTTGGCAGGTCTGGTGGCTGCTGGTAGCAGAGAGATGAATGAGGAGCTGTTGCCTCTTGTGCCAGGAATGTGCCAGGAGCAGAGCTGGGGCCATCTTCTGAAGAGGAACACTCTCCAGTTCTCTCTTGAGGGAATAGTGGCCTTTTTCTGTCCCTTGTATATTGCAGAGCTTGGGTGAGGGGTGCGGCTGGTGGTCTCCATGGCCTCCTGGAATCTTTATGTGACTTTGGGTGGCCCTAGTCCCAGCAGGTAATGTTGGAAGTGAAGGGGCTAATGGTAGAAAATGGTAGAGGTCAGAGGGTCATCCTTTCTAAAGAGGAGCGAGGGCTCAGGTTTGTAGCTATATGGGAGCCTGAGGGGACTGACAGATTGTGCTCTCACAAAAAACAGCCAGAAGTTGAGATTTAGGTAACTTTTTTTGTTGTTTTTGTTTTTTGATACTGGGGATTGAACTCAAGGGTTCTTGACCACTGAGCCACATCCCCAGCCCTATTTTGAATTTTATGTAGAGACAGGGTCTCACGGAGTTGCTTAGCGCCTCACCATTGCTGAGGCTGGCTTTGAACTCAGGATCCTCCTGTCTCAGCTTCCCAAGATGCTAGGATTATAGGCATGTGTCACCGTGCCCAGCTTAGGTAACACTTAAAAAAATATTAGCAACCATTTGCTTGAGCTATATGGATCTAATGACATTTGACTTTTTTGCGAGGGGAGGCGGTACTGGAGATTGAACTCAGAGGCACTCGACCACTGAGCCACATCCCCAGCCTTATTTTGTATTTTACTTAGAGACAGGGTCTCTCTGAATTTTTTAGCGCCTCCCCTTTGCTGAGGCTGGCCTTAAACTTGTGATCCTCCTGCCTCTTCCTCCCAAGCTGCTGGGATTACAGGCACACGCCACTGCACCTGGCAACATTTGGCTTTTTTGAGGTACAAAAGTGGCAATTTCAGCCAGGTGTGTTGGTGCACACCTATAATCCCAGCAGCTCAGGAGGCTGAGGCAGGAGGATCCTGAGTTGAAAGCCAACCTCAGCAAAAGCAAGCCCCTAAGCAATTCAGTGAGACCCTGTCTCTGAATAAAATACAAAAACAGGGCTGAGGATGTGGCATAGTGTTTGAGTGTCCCTGAGTTCAATCCCTGGTACCCATCCCCACATCAAACTGGGTGGGGTGGCACATAGCTGTAATCTCAGCAACTCCAGAGGCTGAGGTAGAAGGATCACAAGTTTCAGGTCAGTTTGGGCAACTTAGTAAGACCCTGTCTTCAAGCCGGGCACGGTGGTGCAAGCCTGTAATTCCAGCACTTAGGGAGGCTGAGACAGAATTGTGAGTTCAAAGCCAGCCTCAGCAATGGTGAGGCGCTAAGCAACTCAGTGAGGCCCTGTCTCTACATAAAACACAAAATAGGGCTGGGGATGTGGCTCAGTGGTCGAGTGCCCCTGAGTACAATCTCCAGTACCAAAAAAAAAAAAAAAAAAAGACCCTGTCTTCAAAATAAAAAATTAAAGACTGGGGATATGACTTAGTGGTAAAGCACTCCTTGGTTCAATCCCCAGTACAAAAAAAAAAAGTGGCAATATTATATAGTTCGACCTGGGTAATAGAAAATTTTACTAAAGGTACTCACAGGTAGCATGAGCCCCAGTGATCTCGAGAAACCTAATGCACAGAGCATTTCTCTCTGTGCCATCCTTCATCCCTTCTCTTTGGCTCTGGTGCCAGCTGACCTCTTGGTCACTCTGTCATTCTTTAGAACTTTCCCTCCCTCCTCCCTGAGGTCCCCCGCCACTAGCCTGTCAACAGCCTCAGGCCTCCGGAACCTCTTTCAGTTGAGTGGCCTGCTGCCTTCTCTCCAGCCACCCACTCTGGGGCCACACCCTGCTTTCGCTTCTCTCCAGCAGCCTTCAGTTTCACTGCAGCTGCTTCTCACCAGGACCTCAGATTCCTCTCAGCTGTCTGCCCAGCATGACCCTGGCTCCCAGTCAGCAAGTCAGCCCATTTCCTGCTCTTCTACCAGGCTGTGAGGGACTTGGAGGATGCTCCTGGGACCAGGGCAGATTTTTTGGTCTTTAGCCTCAGTGGTCTCCCTGGAACCACCTGTCTTCCTAAGACTTGGTCGCTTCACTCTTCCGTCTCCTCAGCACCCTTCCTCTCTCCTCTGATGTCCACCCTTCCTCTCCACTTCACGCAGAATATTGTGGTCAACAGTCTGTATCCACCAGCTTCCTCCTCCTTCCCGACAGGCTTCCTCCAGTCGGCAGCCAGCCCCTCTCTTCTGCCATCTAAGAGGATAAGGATCCTCTATCTCCAAACTCCACCTTTTTCATCTTCAGCTTTTCTCTGCTTATAAATTTGCACAAAGATATTCCACTAAAAAAAAAAAAAAAAGTAAAAATGACTTTCAAACCTACATGGCCTGGGGCTGGGATATAGCTCCGTTGATAGAGTGCTTGCTTCACATGCACAAGGCCTTGGGTTCAATCCCTAGCACTACAAAAAAGAGAAAACCCCTACATGGCCACACCCCATGAAGAAAAAAACAGTTAAGTTCTTTCCATCCCAGTGTTTTGCTGAGATCATCTTTGCTTATTTAAATACCTTCCTGTTCCCTGCAGCCACCTGCTCTGTCTCCTTTCACTTGATTGACCTGCCTCTCACACAGGACACTGGTGATGCCAGGCTCCAGCCCTGAATGTCCTCATGTCACTGTGGTATCCACTAGCCTGGAGTCTGTTCTCCTCACACATCCTGCTCCCTTAATTTTTTGGGGGTCCCTCATGTTCCTGCTTCACTTTCAGTATATTTTTATTAAAGCGATGCACATACATATTTAGAGAAAAATCAAACAAAAGGCAAAAATGAATAATGCAGAATAGAATAGAATATTCCCTCCTTTATTCACCCTTCTGTCCTGTTTCTTCAGAAGCACCTGGGTTTTGGGAGGTTTTTTTGTTTTTTGTTTTTTTGGTACTGGAGATTGAACTCAGGGGCACTCGACCACTGAGCCACATCCCCAGCCCTATTTTGTGTTTTATGTAGAGACGGGGTCTCACTGAGTTGCTTAGCGCCTCGCTGTTGCTAGGCTGGCTTTGAACTCGCAATTCTCCTGTCTCAGCCTCCCTAAGTGCTGGGATTGCGCCACTGCGCCCGGGTTTTTCCAGTAACTTAATCAGGGAAATGGCAAGGTCAGATTCTCAAAGCTGATGGACAAGAATGAGAAGTCTGGCTGCAGTTTGGGGGATGGGTTACTGGGGGCCAGGCTAGGAGTAAGGGGAAGGTGTGAAGTCAAGGTTAGGGAGCAGAGGTTCCAAATTGGAGATTAGGGTGAGGTGCACACCTGATGAGCCCAGAACCTGTGTACATGAGCGTACCATCTCCTGAGGGGGAGCTGCAACTAGAGTGGTTTGGGGAGTCTCGAGCTGTGTCTGGACAAGGAGTGTCTGGGGTGTCTGGGAGGTGGATCAGCACTTGGGAGCCCAGGCTGGAGGATTGCACCTGGAGCCCCGGTCAGGGTAAGAGGATGGGACTGTTCAGGGAGACCAGTGAAGCTGTAGCCATCCACTAGGACCTGCAGCGAGGGTTTGCTTGGTCTCTACATTTTAAAAACATTTGTTAGTAATTAATTTCAGAATAGAAGGCTTTCATATAAATATCTAGATGTCTAGCTTTTCTTGAAAAATTAGAGTCTCTGGCCATGCCTCTGGGCCTGCCTTCTCACCTCGGAACCATCTATGGAACTGAGGCGTGGTCACAACTTCTGGCAAGATGACAACTTACCTGGGTCCCCACAAGTCCATCTGTACCTTCCTGCCTGGTTTTAGTTGTGGTGCTGGGGATTGAACTAAGGATCCTGTGTGTACTGGGTAGATTCTCTACCACAGAGCTACACCCCCAATCCTTTTATTTTTTTGTGGTGCTGGGGATTGAACCCAGGGCCTTGTGCAAGCACTCAGCCAACTGAGCTATACCCCAGCCCCCTTATCTTTTATTTTGAGACAGTCTCCTTAAGTTTTTGAGGCTGGTCTTGAACTTGCGATCCATCCCTCTGCCTCACCCTCCTGAATAGCTGAGAGCAAATCACCCTCCCCAGCTCCTGTGTGATTTTGAGGGCATCTGAGTTGGTCTTCCCAACTCCTCAGAGGCCAGAACTGAGGAGAGGAGTAACCAGGAGAGTGGGGAAGGGAGAAGCCAGGTGTAGGTTATATCCTGGAAACCAAAAAGGAGGTGAGAGAAGATGGGAAAGTGCGTAGACATGAGCAGTTAGGAGGTGACTGTGTGCACCAAGCCGTTTTTCTTTACTGAGGGGAGGAGGGAATGGAGTGGCTGGTGAAGAAGGGAGGGTTTTTAAGGCAGGAAAGACTTGGCCATGGTCACACAGATTGAGCATCCCTAACCTGAAAATCTGAAATGCTCTAAAATCCACAGCTTTTTTGAGCATGAAATTGTACTCAAAAAGTTTCAGACTTTGGCATTTTAGATATCAGATTTTCCAATGAGGGAAGCTTAAAGTCTGTGCAGATATTCCAAAATCTGAAAACTCTGAAATCTGAAACACAGATAAAGGGTACTTAGCCCGTATCAAGACAGAGAAAAGAAGGGGAGGGGGACAGCAGTATGTCCAGGAACAGCCAGAAGATTTAGGGTCTGGAGTGTAGGTGGAGCCATCTTCATGCCCTGTGGGATACAGGGGACCCTGAGTACCTCTGCGAGGGAGACTATCAGTGTCAGGGAGGGCTGCCTTCTGGTCTCCAGGAAGGCTGGCCAGAGTGCCCTAGGGCTGGAGCCAGGCTTCATCCTGGCATTCTTGGTCACTTCTTTTTTTTTTTTAAATATTTATTTTTTAGTTGTAGGTGGACACAATATCTTTATTTTATTTTTATGTGGTGCTGAGGATCGAACCCAGTGCCTCCCGCGTGCTAGGCGAGCACGGTACCACTGCGCCATAATCCCAGCCCCCTCTTGGTCACTTCTTTCCACCCACTCACTACCAGACGCACTGGGCACCCCTGCTCCCTCACCTCCAACCTAGGAGTGGTGCCCAGTTCCATCCAGGAGTCCCAGGTACCTGCACAGTGACTTATCTTACTTTCTTCAGGTCTTTGTTCAAATACCACCTTGTTAGTAAGGCCTTCGCTGATCACCCTATTTAAAAATCACACCGTCAGACATATTGTTGTGTGTGTGCATACGTGTGTGTTGCTGGGAGTGAGCTCAGGATCTCACAGAAAAATAGGCAAACACTCTTTACCACTGGGTTGCCCCCCTGGCCCCTAGACATATCCCTAGCTTGACTTTTCTCCATAGTGCTTGTTTCCACCTGACATAATATTTTTTTAAAATATTTTTTTAAGCCAGGCGTGGTGGCGCACACCTGTAATCCCAGCACTTAGGGAGGCTGAGACAGGAGAATCGTGAGTTCAAAGCCAGCCTCTGCAACGGCGAGGCGCTAAGCGACTCAGGGAACCCCTGTCTCTACATAAAACACAAAATAGGGCATATTGGTCGAGTACCCCTGAGTTCAATCTCCAATACCAAAAAAAAAATTTTTTTAACTATTTTTTTTAGTTGTCTAAAAAATTTATTTGATTTTATTTATTTGTATGTGGTGCTGAGAATTGAACCCAGTGCCTCACACTTGCTAGGCAAGTGCTCTCCCACTGAGCCACATCTCCAGCCCCTGACATGTTATTTAACTGCTGTCATCTGTCTCCTCCACTGTAATGCAGACTCTTTGCGGGAGGGGACTTCAGTCCATGGCAGAATTTTTCCAGTGCTTGTGGGCTGTGTGGCAGGCCATTCTGTCTGTGTGCTGACTGAACAGGAGAATATGTGGACCTGTGGTACAGATGAGGAAAAAGAGCCTGGGGAGGGTCTGTGGCTGCCTTGGGTGTACCTGTGTGGTCTTCATTCTTTGTGTCTGGGTCAGAAGATAGATATTTTTATTCTGAAGAATAGGATCTGGTTCATGGACAGCAGAAAGGATTTTCCCTTATTCCTAGAGTGAGAGGCTTAGAGTGACATTTCTAGGTATCAGTGTATCACAATAACTATGTGGTTGGCTTCAGTTGGCTCTGACTCTGTATCACGTGCTCCCAAATCCTCAGACAATAGTAACAGACTCTAAATACTGTGTTTCCTTTATGGTCCCCATGTGTCATTAGTGACTGAGTTATGTTGGCCTAGATAAGTTAACCTGCCCAAGACCAGGCAGATGGGAAGCATCAGGACTGGGAGCTAGACGCCTGTGCATCTGACTCCACAGTCCATGGTGCCAACCCCTGCTCTGCCTGCCTCTCCTCCCGTAGGCATTTGCATCAAGTGTGGGCTTGGCATCTATGGAGCAAGGCAGGCGTGCCAGGCGATGGGGAGCCTGTACCACACCGACTGCTTCATCTGTGACTCCTGCGGTAGGTAACCCCTTCCCTGTCCCTCTTGAAGCTCCAGGCACCTAGTTCCTAGGCAGATGGACCACCCAGCTCTGGCCCAGGCTGGAGTATGGATAGGCTGGTCACAGTCTTACTGTGCAGATGGATTGCGGCTTCTTTCCCTTCTTTGCCTGTTGGAGAGGCACAGCCCACCAGGGAGGTCTGCTGGGGCCTGGGCGAGGAGCCATGGAGCCACTGAGGAGCCTTGTGCTGCTGTGGGGAAAGGCTGTCCCTCTGGTCCTCTGCTTTGGAGTATCTGTCCTGTGCAGGGTATTGGTGTCTGCCAGAAAGTGAGTGTGGAGCCAGTGACAGTCTTCCTCCCATCTGGACAGAGGGCTGGTATTCTCTTTCCTGCCCTTTATTTTGGTCTCTATTTTACACACAGTATAAACTATCAATTTTATAGTTTAACTTAGACAAAATTATAAAACTAAAAAAATAACTGTAATCCAACCACCCTAATAAATCTGTACTCTTGATTTTCCCACTGTTCTTCCAGACCTTGCCCTGAAGCAGACATCTTTTATTTGCTTGTGTTAATAAATATTTTAACATTTTATTACAGAATAATGTATGCAAAGTGTTACATTAAACGGTTCTGAGAAGGCTTTTTTTTTTCTTTTCCTCAGTGCTAAGGATTGAAACCAGAGTCACTTTACCACTTTACCACATCCCCAGTCCTGTTTTTTGTTTTTTTTTTTTAAATTTTATTATTTTCACTTTTCAGTTTCGAGACAGGGTCCCACTGAGATGCTGAGTGTCTTGCTAAGATGCTGGGACCAGCCTTGAACTTGTCGTCTTCCTGCCTCTGTCTCTCAAGTTGCTGGGATTATAGTCATGTGCTATGGAGCCTGGCCTGAGAAGTTTTTTGTTTTTGTTAACAGGGATTAAACCCAGGGGCACTTAACCACTGAGCCACATCCCTAGTCCTTTTTTATATTTTTAATTTGGAGACAGAGTTTCACTGAGATGCTTAGGGCCTCACTAAGTTGCTGAGGCTGGCTTGGAACTCACAATCCTCCTGCCTCAGCCTCCTGAGCTACTGGGATTATAGGCATGCATCACCACACCTTGGGAAGTATTTTTGCAAGAGCAAAAGAACCACTTAACCTTTCCTGGTTCCACTCCCCAGATGCAGCCTCTTAGTGTTATTTAGCAGTTTCTTCTATCAGACACCTCTGTATCTCTAATAAGCATGTGTGTCTTAATGTGTCAGTCTTAGATACAATCTACTTATTTGAGCTGCAATGATGGGGAATAGATTCTTGTACCACCTATTCCTCCTTCATCATCTGTGTAGTCATAGCACACATTCTGGTTAAGGCAGTAAACCTCAGTTTGTGTTACTATGGCTGCATAAATATTACTCAAAGTAGAGCCAAGCATACATCCTCCTTTTCTCTAGTCTTACTTTCCTCGGAGGTTTTCTTTCTTTCTTTCTTTTTTTGTATCAAGGATTGAACTCAGGGGCACTCAACCACTGATCTCAGCCCTATTTTGTGTTTTATTTATTTAGAGACAGGGTCTCACTGAGTTGTTTAGTGCCTCACTTTTACTGAGGCTGGTTTTGAACTCATGATCCTCCTGCGTCAGCCTCCCGAGCTGCTGGGATTACAGGCCTGCGCCACTATGCCTGAAGGTTTTCTTTTAAAAAATGTTTGTTTGTTTGTTTTTTCCAGTTGGCCACTGTTCTTCATGCCCAGCGACTTAGGAGGCAGGAGAATTGCAGGTTCAGGACAGGCTTAGCAGCAACTTAGTGAGACCCTATCTCAAACTACAAATGAAGAAATAAATAACGGATGGGGGTTTAGTTTAATGGTAGAGCAACCTTGGGGTCAATCCTGGTACTGGGAGAAAAGAAAAAGGCCTTTCCTTATAATGCTTTATTTCCTTGCTTTATTATATCTTCAGGGTTCCCTCCCACCAAATGTTCCATTAATCATTTTATTTTTTATTTTTAATATACTTTTTAGTTGTAGATGGACACAGTACTTTTATTTTATTTATTTTTATGTGGTGCTGAGGATTGAACCCAGTGCCTAATGCCTAGGTGAGCGCTCTACCATTGAGTCACAACCCCAGGTTCCATTAATCACTTTCTACTGAGTTCCCATGGAGAGCCTCTTGTTAGTCTGAGCCAGTTGCCTTCTAGGTATACCTAGAACACTCATTCTATACCTTCCTGCATGTGCTCTCTAGATTGAATTCACTATTTACTCCACGCTTTTAGCTGCAGATAACAGGGAAGCTGCTGAAGAGGCCTCAGTTCTGAGAGTTTTTCTTGGTTTAGTCAGCTGGGAGCCCAGAGATAGGCCTGACTGCAGGCAGGGTTTGTTCCAGCAGCTCAGGTCCTATGATTATCTTGACAAAGTTACCCTTAGTTTTGGGTTCATCCTTAGGGCAACCTCTCTTATAGCGGTGAGATGTCTAGATAGCAGCTTGAGACTTGAATTTCATTCCACTGGTCTGGAGGAAAAGTGGGACATCTCACCTGGACACTGTCTTGGAGTAGAGAAACTTCTTTTCCAGAAAGCACCCAGCAAATCTCTTTGTATCTCATTGGCCAGATCATCTCATACACCCATACCTGAACCAATTCCTGTGGCTGGTGGGCATGCTGTGATTTGATTGATAGACTTGCCTGAGTCTCTGAACCAATACTGTATGTGGGAGAAGAAATCCAGGCTTGTGCGTGGATGTGAAGTGAGTTCATGTTTTATGATAAAGAAGTAGCCAATAGTGTGACTAAATTCTGATGCTTTTTTTTTTTTCCTGGTGTGAGAGGATTGAACCCAGGGGCGCTCAACCACTCAGCCACATCCCCAGCCCTTTTTATTTTTTTATTTTGAGACAGGGTCTCACTAAGTTGCTCAGGCCTCCCTAAATTGCTGAGGCTCACCTTGAACTTGAAATCCTTCTGCCTCAGCCTCCCCATCCACTGGTATTACTGTCATGCCTGGCTAGAAAAAAGTTTACCTTTAAATCAAGAAAACACAACAATTCTTTTTTTTCTTATTTTTTAATTTTTTTTAGCTGTGGATGGACACAATATCTTTATTTTATTTAATTTTTTTATGTGGTGCTGAGGATTGAACCCCAGTGCCTCACACATGCGAGGCAAGCGCTGTACCACTGAGCCACAACCCCAGCCCCAACACAACAATTCTTTTTTTTTTTTTTTTTTTGTGCTACTGGGGATTGAACTCAGGGGCACTCGACCACTGAGCCACATCCCCAGCCCTATTTTGTGTTTTATGTAGAGACAGGGTCTCACTGATTTGCTCGCTTAGCGCCTCGCCATTGCTGAGGCTGGCTTTGAACTCGCGATTCTCCTGTCTCAGCCTCCCTAAGTGCTGGGATTACAGGCTTGAGCCACCGCGCCCGGCTCACAACAATTCTTAATCAAGTCTTCTATGAAGCTTTTTCCTGGACAGCCTAATCGTTGAAGTGGACAAAGATAAACATGCCATAATCTTGTACAGGTGTATTCAATAGTGTAGAGATGTCAATTCTTTCTAAATTGATCTATACAATCATTGGCGTTTCCATTAAGCAGATTTTCATGACTTTGACAAGCTAATTCTAAAATTTAAATGGATAAACAAAGGACTATGAATTGTCATAGAAGATTTTTTAAGAAGAGCAAGTTCAGGGACCTTCTACTCCTGGGTATCAATACATACTGTGTAGTTACATTAACTACTGTGTTAGCTTTTCAGCATTGTGACTAAAATATTTAGAAAAAGTAAAGTTTATTTTGGGCTCACAGTTTCAGAGGTTCAGTCCATGGTCCACTGGCTTCATTGCTCTGGACCTGAGATGAGGCAGCACATCATGATGGGAAGGTTCCCAGCTGCCATGAGGGTAGCTGCTTAGGAAAGCCTCTTAGTTCCCGGCAGCCAAGAAGCAAAGAGAGTGAGAAGCAAGGAGTCAGGGACAGATACAGTCAGGGGCATGCCCCTGGCGACCTGCCTCTTCTAGCCATGTTCCACCTGCCTATAGTTACCACCCAGTAGTCCTTTCAAATTATTAATCCACCAAGTGGATTAATCCACTGATAATGTTACAGCTCTCAGAATATAATCATTTCACCTCTAAACACTGATACATTGCCTAATGTGAGCTTTTCAGGGGACATCAAAGATTGAAACTATAACAGTTACTTTCATGGGGTGTTGGTGCAAGGATAGATAGACCAGCAGGACAAAATGGAGATCCAGAACAGAATCCCACCCACATGGAAACTTGATAGATGATAGAGGCATCATTGTAGATGGTTCTGGAAAAGTTGGTTATCCAGATAAAAAAATGAAATCAAATCCAGGTGGGGAAAAGATTTCCTGGGTAAAATAAAACCTGACACTTATAGGACTAAAATAGAAATGTGTTTATTTACCAGTCTTCTAGTAAGAAAGTTTTGTTTTTATTTTTCTCCAGTCACACTGACAATTTTGGCTGCATTAGAGTTAAAAATCTTATCAGTGAGGTGGTGCACACCTGTAATCCCAGCCACTTGGGAGGATGAGGCAGGAAGATCACAAATTTCAGTCCTCAGCAACTTAGCAAGATCCTGTCTCAAAAAATAAAAAGGGCCTGGGATGTGGCTGAATGGCAAAGTATCTCTGGATTCAATTCCTAGTATAAATAAATGGATGGATGGGTGGATAGATTGCTGGCTGGCTGGAGATGTAGTTCAGTGGTAAGAGCACCCCCTAGTATCAGTTTCCAATACTACAAAACAAACAAACAAAACAAAAAGAACTCGGGGCTGAGGCTGTAGCTCAGTGGTAGAGTGCTTGCCTAGCATGCGTGAGGCACTGGGTTCGATCCTCAGCACCACATACAAATAATGAATAAAATAAAGATCCGGGGCTGGGGTTATGGCGCAGTGGTAGCGTGCTCGCCTAGCATGCGTGAGGCACTGGGTTCGATCCTCAGCACCACATAAAAATAAAATAAAGATATTCTGTCCACCTACAACTGAAAAATAAGGTTTAAAAAAAAAAGATCCAGCAACAACTAAAAAAAAAAGAACTTATTTTTTAAATGATACCATGAAGAAAAGGGCAATCAGGAACAACAAAAGCAATACACTGCCACACATACATCTTCCAAGGATGCCTGCCTGGAACATAGAAAGTACAGAAAACGTAGTGTTTTTGTATTTGATGTATTTAGGTGTGTTTTCCTTTATTTGTCCTGCTTGGGACTCATTGTGATTCCTGAATATTCAAGTATTTATTGACTTGGGGAACATTTTAGCTATTTTATTTTCCAAAATTGTTTCTTTCTTATTCTCTGCTATTTCCTTCTAGGATCCAAATGAGAAATATGAGACTTTCTCATTCCATTTTATGGGTGTGTGTGTGCGTGTCTCTGTGTGTGTGTCTTTTTTTTTTTTTTGGTACTGGAGATTGAACTCAGAGGTACTCGACCCCTGAGCCACATCCCCAGCCCTATTTTGTGTTTTATGTAGAGACAGGGCCTCACTGAGTTGCTTAGCACCTCACCATTGCTGAGACTGGCTTTGAACTCGCGATTCTCCTGTCTCAGCCTCCTTAAGTGCTGGGATTACAGGCTTGTGCCACTGTGCCCGGCTGTGTGTGTGTGTATTTTAAGAGAAGGTACTGGTGCAGTGATCTGTAACCCCAGATGCTCAGGAGGCTGAGACCGGAGGATCATGAGTTCAAAGCCAGCCTCAATAATGTCGAGGTGCTAAGCAACTCAGTGAGATCCTGTCTCTAAATAAAAATTACCAAATAGGGCTGGAGATGTGGCTCAGTGGTTGAGTGTCCCTGAGTTCAATCCTCAGTACCATCCCTCCTCCTCTCCAAAAAAGGAGGAGGTACTGCTGTGTCACCCAGGCTAGCCTTGAGTTTGTGATTCTCCTGCCTCTTGTCTCCCAGATAGCTGGGGTTACAGGCATGTAGTAGCTGTCTGTCTGTCTCTCTCTCTCTCTTTTTTTTTTGGTACTAGAGATTTGGTACTAACGAAGACATAAGAAATCTTAAACACCCTTGGAATGTCCATCTTGCCATTTTTCAATTGAATGGGCAGGTACACCTGCCCAACCAGTATTCTGGTTCTTTTTTTCTTCCTTTCTTTCCTGGTATAAGGGATTGAACTCTAGGGCACACTACTACCAAGCCACATCCCCAGCCCCTTTCATATTTTATTTAGAGACGAGGTCTTGCTAAGTTGTTTAGGGCCTCACTAAGTTGCTGAGGCTGGGTTCAAACTCACAATCCTCCTGCCTCAGCCTCTGGACCTGCTGGGATGACAGGCATGTGCCACCACACTTAGACTCACTCCTTTTTATTTTGATACAGGGTCTCTCTAAGTTGCTGAGGTTGGCCTCCCAAATAGTTGGGATTATAAGTGAGCATCATCGAGCCCAGCTCAGTATTCTGATTTCTAGCAATAGATTAGTTTTATCTCTTCTAGAACTTTACATAAATGCATTTGCATAATATGTCCCATTTTGTGGTTAATTTCTTTTGCTGAGTATGCCTTTTTTACCCAATCCATTTCATTGCATGTATCAGTAACTCACTGCTTTTTATTGTTGAATAGGAATCCATTGTATGAATACACCACAGTTTGTTTATCCATTAACTGTTGATAGATACTAGATTGTTCTGTGAACATTCTTATAGAGTTCAGTTTGTGGACATATGTTTTCATTTCTCTTGAGTAAATTCCCAGGAGTGGAATTTCTGGGTCATAGGGTGAGTGTATGTTTAACTTTATAAGAAACCACCGAACTATTTCCCAAGGGGGTTGTACCCTATTATGCTCCCAGTAGAAATGTAAGAGAGTTGGGCTAGTCTGCATGTTTCCAACAACTGGCATTTTCATCTTTTTAATTTCAACCATTTTAATGGGTGGTATCTCATTGTGGCTTTTATTTATATTTCCTTGGAAATTAATGAGGCTAAGTATCTTGTTGTTTGCTTCTTGGCCATTAATATATATTTTGGGAAATCTGTTCAAGACTACTGCCCTTTTTTTTAGTATTGGGAATTATTATTATTATTATTATTATTATTATTATTATTATTATTTTGATATTGGGGGTTAAACCTAGGGGCATTTAACCACTGAGCTACACTTCCAATCCCTTTTATTTTTCATTTTGAGGCAGAGTCTTGCTAGGTTACTTAGGTCCTCACTAAGTTGCTGAGGCTGGCCTCAAACTTGTGATCCTCCTGCCTCGGCCTCCTGAGTTGCTGCAATTACAGGTGTGTGCCACTGCACCCAGCTGTCTTTTAATTATTAAATTATAGAATTTAATAATTACATATATATATTCTGAGTACAAAATTATTTGTCAGATGCATGTTTTATAAATATTTTCTGCTAGTGTGATTTTTTTTTTTTTTTTTTTTTGAAGTATAAGGTATTGACAGCCAGGGCCTCACACATGCTAGGCACACACCGAAGTACATCTCCAGCTCTTTTTAAATTTTTTATTTTGAGACAGTCTCAATGAGTTGCCCAGGCTGGCCTCAAACTTGTAGTACTCCTGTCTCAGCCTCTTGAGCTGTTGGCATTACAGGCATGCACCACCATGCCTGGCTCTAGTGTGATTCTTAAAAATATTTTTAATGATGTCCTTTGATGTTTTTGTTCTGTTTTGTGGTGTTGGAGATCGAGTCTAGGGCCTGTCACATGGTAGGCAAATGCTGTATGACTGAGCTCCGTACCAGCCCACTTTCTGTGACTTAAGAAGCCTTTGTCCTCTCTTAGTCACAGTGGTAGTCTCCTGTAATTTTCTTCTAGAAGCTCTACGTTGCTAGATTTCATGTGTAGGTTGGTAACCCAGTCAGTATTAATTTTTGTGCATGCTGTGAGGTAGGGAATTGAGTTTTATTGTTTCTCCATAGGAGTATCCAGTTGTTCCGGCACCATCTGCTGAAGACTTTACTTTCCTCCTTGTGTATTTGTTGAAATATTTATGGGACTTTATTTTGTTCTATTGATCTTTTTGGTCTTGCCTTATCCCAATACTGTATTATCTTGATTGCCATAAGTCTATAAAATAGGTACTATAGTCTTCCAGGTTGGCTGATCTTTGTCAAGATTATTTGGGCTGTCCTGGTTCCCAGGGGTGCTTAACCACGGAGCCACGTCCCCAGCCCTTTTTATTTTTTATTTTGAGCAGGGTCTTGCAAAGCTGCTTAGGGCCTTGCTAAGTTGCCAAGGCTGGCTGTGAACTTGTGATCCTCCTGCCTTAGGCTCCCGAGTCACTGGGATTATAGGCGTGCGCCACCATGCCTGGCTCTTTACATGATTTTTAATGAATTTTGATATAAATTTTAGAGCTGGCATGTCAATTTTTACACAAAAAATGAAAAAAGAAAGAAAAAGGAGTGCTGAGACCTTGATTGGGTGGCATTAGGGGAAAATTCGTCCTGTAACATTCGAAGCCATGAACATGACTGTTATGAAGTGTGGCAGTCTGAGATTTTACCCTCTTTGCAAGCTCACGGGTTAGCCAGCCTTTCTTCTGTGATGTTGACTGAAGAAGGGAGGCTAGAGACTCCCTTCATGAGCTCCACATTCTCTTCCCTTGTGCCTCCCTCTTGAGCCCCACAGAGTTGACACAGAGTATCTAGGGAGATACTGCACACAAAGTGAGTGGGTGTATATCAGGGCAGAGGGAACTTGACCTTAAGGAACACCCCCACCTTTTTTTTCTCTTTTGAGACAGGGTCTTGCTATGTTGTCCAGGCTGGTCTTGGGCTCTTGGGCTGAAGTGATCCTCCTGCCTCTGCCTCTTGAGCATGGGATTACAGGTGTGCACCACCACCCCAGCAAGAATGCTAATATTTTATAATAGGCTGCTAGCAAAGCTTCTTGACCATTATCCTGGAGGAACATTTTATCTTTATAATACTGGACAGCAAACAAACCTGCCCTCTGTTCCCAAAGGACTCTCTGTCTTCTAAGTAGTTTGCTGTGCAAATATTCTTGAAAGGAGATTCCAGAATGAGATCTCCCAGCCCTTTCTATACAGAAACTTGAGTGGAAAATTATTGCCTATTGAGGGTATGTCTTTTTGTGTTTGTAAAGATTTTTTTTTTTTTCCTCTTGTGGTACTGGGGATTGAACTCAGGGGCACTCCACCACTGAGCCACATTCCCAGCCCTATTTTGTATTTTTATTTAGAGACAGGGTCTCACTGAGTTGCTTAGCACCTTGCCATTGTTGAGGCTGGCTTTGAACTCACAATTCTCCTGTCTCAGCCTCCCAAAGTGCTGGGATTACAGGCTTGTGCCACTGCCACCGGCTGGCTGCAGGTTTTTTTTTTTTTCTTTTTGGTACTGGGTTGAACTCAGGGCACACGACCATGGAGCCACATCCCCAGCCCTATTTTGTGTTTTATGTAGAGACAGGGTCTCACTGAGTTGATTAGCGCCTCGCTTTTGCTGAGGCTGGCTTTGAACTCGTGATTCTCCTGTCTCAGCCTCCCAAACTGCTGGGATTACAGGTGTGTGCCACCAAGCCTGGCAGGCTGCAGCTTTTGTTCTGACTAGGATGCTCTTTCCTAGAGGGTGGAAGAGTTGTATTTCTCTTATTTATATACTAAGAAGATTCATTTTGTAGCTGGGTGCAGTGGTGCACACCTGTAATCGTAGCCACTTGGGAGGCTGAAGCAGGAGGATTGCAAGTTCAAGGGCAGCCTGGGCAGCTTAGCAAAATCCTGTTCAAAATAAAAAATAAAAAGAGCTGGGGGAGTAGCTCATTATTAGAGCCCTTGCCTAATATGGGAGAGGCCCTGGATTTAATCCCAGCACTGTGAAAAATAAAAAAAGTTCTTGTTTTGGGGTACTAGGGATTGAACCTGTGGGCACTTAACCACTGAGTCATATCCCCAGCCCTCTCTAAAAATTTTATTTAGAGGGCTGGGGTTATGGCGCAGTGGTAGCATGCTCGCCTAGCATGCGTGAAGCACTGGGTTCAATCCTCAGCACCACATAAAAATAAAATAAAGATATTCTGTCCACCTACAACTAAAAAATAAAAAAAAATGTGCCAGCCTCAGCAATGGCGAGGTGCTAAGCAACTCAGTGAGACCCTGTCTCTACATAAAACACAAAACAGGGTTGGGGATGTGACTCAGTGGTCGAGTACCCCTGAGTTCAGTCCCCGGTACAAAAAAAAAAAAAAGCTTAAAAAAAAATTTTATTTAGAGACAGAGTCTCACTAAGTTGCCTAGGGCCTTGCTAAGATGCTGAGGCTGGCTGAGGTTGTGGCTCAGTGGCAGAGCGCTTGCCCCGCACGTGTGAGGCACTGGGTTCGATCCTCAACACCACATAAAAATAAGTAAACCAAATAAAGACACTGTGTCCATGTATAACTAAAAAATATTAAAAAAAAAAAAAAGATGCTGAGGCTGGCTTTGAACTTGCGATCCTCTTGCTTCAGCCTCTGGCAGGCACACCCCACTGCACCTAGCTACAAAAATAGTTCTTCTGTTTACCTTCACAGCCTCTTGCCAGTGTTCTGTTGACTGTGTGTTCTAATTTTTTGGAAATGCTTATCATTATAACAATAAGAACATTAAGGGGATATATTTACAAATATATCCATAATCCACCTTCTCATCTGTTGGAGGAGAGAGCTGAGAGATGGAAGCCGGCTCCATCCTGTTCGGCATTCCAGGGTCCCCCTTCCCACCCCTCGTCCTCACAGGGAGACGGCTTCGCGGGAAGGCGTTCTACAACGTGGGAGAGAAGGTGTACTGCCAGGAGGACTTCCTGGTGAGTCCAGGCCGTGCCCTTGGCCGGGCTGTGGTGGGAGCAGGAGTGGGACTCCCTCTGACTTGCGTGGAGACCTTAGGCCAGGAGTCAGACGGTGACTGGGCATCAAGTGCCTCTTGGTCATGTGATGTCCTGCCCCCTGTGTCCCCTTGCCAGTACTCCGGGTTCCAGCAAACAGCTGACAAGTGTAGCGTGTGTGGACACCTCATCATGGAGATGGTGAGACCCTCCCCCAGCTTCCTGGAGCCCCTCTGACACAGGCGGAGTCTGAGGACCCCACCCTCTCACCTGTTGCAGACCTACCTACCAGAGGCTCAGAGTCAGAGCCTCCCCCAGGGGCACTGCTGAGCCTCCCACCCACGCTGACCCTTCAGTGCCTCCCACCCCCAGATCCTGCAGGCCCTCGGCAAGTCCTACCACCCGGGCTGCTTCCGGTGCTCCGTGTGCAACGAGTGCCTAGACGGGGTGCCCTTCACCGTGGACGTAGAGAACAACATCTACTGTGTCAGAGACTATCACACGTGAGTTGCTGCTGCCGCGGAGCAGGCGTCACCCACACCGTCCCCTCAGCCATCCCTGGTGCTTTCCATTCGTGGGTCTTTTCTCTTCTGGCCTGTTCTTGTGCATTCGGTGGTTGGGGCAGGGCACAGATGTCCACCTTGACCCCTTCTCTTGGGCAGTTTCGCCACCAGCCATTCCTGCCTCTGCCTGTATGTGACCCTCTTCCAAGTGGCTGGGACTCTCCTACCTGCCCTCACGGCTCCCAGGGCTGGGCCCCTTCCCTGGGGTGGGGACTCGAGTCATCACAGACCCCTACTCTTTTCTCTCTGGTGCCTGCAGTCTGTTCCCCTTACTGTGGCTCCAGGCTCAGGCCTGTGCTGCTGCCTGTCTTGGAACCGGTGCTGGCCATCTGTCCCTGGTACTCAGGGTGGAGCCGGGTCTCACAGAGGTCTCAGCTGGGGTGGGCTGAACCTGGACATTAAGTGGCAGGGAACTCACAGGAAGCATGAGTGAGACGGCAGGACAGAACCTGGAGGCATTCTGGAGGTGGGATAGGGTGGAGGTGAATCGGGAGCCAGATGAAAGAGCAGGCACGGTGGGTGCCACGAAGCATCCACAGGAGGAGGGAAGGCCTGATGCTCGAGCCATGTCTTGGGGCTGCTGTGGGTGGACCTGACTTTGTGCCCTTGGCCTGTGGCTGCACAGCTGGTCACTTCTGGTTTCCTTTATTCCTCTAGGGTTTTTGCACCCAAATGTGCCTCCTGTGCCCGTCCTATCCTCCCAGCACAGGTAGGAACCATGCACATGGAGACGGTCAGATGGTGACCCCTGGCCTCTGTCCAGCCCTGCCTTTCCTGTCCTGCCTCAGATCCTAGGCTGAAGTGGGAGGGATGACCCCTGCTCCATATCCCTCAGTGCCATGGGACATGTGTTGTGCCCAAACACATGGGAGCAGGTGTCCCTGGTGTGAGTCCCAGGGAAGTGACAGGCCCTGCAGCTTGGCTGCCCTACTGCCTCCCCCAGCTCCTTTCTCCATGGATGAAGGGTGGCTCCCGGGCCTGCTGAACTGTGCAGGTTGAGGCTGGGTGGGCGGGGAGAGAGGCGGAGGAAGGCCTGGGCAGCTGCCACCTTGGGGCAGAGCAGCTGTCTCAGGGCCGGTCTCTTCCCTCGTGAGCCGTCTACCCCAGGCTGCTGCCTGAGCAAGCAGGACTTGCGGGGTCTTTCTGCCCCCTGAAGTGAAAGTAACATGCACACGCACGTAGACACCCGCGTGACACCCACGGGCCCCTGTTGTGCTGTGGGCCATGGCAGTGGAGAGTGCCTAAGGCACGTGCGCTGATGTGGCCCCAGGAAGCACCGGGTCTGCTCCTGCACGGCGAGTGCGCGGGCCCTGTAGGAGCGCGTTGTGCAGATGTGTTAGCTGTGCGCCCTTGCACACAGTTTGCCTCAAGTGCCAGCATGCTTCTCATGTGTCAGTCTCTTCTTCCAGGGCTGTGAGACGACCATCCGTGTGGTGTCCATGGACAGAGACTACCACGTGGAATGTTACCACTGTGAGGTGAGCCTGGCCCCCGGAAGGCCGATGGCTGGGGTGGTCCCTCCTCATCACGTCTCCTTCTCCCTCGGTGTTCTGCAGGCCACCTCCTCTTGTGCAGCTTCCATTCCATCCCGCCTGTCTTCTCATAGCCCCCTCCCTTCTCTCCTCAAGGCATGTGCTCTCTCAGCCCCCATTTAATCAAATATTTGCTATTTCCAGTATGTGGGGTGCTAGGGTTCTAACAGCACAGACAGTTCCTGCTGCCCGGGAGAGATGTCCACGCAGGTCTATGTGCCCAAGGTGACGGGTGCTGTGCAGGGGAGAGCACGGAGCTCAGGGGCGGCCTTGGGAAATCAGGGAAGCCTTTCTGGAGGAGGTGACACCAAGCTAAGATGTGAAAGATGAATAATAAGAGCCTGGAAGGCAGTAAAAAGGGCGTTTCTAGGCAGTGGAAGCGAAATGTGCTCATGTACAAAGGGACGAGGGTGGTTTTGTGTTGCTAGAGAAGTGAGCCAGGAGCTGGGGACGAAATGACACAGGAGGGGCTGGGCTGTGGCTCAGCGGCAGAACGCTTGCCTAGCACGTGTGAGGCACTGGGTTCGATCCTCAGCACCACATAAAAATAAATAATAAAATAAAGGTATTGTGTCTATTTACAACTATTTTTTAATATTTTTTAAAAATGTTAAAAAAAATAAAAAGACATAGGAGCTCTAAGGAGCGTGGATTTAGCCTGAGGGCAGTGGAGACTCTAAGGGATGACAAGTTGATGTCAGATTTTACAGCAGACACACACTTCCATGTAGAGGATGGAAGGAAAAGGGAGTGCAGATGGGGAGGTCCTGAGGAGGCTGGTGGGGTCAGGGGTGTGGTCTTGGGTTCAGGGAAGTGGACAGAATTGAGTGGCAGTAAGGCAGGAGAAGGGACTGGACTTGGGAGGTGACTGGATGCAGGAGTTTGAAGGGTGGGAAGTGTCCACCAGGACTCCAGCAGACAGTGAGTGACAGTCAGCTTTCTGTCGCTATAACAAATACCTGAGAAAATCAACTTATAAAGAGAAAAGGTTTATTTTTGGCTCACAGTTTTGGAGGTTTCAGTCCATGATTGGTTGGCTCTGTCATTTGGGGCCTTTGGTGGCATATCATGGGGGGGAATGTGTGGCGGAACAAAGCTGCTCACCTCTTGTCTGGGACACAAAAGAGAACAAGGCAGAAGCAGTATGGGGTGCGGTTCCAAAAGTTCTGTTGAAGGCGTGCCCTCAACCCAGGGGCGCTCCACCATGGAGCTACATCTCCAGCTCTTTTAAAATTTTTTGAGACAGAGTCTTGCTAAGTTGCCCAGGCTGGCCTTAAGCTTATGATCCTCTTGTCTCAGCCTCCTGAGTGGCTGGGATTACAGGAGCGTGCCACTGCACCTGGCCTAAAACCTATTAAAGGTTCCATTGCCTTCCAGTAGCACCGTGCGCTGGGGATCAGAGGCCTTTGGAGGCTGTTCCACATCTAGGCTACATAGTGAGGGCCAGAGAGGAGGGTAAGACTCTCACTTTTGGTGGCTGGAGACTCCAGATGTCCTGTGGACTGTTAGATGTGCTAGAATCAGACTCTGCCAACAGATGTAGGAATTCGGGAGTGGTCAGCTTGTGGCTCTCTCTTATACTCTGCCCTGTGAATTCTAGTTGTGGCCTCCCCACGTCCTCAACTCAAGGAGACCGCTGGGCCTATTCGGCAGCCTGGAGTCACGCAGTGGCAGGGTTATCTCCTGGCCTTCTCTCTCTCAGGGATCACTGCCTGCCTGATTGCTGTCGTGGTCTGAGAGTCACTGTTCACACATGTAGACTGTTCTGTTTACGGTCAAAGGTGGGAGGGGAAGCCAGGCGCGGTGGTGCACGCCTGTCATCCCAGCTGCTTGGGAAGCTGAGGCAGGAGGGTCCTGAGTTCAAAGCCCACCTCAGCAACTTAGCGAGGTGCTCAACAACTCAGTGAGACCCTGTCTCTGAATAAAATACAAAAAAAGGGCACTCCTATCCCTGGTAGCAAAAAAAAAAAGGAAAAATAAGGTGGAAGGGGAAATCCAATTCTTGTCATTCTGCCACAGTGGGAAGAGGGAGGCTTGTCAAAGGTACACATGGCAGTGGAGGCCAGGGGAACAGATGAGGGCTTCCAGGGAGGGTTGTGGGGAAGGAGAAAACCCCAGGAGCAATGGTACTTAAGGGACTATAAAGGGAGGACAGAGGGCTGGGAGGAAACCAGGAAAAGCCCCTTGGTTACAGAGTCCCAAGGAGAGACAGAGAAGCAGTGAGGTGCTTTGGTGAGGGCAGAAGTCCTGCTGGGGGACCAGGAAGGAGGATGAGGGGAGCAGCCACCACTTCCCCTCTAGCACTAACACAGCCTCTAGTGTCCCACTGCCTGCTTAGGCATCCCAGGGGCCATAGTGTCCCCTTGGGGTCACTGATCACGGTCCTTGGCCTGTGGCTGGAGCTGAGTCAGGGAGCGGGCCAGGCTGCCCAGGGCCCTGAGGGCTTCGCTGTTGCCACCCAGCCCTCTGCTGTGGGTGGAGCTGGGGGTTCAGCCTGCCTTCCTCCTCCCCTCTGGTGGGCAGGGCCAAGTAGCAGGGCCCAGTTAGAGGGTGTGAGGAAGGATCCGGAGAAGACCTGGGACATGACTGATTTGGGATCCGAGGCTGTGACTTCCTGGCAGTAGCCTTGGGAGTGGGGCAGGCTTGGTCTCAGGGGCTTTGGGTCACATCTCCCTCTCCTTCCTCTGCTGGGGCTCTAACCCAGGTCGCCCCCTCGCATACTGGGCCAACATTCTACCACTGCTCCTACCACTGCGCTATGCCCCGGCCCCTCCAAGGTCGCTCTGAAGGCCCCTTGGGTCAGACATCGTGCTCCCCTTATACGGAATCCGAGCGCTTCCCACACACTCGCCATCCCGCCTCCCCTGCCTTCTTCACCTGGTCCCCAGCACCACCAGTTTGGTTTTGCTCACTTGTATTTTCTCCTGCAGCCTCTTGCCTCCTTCTCTGCCAAGGCTTAGCTCTTTGCCTTCTTTTCTAGTTACCTGTATTCCTGGGAGAGGAAAAACCTGTTGTTTTTTTTGTACCAGGGATTGAACTGGGGGGCGGGGTACTTAACTACTGAGCCACATTCCCAGCCCTATTTTTTTTTTATATTTTATTTAGAGACGGGGTCTCACTGAGGTGCGTAGTGCCTCACCATTGCTCCTGTCTCAGCCTCCCAAGCCACTGGGATTACAGGCGTCCACCACCACACCGGGCTTATTTTTGTTTTTAAACCATCACATTCTTTTTTTTTTTTTTTTTTGGTACTGGAGATCGAACTCAGGGGCACTCGACCACTGAGCCACGTCCCCAGCTCTATTTTGTATTTAATTAAATTAAATTAATTAATTTATTTTTTGGTACTGGGGATTGAACTCAGGGGCCCTCGACCACTGAGCCACATCCCCAGCCCTATTTTGTGTTTTATGTAGAGACAGGGTCTCACTGAGTTGCTTAGCGCCTCTCCATTGCTGAGGCTGGCTTTGAACTGTCTCAGCCTCCCTAAGTGCTGGGATTACAGGCGTGCGCCACCGCGCTGGGCTCCATCACATTCTTCAACTGATGCCCACACTCACCGCCCAGCCCTCCCTCCCAGACCCAGACTTGTATCCACCTACTTCCTCTTTTTTTAAAATATTTTTTTAGTTGTAGATGAACACAATACCTTTATTTATTTTATGTGGTGCTGAGGATCGAACCCAGTGCCTCACAGATGCAAGGCAAGCGCTCTACCGCTGAGCCACAACCTCAGCCTCCCACCTACTTACTCTTGGTGTTCAAGATGCACTTGCAGTCAGCACAGGGCTCCTTGTCCTGCCCCTCACAGAGTGCCAGCCAGTCTTCCGCATGTTGTCCAGAGCTTATAGGTTCGCCCCCACTCCCTGAACTCCGACTGTCCTAGTTGTGTCCCCACCCCCCTTACTCTGGTGTCCGGGCTGTGTTCTTTCCTAGGACTGCGGGTTGCAGCTGAGCGGGGAGGATGGACGCCGCTGCTATCCCCTGGAGGGCCACCTGCTGTGCCGTCGTTGCCACCTGCGGCGCCTCGGGCATGGCCCACTTCCCTCACCCGCTGTGCATGTCACTGAGCTCTGAGCAGGGTCGGGGTGGGCGTGGGTGTGGGTGTGGGAGGGAGGGCTGCGAGGGTGCCCGTGTCAGCGTCAGGGTGGGCCCTGCTGCCGCTTCCACCCGCCTCCATCCCACACTCCCCGTCCAGCTGCTGGCCTGTCCGCAGGGGCCGGACCCCCGCGTCGAAGCTACTTCTATTTATTCACCGTCTGTGCCTCCTCAAGTCACTTCCCTCTGGTGCCCTGCTGCCTTCCACCTGTCCAGTCACCAGCTTTCGGTTCCAGGACTCCCTGCACCCCCTGCAGCCTCCAGGACAGGCTGTGGGTCGCTGAGCTGGAAAAATGGGGAGGTCCGCCTTCCTTGGCCTGGCCTCTCCGCGGGAGCCACTTTCCTTGGTTCAGAAAGGGCCTGGGACCCCCTCCAAGCGTGCTCCCCGGGATAGGATGTGGTCCGGAAGGCCTGGGTTGGCGGAGGGCACACGGGTTTGTGTTTCATAAATGCCTTGCCCGCTGGTGGGTGAGAAGGGTGACTTGTTTTTGTGGGGAACATTGTGGTATTTGGCCATGGGGGCTTTGAGGGTGTTTTCAGCCACAGTTTCCCCCTGCCCTGGCTCCTGGCTTGGGGTTTGCCTCTCCCCACGATCCTCAGCCCCTGGAAAGACCTACTCGCGCACAGCTCTAACCGCAGGTGTTGGTGAAGAGGGACCGCAAGGGGGCGCCGTGCGCGCCTTGCCGGGAAAGCACCTGTATGCGCGCACTGTGTACCAGGCTCCACAACAAATGGATGTGATTTGACTTAAATTAAGTTTTTCCTTTGAGGATATTTTCATTTTCTTTAAAAGAATATAGTTTTCTTGTAAGAACTTGGACTGAGGTTGTTATTTCTTAAGAAAAATATAGCAGACTCAGATATCCTCATTGTAGTTTAACTATTTTTGTATAAATTCCTCCAAAATCTCAGTGTGTGCCTGAATTTAGTGGGCCGAGGGAGGTGTTGTGTGCCACTGTCTTAAGAGCTGTGACCTCATAAACTGCGGTTTGGGGGGATGCAGATTAGCTTTTTCTTTGAAACACACATGAGCATTGGGGACCGTCTTTTCACTGACCTGTGATGTTGGACTTAGACTTGTGCGGGGGCTCTGGTCATGATCAACTGTCGGTTTTCACGGACTGTTTTGAATGAATCTGTTCCTGTGAGAGCACCACCACCTGCTCTTGGCTGCTGTTCTTACCCCGGCTCCCTCCTACTATTCAAAGGGAGGTCTCTGCTTGTAGAATCGTTCCTCCCGCAGGAGTGAGGTGCTAAGAATCCCGAACCGGGTGCACAGGAGGCAGCTGGGAGAGTGACAGCCAGTCTCTGAGACCTGGCGCTGGGAGGCCCCCTGGTGGACGGGAGAAGCAATTACATGGAAAGTTTGGTGGTGGCTAATAAGGTACTTAGTACAGTTATTAAGTTCTGAGATGGGGGAAGTGTCCCTCCAGAGAAGGGGACTTCATCAAAACCAGAAGAATACATTCCAGGGGTGGGGGGCTCAGTTTCTGGTATTTGATTCTTTGGAGCTTGGTTGCTTTGCTTTCTTGCCAATTCATTGCAAAGCTTTCTTTTGATTGCCTTTGTTTGCGTCCTGTTTCAAACCTGCTTTGACCATGGTTTCTCCTTATTCCAAACTCAGTCCAACTCTCTTCCTCTGTCTGCCATGGAGGTGGCCCCTGCTCTCTAGCCGTGGGGGTCACCACTACTGTCCACACCCTTTCATCTTAGCTCCAGGCTCCCCCCACCCAGCTAGGCTGCGTCTTCACAGCGCGGAGCCCCCGTGCTTTGTCAGGGATCAGAACCGAGGCCGTGCCTCATCAGGGCACACTGCCCTTTCTCTTCGGCCCGTGTTGCCTTAGGTCAGGACTGGTGACAGCCACTGTGTCCTGCTGCAGAACCGTAACATGTGCAGTCTCCCCTGCCCGGAGCCTCTGTGCCCACTGCTGTCATTTCTCCTTGTATCCTTCAGATCTCGGCGACAGCGTGGAGTCCGGCTCCAGTTATCACACTTCAGGAACACTTAGGATTTGGGGCCCCTCCAAGTTCATTTAATGAAAGCAGCATCTCCAGTCCAGTTTCAGGAGTTACCTTGACCTGTTGGCTGTTGGGATGGAGGGACAAAAAGATAGCCTGGACCCTCCAGCCCTGCCAGACCCACCTGTCCCTAGGATATCTCCCAGGCGACACCTCCAGCTGTGCCTTGGCTCACGTGTACTTTCATGTATCTGAACAATTAGTCTCCTGACATCCTTCTCCCCACTAGATAGTGAGCCACAAGAAGGTTCTGTCTTGGCCACCTTTGTCTCTGTAGTGCCTGGTGTGTGGCTGATGCTACAGCCAGAGCCAGATGATGCTCTGCTTAGCCACGCCCCCTTTGATTAGCACATGCAAGATGAGTCTGAGCTGTCCAGTGAAAGAGCCACAGGTAGGCTCCAAAGGTCCAGGAGCAAGGGTTTACACAAATACACAAATTCTATACACATGTGAACATAAAATGTGTGCCTGTTTGCTACATGCAAGAGTGCCTTAGCACAGGACCTCTGCTCAGCACTCATGCCTGGGGCACAGACTCTATGATGCTGGGTCTGCTGCTGCTGTGTGTGTGTGTGTGTGTGTGTGTGTGTGTGTGTGTGTACGTGTGCAGGAGAGAGAGAGGGATTGAATATTTGAGACAGAAAGGCTGTGAGGGAGGAATGAGATCCGGGGAGGAATGAGATCCGGGGCGAGATGACAGATGATGGAGAAAGAGGGATGCATTGTATAGAGATGGAGAGGGAGCCTGGGTGTTGGAGAGAATGGTGGGGAGGGAGATGGAGGGAAAGGGTGATTGAATTCATGCATTGAGGCCGACAGAGCCTGCAATCCACCCGCTTCCAGAAGGGTGGGTTGCCCCAGAGCCAGGTGATTTGGAAGTATTTGGATACATTCTCAGCCTTAGTGACTGTGCTCAGGACTGTCCCACAAATGGAAAAGGCCACCTCCTATGAGTGACCAAAGGCTATGGGGTGTGTATGTGTGTGTGTGGCGGCTGGGTCAACAGTGGCTGTTGGAGCATCCTGGGTCTTGGGCATGAGGTGCCTTCACAGCCCAAGTGGGCAGGGTAGTGCTGCCCTCTGACTACACAAATTCTACATTACTTGCCTGAAGTTACCTCTCCCACCAACCTGTCATGGTCACCTGTAGAACAGCCAGGTTGCTCCCTTCCCTGTGCCTGCACCTGGGCCGTCAGCTCCTCCTTCCTCCGGCAGCCCTGCAGACACTGAGGGTGGGGCTCCAGGCAGAGAGGACTGACGTTCACTTACCCTCTTTGCTCTGGGGACTCTGTCTTGCAGTCAAGCTACTCATGCTAGTGAGGGTTTCCAGACACCGTCAGCTGGGTTCGCTTCCTAGCCCATGGCCTGGTATTGCCACATTACTGAACTGCATGGACTTGAGCCAGAATGTGTCCCTGTGGCTAGATTGGGGCCTGAGTCTCAACTCATCCCTGAATCATACCTTCCCACAGCCCTGCCAAGCTTAGCCTCCTCTTTCCACCCCCAACACCTTTGTCCAGTCTGACCCTGGGAACTGGGGGAGCCTCTCATGTAGGAGACAGCTCTGGTGGGGTTGCTCTATACCCATGGCCAGGTATAGAGCTGGGCACAGAGTGCTCTCAGCAGTGGAGGAGTCGGGGCTGCCTGTGCATCTGGACCGAGAGACCTGTGCATGCTGACCTGGGGCATTCAGGGGTCAGGAGCCACCTGTGTGGGGAAGAGTCACAAAGTTCTAAGAGAAGATAGCAGAAACCCTGGGGTGGGGATGGGGAAAGTCGCATTGCTAGGGTCAGTGGGGAAGGATGGCATTGACCTGTGGTTTGGACAGCTCCTTCCTTCCCTGCCCCCACTTCCCTTCCTCCTTCCTTCTCTATCCTTGTTTTTTTTTGTACTGGGGATTGAACCCAGGGGCACTTGACCACTGAGCCACATCCTCAGCCCAATTTTGTATTTTATTTAGACACAGGGCCTAATTGAGTTGCTTAGCGCCTCATTAAGTTGCTGAGGCTGGCTCTGAACTCCCGATCCTCCTGCCTCAGCCTCCTGAGCTGCTGGGATTACATGTGTGCACCACCACGCCCAGCCGCCTCTGTTCATGTCTACAAAAACATATTTAAAGACTTTATTATACTTGGTCTGATTGGAAAAATGCATAACCCTTGACTTCTGGACTGAGCAGCTGGGTGATGTGTGGGAGTGTGAATCTAAAATTCTGGTTTGCTGTGTGGAGACAGGTGGCACGCGGAGTGGGCAGTTGGAGATGTGAGTTTGGAGCTTAAGGGAGAAGTCAGGGCCAAGTCAGCCCAGGGAAGGCAGCTGTTGGTAGAAGTATTTGAAATTGAGAATGAGATTGCATGGATCGAGGCTGAGGCCAGAGGTGCTATGCCATTTGTGCCACAGAGGGCGAAGGAGACAGTGAGGCTAGGTGGCAGGGAGTGAAGGGAAGAGGAAGGTGGTTTAAGAGATGCCCCAAGGAAAAGGACTCAGGAAGGAAGGAGGCAGTCAGCCATGGGGCTGCTGAGAGAGGAGGACCCGGGTGTGAGCAGTGGTGTTGGAAAGTTGGAGATCACTGGCCACCATGCATATGTGACAGCTGCTTTAGTGCACAATGGGGAAGTAGGTCAGAGGCCACTGAGATGAGGGGAGAGAAGAAAGAGGAGGAGATACTGATTATTTTGATCCTGTTGGGGAGAGGTACAGCTGTTGATGGGGGCTTTGGAGTCGAGAGAATTCTTTTAGGATATGGTGTTGGTCAGCTTTCCGTTACTGTAACAAATACTTGAGGTAGTCAACTTATAAAGGGGAAAAGTTAGCTGGGCATGGTGGTGCACATCTGTAATCCCTGTGACTCTGGAGGCTGAGGCAGGAGGATTGCAAGTTCAAAGCCAGCCTCAGCAACTTAGTGAGGTCTTAATCAACTTAGAGAGACCCTGTCTCAAGATAAAAAATAAAAAGGATTGAAGGATGTGGCTCAGTGGTAAAGTGCCTCTGGGTTCAGTCCCTAATAACCCTCCCTGTGACAAAAAAAAAAACAACAAAAACTTATTTTGACTCACAGCTTTGGGGTGTGGGTCCATGATTGATTGGCCCCACGGCTTTTGGCCCCATGGCAAGGCAGTACATCATGGTCACAGTGCAGGGCAAAAGTGCTTACCTCATGGCCAGGGAGCAAAGAGAAAGAGGAGGTCTTACTATCCCCTCCAAGGGCTCATGCCAGTGACCTGAACACATCCTGCTGGGCTCCACTATTTTTTTTTTTTCTTTCGGTTCTGAGGATCAAGCCCGGGGCTTGTAAACGTTGGGCCAGTGCTCTACCACTGAGCTACAGCCCAGCTCTTTTTTTAATTTGAGACAGCCTCGCTAAGTTGCCCAGACTGGCCTCACACTTGTGATCCTTCTGTTTCAGCCGTCTGGGCTTCTGGGATCATAGGCATGTGCCACTGTGCCTGGCTTAGGCACCATCTCTTCAAGGTTCCACCTCTTACAATAGCACCAAGCTAGACACCCAGTCTTCTAACACGCGGGCCTTTGGAGGCATTCAGTTCCCAGCTACAGCAGATGTCGAGTTCTGTGTGAGGCTTCCTCTCCGTACCTGTATTATACCCCGTGAGGTTGTCTTCCCACCAGATGGTCTTCTCTGTGGGGACAGGGCCTGTGACTGCAGTCACAGCTGTGCCTAGCCCCTTGCCCAGCATCTGACCCCTACAGTGTGGGTGAATGGTGGCTAAATGACTGGATTTCTCCACGTCACCTCTAGGAATACGGACAAATGCCTACCAAATGCTCGGGAAAGGTGAGTCGCTGATATTGCTTCAGTGAATGAATGTGGAATAAGGTATTTCTGCAGTTTGTATGTGGGTCCCTGAGTATGACAGGTCTGTGTCATTCAGTTAGAGTGTGTGCTGGCAGGGACGCATGACTCAGCAATGGGGACCTGTGTGAAACCACTGTGCCTCTGCCTTCGTGGTCCCTGCTGGGTGGTCAGATGTCAGTCTGGCCTTGAGGTCACAGCACTGTTCCTGACTCAGGTCAGCCTGATCACTAGAGGGAGCCAGTGAGCAAGCTGGAAGCCCCCTGCCTGGTGGCCCCAGCACCAAGTCCATGCTGGATGTTTGGGCGAGGACCCTCTGACCAGCCTTCTGTGCAAGTCCTGCCCTGGGTCACACTGCTTTTCTGCTCCTCTGCCCTGTGTGCTGCAGGGGCTCATCTTTCCCATCAGTACTGCCCTAGACCTCCTTTTCCTGCCCTCAATGCCTCACCTGCCCGGCTGCTCAGGGTTGGAGCAAGACCCTTCCCAAAGCATGGGAAATGTGAGTTTGGTTCCCTTATTCATTTATTTGGGTACCAGGGATTGAACCCAGGGGTGCTTAATCACTGAGCCACATCCCCAGCCCTTTTTGATTTTTTATTTAGAGACAGGGTCTCCCTCACTTGCTTAGGGTCTCACTAAGTTGCTGAGGCTGGCTTTGAACTTGTGATCCTCCTGCCTCAACCTCCCAAGCTGCTGGGATTACAAGTGAGTGCCACCACGCCCGTTGGTTCCTTTTTCCTTCTCAAATATAAAGTCATTGACCTGCAGCAGTCCTGGGCTCCGCCTGCTGCCCTCGCAGGAAGAGTGACTCTCCAGCACATTGAAGCTTCCCCCACTCCAGACCCTCCCTAGACCCAGATCCTGTCCTGTTCCTGCCTGCCCTCAAGAATCAACTTGGATTCATGGGTTTACCTTCCTTTTCCAATTTTTCTCCTTCCTTTCCTCCCACCCTTCCTGCCTCCCTCCTCCTTTCTGTCTTCTCCTCCTCCCTTACCCCCTTTCCCTCTCTCCTCTTCCTCCTTCTTTCTTCTTCTATCAATGTGGGAGATTGAACCCAGGGCCTTATGACTCCTAAGCAAATGATCTACCATCGAGAGATGCCCGCGGCCCTTTTCCCCAGCTTTCTAGGTAAGAATATTCCACATATACTAAGGCTAGAAATTTTATATGTACAAGTTAAAGGAAAAAAGAACATATTCCAATGGTTTTACCTCCCAGATTGAGAAATAGAATGTAGCTATTAGCTCCAATGTGCCCTGTTCTGATTACATCTCCTCCATCAGGAACAAGTGTGTTGCTGAATCTTTGGTAAACATTCCTTTGTGTCTCTCTATAGTTTTACCACCTATGTAGGTATCCTTAAACAGTTTATTGTTTAGTATTGAGCATTTGAGGATTTTATGTTAATTAAAGCATCCTGTGTGTCCCCCCCCCCCTCAGTTTTTTTGTTTGGTACCAGGGATTGAACTCAGGGGCACTCAATCACTGAGCCACATCCCCAGCCCTATTTTGTGTTTTATGTAGAGACAGGGTCTCACTGAGTTGCTTAGTGCCCACCTTTGCTGAGGCTGGCTTTGAACTCGTGATCCTCCTGTCTCAGCTTCCCAAAGTGCTGGGATTACAAGCGTGAGCCACCGCGCCCGGCTCCCCCTCAATTTTAATTGGTGCATTATGGTTTCACATAATGATGGGATTCATTGTTATATATTCATGCAACATTACAATATAGGAATGTAATTTGACCAATATCATTCCCCAGCATTTCCCCTTTTCCTTCCCTGTTCCCTTCTACTCTACTGATCTTTCTCTCATTTTTTAATTTGTTCTTTTTAGATATACATGACAGTAGAGTGTATTTTGACATATTATATATACATGGGATATCACTTATTCTAATTAGGATCTCATTGCGGTTGTACATGATGTGGAGTTACACTGGTTGTGTATCCGTATATGAACATGGGAAAGTGATGTCCGATTCATTCTACCCTTTCCTATTCCATCCCCTCTCCCTTCCTTTCATTCCCCTTTAATCCACTGAACTTCTTTTTTTTTTTTTTTTTGGTACTGAGGATTGAACTCAGGGGTACTCGACCACTGAGCCACATCCCCAGCCCTATTTTGTGTTTTATGTAGAGACAGGGTCTCACTGAGTTGCTTAGCGCCTCGCCGTTGCTGAGGCTGGCTTTGAACTCGCGATTCTCCTGTCTCAGCCTCCCTAAGTGCTGGGATTACAAGCGTGCGCCACCACGCCCGGCTCCACTGAACTTCTATTCTTCCCTCCCCACCCCCTTGTTGAGTGTTGACATCCACATATCAAAGAGAACATTTAACCTTTGTTTTTTGGGGATTGGCTTATTTCACTTAGCATGATGGTCTATAGATCCATCTCTTCCTTCAATTTTTATAAAATACCCCCATCTTACTTTTACTTTTTCTTCTCTAGCCTACACATATGAGAGAAAACTTATGACCCTTTGCTTTCTGAGTTTGGCTTGTTTCACTTGGCATAATATTCTCAAATTCCATTCATTTTCCTGCAAATGACATAATTTCATTCTTACTTATGGCTGCGTAAAACTCCATTGTGTAGAGAGATCTATTTTCTTTCTTTCTTTTTTTGGTAGTGGGGATTGAACTCAGGGGTACTTGACTACTGAGCCACATCCACAGCCCTATTTTGTATTTTATTTAGAGACAGGGTCCTGCTGAGTCACTTAGTGCCTTGTTGTTGCTGAGGCTGGCTTTGAACTCGCAATTCTCCTGTCTCAGCCTCCCAAAATGTTTGGGATTACAGGTGCTCCACCACACCCGGCCCCTTTAGTAACTCTTGACATTTTTTCCTGAGCTTTAAGGGTGAGAAAGTGGTTGCCTGTGCCTATCTGTTGGAAGGTTGACCCTACATTTTCTTCTAGGAGTTGCATAGTTTCTGGTCTAATTCCTGTGTTTTTGATCCATTTTGGGTTGGTTTTTGTGTAGGGTGAGAGATCAGAGTCTAGTCTCATTCTTCTATATGTGGATAAGCACCATTTCTTTAAAAGGCTGTCTTTAAGCTGGGCGCGGTGGCTCACGCTTGTAATCCCAGCACTTAGGGAGGCTGAGACAGGAGAATCGCGAGTTCAAAGCCAGCCTCAGCAATGGTGAGGCGCTAAGCAGCTCAGTGAGACCCTGTCTCTACATAAAACACAAAATGGGGCTGGGGATGTGGCTCAGTGGTCGGGTGCCCCTGAGTTCAATCCCTGGTACCAAATAAATAAATAAATAAATAAATAAATAAAAGGCTGTCTTTTCTCCAATTTATGTTTTTGGGACCTTGTCAAAGATCAGATGACTACATCTGTGTGGGTTTGTCTCTGTCTCTTCTACTCTGAACCATTCATCTATGTGTCTGTTTTTAATGCCAAAACCATGCTGTTTTTGTTTCTATAACTCTATAGTATAATTTGAAATCTGGATTGTGATGCCTCCAATTCTTTTTGTTCAGAATTGTTGTAGAGTCTTTTATTCTTCCCAAATGAATTTTAGGACTATTTTTTCTAGTTCTGTGAAGAATGTCATTGGTATTTTGATGGAGATTGTCTTGAATCTATATATTGCTTTTGGCAGTATGGCCATTTTAACAATATTAATTCTGCCTGTCCATGAACATGGTGGGGAGGGTCTTTCTGTCTTCTGAGGTATTCTTTAATCTCTTTCTTCCATGTTCTAAAGTTTTCATTGTAGAAGCAGTGCATTTTCTTGGTTAGATTAATTCCTAGGTTTTTGGGGTTTTTTTCAAGGCTATTGTGAATGGAATTGTTTTTCTGATTTCTTTCTCAGCAGGTTTATTATTCGTGTATAGGAAAGCTATTGATTTGTGTAGGTTGATTTGTAACTTGCTACTTTGCTGATTTTGTTTATTAGTTCTAGCCGTCTTCTGGTGGAGTGTTTTGGATCTTCTAAGTATAGGATCATACATCTGCAAACAGTGATAATCGACTTCTTCCTTTCCTATTTTTACCATTTTATTTTCCTTTTTTTTACCTAATTGCTCTGGATAGAATTTCTAGTACTGTATTGAATGTAAGTGGTGAGAGTGGATATCCTTATCTTGTTCTATATTTTATCCTTATCTTGTTCAAGATAAAGATATCCTTTATCTTGTTCTAGTTATAAATTATTCCATATTTTCTATTATCTTGTTCTATATTTTAAAGGAAATGCTTTCAGTTTTCCCCTCGCGATTCTCCTGTCTCAGCCTCCCAAAGTGCTGGGATTACAGGCATGTGCCACTGTGTCTGGCTCAGTTCTGATTTTCTTATGTAGGCACTTGTAGCTATAAATTTTCCCTTAGATCCACCTTCACAGTGTCCTAGAAATTTTGGTTCATTGTATCACTATCTTCTTTGATTCTGAGAATTTTTAATTCCTCCCCTGATTTCTTCCATCACCAATTCATCATTCCAAGGTGTATGTATGGTTCAGGGGCTGGGTTGTAGCTCAGTGGTGCAGCACTTGCCTCGCATGCATGAGGCACTGGGTTTGATCCTGAGCACCACATAAAAATACATAAATGAAATAAAGGCATAAAAAAGTGTATGGTTCAATCTGCATGTGTTTATATAGTTTATGTAGGGTCTTTTGGTGTCGATTTTTAGTTTTACTTTATATCCAATAAGATGTAAGGAATTTTTTTTTTGTATTTTCTAACATTTGCTTTACAGCCTAAAATATAGTTTGTTTTGGAAAAATTTCCTTGAGCTGCTGAGAATGTGTATTTGGCTATTGTTGGATGAAATGTTCTGTATGTGTCTGTAAGTCCATTTGATTTATAATATTTTTTAGGTCTAAAGACTTTACTGAGTTTCTATCTGTATGACCTATCTATTGGTGAGGGAGATGTGTTGAAATCACCCAGTATTATTGTACTTATATTGCTCTGAGTCATTAATTTGAGTAGCACCTGCTTTAATGTAACTAGGTGCACCAGTGTTTCGGGCATAGATATTTACTATTGTATCTTCTTGTTGCATTTTACCAATATTAGTATCTTCTGATGAATTTTGGCCTGAAATCTGCTTTGTTAGGTATGAGAGTTGCTATTCCTACTTGTTTTCAAGCTCAATTTGCATGATATATCAATTTTCATCCTCTCACTTTCAATCAGTAGCTGTCTTTGCCTGTAAGGTGAATCTCTCACAAACAACATAATTGAGTCTTGTTTTTAATGCATTCTTCCAGCCTATATCTTTTTTTTTTTTAAGAGGTACCAGGGATTGAACTCAGGGGCACTCAACCACTGAGCCACATCCCCAGCCCTATTTTGTGTTTTATGGAGAGACAGTGTCTCATTGAGTTGCTTAGCACTTCACAAGTTGCTGAGGCTGGCTTTGAACTCACGTTTCTCCTGTCTCAGCCTCCCAAAGTGCTGGGATTATAGGCATGTGTCATTGTGTATGGCTTTATTTGGGGGTTCTGAATGCATCCTGTATCAGGCTGTCCATCTCATTCTCAAGGTTTGGAATTTTTTCTCTTCTTATTTCCCTGAAGAGGTTATATATTCCGTTAGCCTGCATCTCACAACATTTTTTCAATCATTCTTAAATTTGGTCTCTTAATGTTATCCCTATAATGTTGTCTTATATATTGTGGTCATGCTTACTTATTTTATTTAATACTGTCTGAATGTTTGAGGCTGGCCACTTTGTTTTCCAGCTTTGAGATTCTATCTTCAGCATAGTCTATTCTATTAGAGAAAATTTCAATTGAAAATTTTATTTGATTGTGTCTTTCATTTACATGATTTCTGTTTGATACTTTAAAAAATTTTTGTAGTTATAAATGGACAGAATGCCTTTATTTTATGCTTATTTTTATGTGGTGCTAAGGATTGAACCCAGTGCCTCACACATGCTAAGCAAGCACTCTGCCACTAAGCCCCAGCCCCAGCCACTGAGTCTTTTTCAATATCTCTATGTCCTTATTGAATTTCTCATTTATATGCTGTCCTGATTTCCTTAGTTCATTCAGTTGTTATTCTGTGTTCTCTTAGATTTCATTGGTTCTTTTGTTGTTGTTGTTGTTGTAGATGGACACTATACCTTTATTTTATTTATTTATATGTGGTGCTGAGGATCGAACCCAGTGCCTCACACATGCTAGGCAAGCGCTCTACCCCTGAGCCACAACCCAAGCCCACTGGTTCTTTTTTTTTTTTTTAAATATTTTTTTAGTTGTTGATGGATCTTTATTTTCTTCATTTATTATTTACATGTGGTGCTGAGGATCGAACCCAGTGCCTCACGCATGCTAGGCAAGCGCTCTGCCACTGAGCTACAGCCCCAGCCCCTTTTATTTATTTATTTATTTATTTATTTATTTATTTTTTTAGTTGTAGATGGACACATTGTCTTTATTTTATTGCTTTGTATGTGGTGCTGAGGATCGAACCCAGGGCCTCACGCATGCGAGGCAAGCGCTCTACCACTGAGCTACAACCCCAGCCCCCACTGGTTCTTTTTATAATCATCTCTTTGAATTTTTTATCTGATATTTCATCTACTTCAATGTCTTTGGAGTCAGTTATTGGTGAATTATGAACTTCACCTTGTTTTTTCATATTTCTTGTATTATGGTTTTGGGTTGTATGCATATTTTGGGATGAATTTTTCTTCCATTCTTTTTTTATGGTGCTGAGGATTGAACCCAGGGCCTTGTGCATGTGAGGCAAACACTCTACCAACTGAGATATATCCCCAGTCCTCATCCATTCTTAGGTATGGGCTTTTTTTTTTTTTTTGGTACCGGGGATTGAACTCAGGGGTACTGGACCACTGAGCCACATCCTCAGCCCTATTTTGTGTTTTTTATGTAGAGACAGGGTCTCAATGAGTTGCTTAGCACCTTGCCATTGCTGAGGCTGGCTTTGAACTCGCGATCCTCCTGTCTCAGTCTCCCAAAGTGCTAGAATTACAGGTGTGCGCCACAGTGCCGGGCTAGGTATGGGCCTTTTTATAGCATGACATTCTCTTGCCAAAGTGTCCTAGAGTTATCTAGATTGAGACTCCCTCATAGGTGGGGTACTCACAACTTTTGTGTTAATTCTCTCTGTTTTTGCAATAGGAGTGGATTCCCTTGAGTGGACCATTTGTACTTGGGGCCTGGTCATTAGTTTTTTATTTTTCTCCTCTCCTATTCTTTATATTGAAGTATTGCTGAAGTTGGGTGTGGTTAATTTGTGTGTGGAGCAAGGTGCAGTCTTTTTGGCTGGATTTAGTTCAGCAGCAGAATTTCTACCCTGTGAACTTATAGTGTCCCTGTAGGTTCTTAGCACCTCACAGAATAGGGGGAAACAGGGGCTGGGGTGTGGCTCAGTGGTAGAGTGCTTGTCTAGCATGCGTGAGGCACTGGTTTTGATTCTCAGCACCACATATAAATAAATAAAATAAAAGTCCATCGACAACTAAAAAAATATTAAAAAAAAAAGAATGGGGGAAACAACAGGAACAACTGAAACAAACAATATACAGCATTAAAATAAATACCTGGTGCCTACAATGACATCTACCACATTAATTACCACGAAAACAGGAATGGTGGGATCAGCAATTGCCAACAGCAAAACCAATAAACACCGTGAACTAGAGCTGACATTAAAGTAAGCAGCAGGTGTAAGCTATGCCATCCACAAGTACTAATAGGTACAACCACATGAATGTTGGGGGCAGGAGTTATTTAAACTAAATAGTTTTATTTATTTATTTTTTAAAATATTTTTTTAGTTGTAGATGGACACAATATTTTTACTTTATTTATTTTTATGTGGTGCTGAGGATCGAACCCAGTGCCTCACGCTTGCGAGGCAAGCGCTCTACCACTGAGCCACAATTCCAGCCCCTAAATAGTTTTAAAAGATGGTAAAAATACAGCTCAGTAAGAGAAAAGAAAAAATGTGATAGGAAAGTAGAAAAGTTTAGAATGTTCAGAATGTGAACAGAGAGAATGCAGAAGACATGTAGCAAATGATGTTTATAAAGAAGGAAGAGAATATAGAAAAAAAATAACAAAGAAAAGGGAGAGAGAAGGAGGGAACAAGAGAATTGGCTGTTCGCAGAAGAAAGAAGAGAAAGATAAACAAACACCAAACCAAACCAAACAAACCCAAAACCCTAACCCCCCATAGACAAGGAAAAGCCAGGTGCGGTGGCGCACACCTGTAATCTGAGGCTGAGACAGGAGAATCGCGAGTTCAAAGCCAGCCTCAGCAATGGTGAGGCGCGGCGCTAAGCAAGCAACTCAGTGAGACCCTGTCTCTACATAAAACACAAAATAGGGCTGGGGATGTGGCTCAGTGGTCGAGTACCCCTGAGTTCAATCCCTGGTACAAAAAAAAAAAGGAAAAATGACTATCATAAAAAATGCTAAAAATAAGGGAAAAAGAAACAAACACACACACATATTTGTGTGTGTGTATATATATCTATATATATATCCATGAACCCATCAGCTCAGCAGGAACACACACACAATCACAAAGGAGAAAAATTCTTAATGAATGAAAGAATTGTCTCCACTGAGGTGATCCAAAAGGTTAGTGAGGAACGGACAGTCACTGCCTACGCCCACCTGTCCTTCTTTGTTTCTTCTTGGACTATGGAGAGAGAGAGGGAGGGAGGGAGGTGAAGAGAGAGAGAGAGACAGATAGACGGACACATGGAAAGAGAACACACAAGCAAGCAAGCTGGGGGTCGTTAAACCTTTCCTCTGTCTGAGTTTCTCTCCCAGTTGCTGGTTGAAGTGGACTAAGCCTGAAGCTGGTGGAGAGAGCTCTGGGCTTCCCTTCTCACTGGTGTAAGGTAGGAGGGGATGGGACGTTCTGTCAGCTGGAGTTTGTCTGCACAGGTCAGGTTGGTGCACTCCCAGGATGGGGCTGCTGCAGGGCTCTACAGGGGAGTCCTTGTGACTAGGGCTTAGGTCTAAGCAGGCCTTAGGGGCTTTGTTGGGTGGTGACTGCTCTGGAGAGATTAGATCAACATACCCATAGTGCCAGGCAGATGCTGGTCCCTGCTAGGTCTGAGTCTCAGGAACCTCCTAAGAATTTTGCTTGTGGGGCAGGGGAGCCAACCCTGCACACCCTCTGCCACCCCCAAATATGGCTTTCTCGATCTCAGTCCCTGAGTGTATTCACACCTGCCTGTTCAGTTTCCTGACCCTCTCCAGTTGTCATGTGAGCCACCAGACTCTAAGGGAGAGTGAGTTGCACGCCTGTTTTTCGGACGTGAATCCCCCTGGGGATAGTCTTCTCTGGGCCTGTTTCACTCACGTTCTGCTAGGTAGACCCTAGGCTGCAAGGAGTAGCTCTCCAGCTTGCTATGGTCTCCCAGGATCCTGTAGCAGCAAGCTGCAGTGTGGCCTGCCCAAGATGGCTCCCAGCCTCAGCTCTCCCCAGGCCAGTTGAGAAACACAAAGCCCTCTTCAAACACGGGGTCACTGTGTACCCTCTGGATCAGCGAAGTGCAGGCTGCTTTTCTGATCTACAGGTGTTTCGTGCCAAAATTCCCATTGCATTTTCCTCTCTCCATGTTATCCTTCCCCTCTGTGGTGGGCCAACACCACCTGCTACCGCCACACCCAACGTGGCTCCGTCTGCTCTTTCTTGTTTTTTTGTTCAATGCACCCGAATTTCTGAGTCTCTAAGAGACTGGCTGTTGGATATTGAATTTCAGTGAATTCCCTCTTCCACCTACCTGGCTGAGAAGCAGCACTCCCACCGCTGGAATCCTGAGCCTCCGAGCAGCTGGAAATGCAGTTCCTCTAATGTGCCATCTGGAGTGCCCCAGCCTGTGTGTCTTCAGCCTTTACTTCTGTTGAGCTTTACAGTTTAGAGATTTATCACGGTTATGTGTCGCTGCAGTCCTTCACTTGATGGCTGGGTGCTATCCCCTTGATGAACACAGCACTGGTGATTTAAACATCTTTTTTTGTTTTGGTAAGAAATAAATAAGAATTTTATTTGTTTAGAGCATATTTTGTATTTAAAGTCAACTTTATGACTGGATATAAAAAGTCAAGAGTTACAGTGTCATGCAGTAGTGCTAATGTAATGAATGGAGATGAAAAGAACAAATAGGTGTTTAAACAAGTCGGACATTCTTTTTTTTGGTACCGAGAATTGAACTCAGGGGCACTCAACCACTGAGCCACATCCCCAGGCCTATTTTGTGTTTTATGTAGAGACAGGGTCTCACTGAGTTGCTTAGTGCCTCACTGTTGATAAGGCTGCCTTTGAACTCACGATTCTCCTATCTCAGCCTCCCAAAGTGCTGGGATCATAGGCATGCACCACCACGCCTGGCTAAATCTGACATTCTTAACAGATTTTATTATATTGTTTGGAATACTCTAAATTGGTGAAAGCTTTTGAGAAAATCCTCAGTTCTCAACCCCTTAAAAAGTGTGTTGAAGCTGGGCATAGTGGCACATGCCTGTAGTCCCAGTGACTTGGGAGGCTGAGGCAGGAGGATCTCAGGTTCAAGGACAGCCTCAGCAATTTAATGAGGCCCTAAGCAACTTAGCAAGACCCAGTCTCAAAATAAAAAATAAAAAGGGCTGGGGTGTAGCTCAGTGGTTAAGTGCGTTTGAGTTCAATCCCCAGTGCAAAAAAACCCCAAAAAACAAAAAACAAAAACCCAACAAAAACAAACAAAACAAAAACCCAGTAATAAAAAAACGGTTGAAAGGAAAAAAATAGTAATAATCTGGACAGATATGAAACAGCATGCTTAGCTTCTCCCACATCCCTTCTTCCACCTGCTGATAAAGGATTCTCAGAAAGCAGAACATCTGTTAGTTATGGTGGCTCACACCTGTAATCCCAGCACTTTGGGAGGTTGAGAGGGGAGAATTGCGAGTTCAAAGTCAGCCTCAGCAACTCAGTGAGACCCTGTCTCTAAATAAAAGACAAAAAATCGGGCTGGGGATGTGGCTCAGTGATCGAGTACCCCTGAGTTCAATCTGCGGTACCAAAAAAGGAAAAAGCAGAACGTCCTTAAAATTCATCAGGTAGGATATGTCCGGGTGTAAAGAACCAACAGCATTGATCTGGTGCCTCTGTTCTCTCTTCACAGGCCATTTTTTAATTCCTAAGATGTAATTATACATTCCACATGCACTTGTGAGATAAGATAGACATTATGGTTCTCTCCCACATGAGTCAGGCTTAAAAGTTTTCTAAATGCTGTGTGTGGCACTAGAAATATCATGCTGTGTCAAGTCGGTATCAATGGTAAGCTACTGGACTCTAAAATATTATAGGTATTTACTGAAAAACCAGTATGAAACACTGGCCCAGAAAGACGAGGCTGGAGATATGCAATTTCCTTGATTTAGGATGGGTGTGTGTGTGACAGAGAGCGGGGAAAGCTCACATTGTTTAAGACAAATAATATGTGAGAAGCCTTTTTGTATGTGCTGACTTTATTGTTAGAATTCTAGCTGATTTATTTTATTTTATTTTTTTAACAAGAAGTAGGTTTATTGAAAAGATAGATTTCTCCAGAGCTGGGGATCCTCTAACTGAATATGAAGGATTAGAGGTATACATCTTCAGTAGTGCACATAAGAAATAAATTTTGTTTTTTAGTTTGGTACTGGGGATTGAACCTCGGGGCACTTTACCACTGAGCCATATCCTAGTCCCCCACCCCCCCACCTTTTTGACATGGGGTCTGGCTAAGGTGCTTAAGGCCTCGCTAAGATGCTGAAGCTGGCCTCAAACTTGCAATCCTTCGGTTTCAGCCTCTCGAGTTGCTGGGATTAAAGGCATATGCTAAGTAAGGCACCCAATGAGAAATAAATTCTAAAGAAGGCAATTTCTTGAGTTTAGGAAGGACTGTATTCTGGGAAGTACCTCAGAGGGAATGGGCAATAATTCTAGGAGTATAGCTAAGGAAGACTGGAAGACTTCAGGAGATGTTTCAGCTTCTTCTAGATTTTGAATGTTGAATAATCCACTGAAGTGTGATGTCTTTGTTATTTTTTTATTTTCAAGAGTTGAATAACTGCAAATTTCTCTATCCTGAACAGCAGACAGCTTAGTTTTTTCAGTTAGCTATTTCTCATCCATGGCATTTGAAAGATCCCTCTTATTTCAAAGTACTAGTATTGGAATTCCTTGAAATGGTGATTTATCTAGAAGATTATGTAGTTCATTTTGAGTGGCTTCTATCTTATCACGTTCTGCTGCGGCATCTACCATAAACAATAGCATTGACTTCTCTGCAATACCGTTCGCACCTAGGTCCCAGATCTTTATGGGAACATTAACTTTAGTCACTCTCATCATGTTGAAGCCTACTGTGGAGGCAGATGTGGTGGCCCGCCACTGTAATCCACTCGGTAGGTTGGAGGATCACAAGTTCAAAGCCAGCCTCAGCAACTTAGTGAGGCCCTAAGCAATTCAGAGAGACTCGTCTCAAAATAAAAATAAAAAATAAAAAGAGCTGGGGATGTGGCTCAGTGTTTAAGCATCCTTGGGTTTAATCCCCCATACCAAAAACCAACACAATAAAAACCAAAACCAAAACCCTTTGTGGGTATCATATCTTCACTGAATTGATCGCAGTGACATTGACGAAGGTGGTCTTGCCTAAGTACCACAGCTGTACAAGCATTAACTCCATCTCCTCCTTCTAGAAGAGCTAGAGGGCCCAGTCCAGTACGTGGGGGGTGAGTGCCATCCTAATGACCACCTGGAGGGAGGATGGACCTCAGGGCAGGGAAACAGAATTGGTGAAGACTCCAGAGGAGTGGGCTTTGCCCGTCCCCTCAGTGCCTCCTGGGTCCACCTGGAGCCAGCTGATTTAAGCATCTTAATGTTAATGGCTATTTGAGTTGTAGATTTCTAGTTTACAGTTTTTATAACCTGTATATTCCTGCACTTTTTTTTTTTTTGTAGCCAGGTGTTACCCACATCAATATGAAACTTGATCACAAGAGTTCAAAAAGGCATAGAAAAACCAATGAGCTTCAATTTTGTTACAAGTTTTTAAAGTCTGGGAATAGTTTTGAAAACCTTATATGCTAATTTCAGCTCAGGGTTATTTTTGTTACAACCAAACTGAAAATTAGTACCTGGGGACATCAATGCAACAAGCAGGTATAATTTGAAAAATTATAAAGTTAATAATCATGGTAAGGGACAAAGGCATAGATGCCTGCCACGAGGGGCATACGTAATTAATAATTACTCGGAGGCAGATTGTCTTTAAATGCAAGTGTATGTTCAATCACAACAATCATGAAATATAATTAATTAATGCAAAAAACTGGGTGTGCTGGAGTACCCCAACTAGCATTTGATGCGCACTAATTAAACACTATAGGTAAGTTACACTATCCTAGGGGCAACTAAGCACTGCTTGCAATTCACACAATCTTAGGGCAACTAAACATTACAATTAATTCACACAATCCTAGGGCAACCATGAGCCCCAAAGTCCCTCCGATGCCAGGTGACCTCTCTTAGCAAAAGAGCAGACGTTGTCCTTGTCTGGTGGTTCTCCAGCCGACGGCTAGACGTCAGGGAATGGTGGAGCTGATCCAGGCATGGACAGCAAGGTGGCTGGTCTCACTGATGTCCTTGGAGTAAGCCTAAAAATGTGGCAGGCAAGTAGTTTAAAAGCAGTTCCAAGTTGGTGGTGCGGGCTCTTACACCCAGTAAAAGCCAATGTCCGTTGGTTATGTCCAGTGAGATTATATAATTGCAAGTGGGCCTTTGCGCATATGCATGGGCTGAGCTCTCTATCAATTGTAGGCCTATGGTCAGATGTCCCTTACAGCTCTCATCAATTGCAAGCAGGCACGACTAAGCAAGCCAATGGCTGCTGTTCCTTATGGCCAGCAACCCAGTGAGTCCCCGGCATGTCTAGGCATGTCCATGGCATATGCTCCTTCCAATGACTTAGTTAAGTTTGAAAGAAATTCTGCTTTATATGAGGGCAGAGGAGAAATGGGCAAACAATTCTGCTTCAAAAATTTTGCATAGCAGTAAAAAATGCAAGCGCCTTTATCACAAGCAAACCCGCAAAGCCTCAACCTGTTACCCTCAATCCAACAAGTACAAATGTTAAATTGGAGCCAAGGGAAGACTTGAACACTTGATCTCCAGACACGCAACTCCTGAAGCATGAAAATCTCAGGTGTTGGCAATCCACCATAGGCAAGCTCATTAAAAATGTAAATTTTCTAAGGAGAAAATATAAAACAAGACAGACCTTTCCAAAGAATTGTTTGGATTTCAGGAGGATGTCCTAAGGCATCAGGGGTTCTTTCAAGGTCACTTGACAATGACATCTTCCCAGCTGTTCACACTTTTCCACCATTCAGTTCTCTAGCTTCTGTACATGGTGGCACAAAGTCCCAAGGTGAGACCTCATTTTCTTTTCTTTCTTTTTTCTTTTGGTACTGGGGATTGAACTCAGGGGCACTCGACCACTGAGCCACATCCCCAGCCCTATTTTGTGTTTTATGTAGACACAGGGTCTCACTGAGTAGCTTAGCGCCTCGCCATTGCTGAGGCTGGCTTTGAACTCATGATTCTCCTGTCTCAGCCTCCCTAAGTGCTGGGCTTACAGGCATGCACCACCAGGCCCAGCTGTGTTTATAGAATTTTTGGCACAAAGTCCAGCCATGGCCTATGTGGCATGGGAGTGGCTATTTCCTGGGCATCTCCCAAGTCCTTGGCCGGACTGTTACCAAATCGCTTCTCAGGCATTCTTCCAGAACTCTCGTCATTAGAGTCTTCCCCTCACTGGGAAACACACAACCACATCCGGAAGTCCTGCTGCTGTCTCCAGCTCCCTGTGCTGGAGGCCAAAGTGATAGTTCATTGCAAAGACTTGGAGAAACAATGATTATTTACAAATTTATTTCTACATACGTTTACTTAATTTAAAACCTGGAACTTTTACAATTTCTCTCCAAACTCTTTTATCACTCTGATGTAAAAATAACTTCAAGTCTTATCTTGTTGACGATAGGTTCAGTTATAAAACATTAAATGATATGAATGGATACCATACAAGTTCAGTTTGGAGAACATCAGCTTGATAAAACATTCTTTTAAACCTTTTATTTTAAAGACTTGTATACCTGGAAGATATGAACACATTTAATATAGAACCAGAATTACATTGATGTTATTACATTAAGTTAGTTCTGAAAGAAAAACTTAGATGTTAACTTTTCATTTAATCACAGTTGTAAACCTTTTGATTAGAAATATTCTCTTTCTTTCCAATAAATACCATATTTAGAATCTTTAATTTCTTCTGTTCATATCCCAAAGCAATCCTTGTATTTTTGAACTTAGGCAACAGTAGAAACCTTTAAAACTTCATATAGGAATGTATAAACCTTTGTGCTTACTCAATTTAAATTGAACCTTTTAAATCATGTGAATTAAAAATATTTGGATCCATTTTTTTAGGTTTAATTGATGAGCACTCATTATCTGTGCCAATCCTGTTACCATGTAGATAGAAGTTAAAAAAAGAAAGAGTCTTAGGAAGAAAAAGGTGATGTGGCCGATAAAAATAAAAAATGCAGGGTGGTTGGTCTGGCAGCCCATAGACAGCGAGAGAGAGCTCCGCTGGTGGTGCACGGCCAGGGCAGCCGCAACAGTTCGCCTGAGCGGTGCGCTCGCGGAGGGAGCGAGAGATGCAGGAACGCAGGGTGGGCGGCCCCGCCTAACGCTCGGTCTCTGCCAACCGGCCCTGGGACCGAGGCCAGCTCCATCTCCCTGGAAGGTGGCGCTGCAGCTCTGGGGGAGCGGAGAGTGAGGGGAGGGGGCCGCCGCATGGCAGGCAACTCAGACACGGAGCTGCCCGTCTGAGCAGCGCGCTGACGGAGCGAGAAATGCAGGGAGGCGGGGCGGGCGGGCTGCGCTCAACGCCTCGTGTCAGCGCTGGGAGTGAGGCTGGTGCAGCTTCCCGGGAAGATGGCTGCATTGGCGGCCGCATGAGGAAGGAGATAGAGGAACAAATGGGAAAGGGATTTTTGTTAGCGAGAAGAACTTGAGAGGACAGAACAGCTGGGAAAGAAGGGAGGGGCGAGAGCGCTCTTTCCAACAAAGCCTCAATGAAAGGAATTTCTGTCCATTTCCCCATCCGGTGACAAAAATTAGCCAGGTCAGTGAGGATTTGAAAATCAAAAGTTCCCCCTAGAGGCCATTTGGGTCCGTTATCTAAGCCAGAGTACAGTGGAGTTTTGAGGTCTAGAGAAGAGTTGGGGTTCCCTGTGACTTCTCAGCCATCCCGGGGAGTGGGCGGGAACCTAAAAAGGCGTCCCTCAAAATGTTTGGGCCCACTGGAGAACGTGGGCCAGGAGCAAAATTGAGGCGTCCCTCGAACTTTTTGGGGCCCGATTGGCGGCGAGTGGCTAACACGAGGGCTGGGAACGTCTTCCCAAATCCATGTGGCCCCGAGTGGACAGAGAGCCCACGCACACGTGCAACTTATCGGATGGGCCTCTGGAGCGTGTGGTGGGGGTGGGGCAAGCTGAGCAGTCAGGAAAGTGGGCCTACCTCACTCTTGTCGACCGGATGAGGAAGACAGAGAGCAGCTCAGGAGTTCTCTCAGTCTGGAGGGCTTACCTCAATCCCAGTACAGGGGAGGTTCAAAAGCCTCCCGGGTTTTGCGCACTATTATGTAAAGACTAGACGACCAGGACGAGATGAATTAAGCCGCTGGCAAGACTTCATTGGAATACACACTCTCGGGCCGAATCCTCCTGTGTGTCCAGGAGATTGGCGCTGGGGCTCCGGTGCACAAAGAATTTCAAGAAAGCCCAGTCAGGAAGGGGAGGGCTTGGGGGCAGGAAGAGAAGGCCAGAGTCCTTCCTGGATAGGTCAGGAAAACCCGCTGATTGACAGGAGGCGTGTCTACTGGTGGCGTCAGCATCCGGCTGGCAGCTCTGCTTTGCAGCTGCTGACCGGTCCGCCTGATTGGACCTTCTAGACCCTGACCAGACCTAACACTGGGCATTACAAAAAACTGAGATAATTAACTCATAAGAAGGAAAGGTTTGTTTTGGTTCACAGTTTTAGGGCTTTTTTTAAGGGGAGACGTCCAGCACCTCCTTTGGGGGATTCTTCTTCCTGCGAGGAGGATGTAGGCCACCTGAGAAATTAAAGTCTAGAATAATTAGTAAAGAACAAAAGACAAAGAAAGAATTAGAGTTTCAAAAGTTGGAGCCCCTGATAGGTCCAGTCCACACGGGAGCTGGAGCTAGACAACTCGAAAATGGCTCCCGTGGTTTATTCAAGGGGGTACATCAAAGGCAGGGATAAGGTTTCAAGGGTGGAGTCTTGCTTCATGATGTCTTGCAGTCAGCAGGTTGATTGGCATCTTGACAGATCACACTCATCTCAGAAGGGCTGTGTGGCTACAGCAGGTCACCCCATCTCTGGTGCTGTGTGGGACCTTTGGCAGAGCTTTATAGGGTAAGAGTGTCTGGGCAGTCAACCAGAGGAAACATCGACTGGCGTTCCTACACACCAGATTTTCCTATTCAAATGGCTACGATGTGTGGTGGTCCACACACAGCCCACGGACAGCACAGCCCATGGACAGTTCTGTACAGTTTCTGTCCATGATTGGTGGGCCCCATTTTTTTGGACCCCATAGTGCTACATCATGGCCCAAACCTGTCCCAGAGCAAAGCTGCTCACTTCTTGGCTGGAAAACCAAAGAGAGAGAGAGAGTCTGGGGTCCCACTACCTCCTTCAAGGTCACTCCCTCAATAAAGATTCTTCACTAGGTTCCATCTCTTAAAGGTTCTACTACTTTCAGATAGAGCCACTTGGGGACCAAGCTGTTAACACATGTACATTTGGGAGACCCTTAAGATCTAAACTATAGTAACCAGCATTTTATTTTATTTTATTTTAAATATTTTTTTAGTTGTAGATGGACACAATATCTTTATTTTGTTTATTTATTTTTATGGGCTGCTGAGGATCAAACACGGTGCCTCACGCATGCGAGGCAAGCGCTCTACCACTGAGCTACAACCCCAGCCCAGTAACCACCAGCATTTTAGTACCCAAGTTTTTTTTTCTCAAGATTTCATACTAAATATTCCAGACAAATGAAGATTTTTTTTTTTTTGCAGTAAATGAAAATGAACCCAGGGTCTTGCACATGCTAGGCAAGTGCTCTACCACTGAGCTACATTCCCAGCCTAAGATAAATGAGTTTGAATCCTCATCTTCTTCTTCTCTTTCTTCTTGGTTAATTTAGAAGTAAAAAAAAATTGACAACTTTAGCTGGGTGTAGTGGCGCACGCCCGTAATCCCAGCACTTTGGGAGGCTGAGACAGGAGAATCTCGAGTTTAAAGCCAGACTCAGCAATGGCGAGGCACTAAGCAACTCAGTGAGACCCTGTCTCTACATAAAACACAAAATAGGGCTGGGGATGTGGCTCGGTGGTTGAGTGCCCCTGGGTTCAATCCCTGGTACCACAAAAAAAAAAAAAAAAAAAAAAAAATTGACAGCTTTTTTTGCTGTTAGCAGCTACATGCAACCACTCATGTAGATGATCCTTCAACTTTTTTTTGGTGAGATATTTCAAATAACTATTGGAAAAAGGCACCTCAGAAATTATAGTGGGGGCTGGGATTGTGGCTCAGTGGTAGAGAACTTGCTTGGCATGTGTGAGGCACTGGGTTTGATTCTCAGCAACACATAAATAAATAAAAAATAAAGGTCCATCAACACCTAAAAATATTGAAAAAATAAAAAGAAATTATAGTGATCTTACTCTTGCTCCATTTAATATTTATGACTGCTCTGCTGACATTGCCAGCTTTTCTGTTCTCTCTTGGAGAAACTTCTAGAAATTGGAGGTACCCAGGATTCTGTCTTCTACTGCCTGAGTGTGGTCAAGGGTGAACTTTGGAAACTGCTTCATTTTATTTTCTTTCCCCCTTCAAGTTTTTCCACAGGTGCCATGGTAAGGGACACACCCCAAGGGCAGCGGCAGTATAGGCAGCCAGGTGAGGAGGAAGTTGAGACTTTGGGCTGCCTGAACTCTGGAGAGAGAAGAGGGTGATCATGCCTGGACAGTGCAGCCCCAATAAAACCTCTGGACATGGAGGTCAGTGCAGCCTCCTGGGTGTTGATCTGTCAGAGGGTGCTGTGCCCTGATTCCCCAAGGAGGGAACATGGACACGGAAATTGTTTTTTTCCATACCTGCTTGTATCGTGTTAAACAAAACTGTGAGTATAACTGTTTCTCTGGACGTCCTGGAAGGCCTTATCCACTGTCTTGGCTCTGTGAGTCATTCTGGTGACTAATCAAACACAAAGGGGTTGTGGGAAACCCCCACATCAGTAGCTAGTTTGTCAGAAGTGTGGGTGGTCTGGGTCTCCACATGTGGCTGGCATCAGGAGTGAGGGAAGCCTTGGGGAAGACTTTGTTCTTAAATCTGCTCTCATCTCTGAAGTCCAGTGCTAACTCCATGTGGTTAGCGTCAGAAAAAAATTTCAGTATTCTAGTCATGGGTGAACTAGAATATGTTATATGCACAACAGTCACTGTGTGTGCTGGGGTGAAAGGCTTGGTGTGTATGTGTGTGTGAGAACTGAGTTGTGTGAGTGTGTGGGTTGAATACCCCGAGGGGTGTGTGTGCCATCGTGTGTTTGACGTGGTACATGAGACTTGGGGCCTGTGAAGCTGTGTGTGGTTCATGGAGTGTCTGTGATATGAATGTGGTTGTGTGGTTGTGACGCACTATCTGCCTGACTGCTTGTGTGTGTTGGGGGTGAGGCTGGAAGGTGGAGGGAGATGTGAGGGAGGTTGGGTGATGTGTGCCGAATGGTGGGAACCAGCCTACAGGGCTGAGGGACTGTTCCTGACATTGTGTGATTTGGTGGCAGTCTCCAGGGAAATTTACCTAAACCAGACTCTCAGGGTGACAGGTTAAGTTCTAAGGGATGGTCAGAGGGAAGAAGCACTCACTGAGTGGGTGGATTCTGGGGACAGAGATCATTGGAGGAGGACAGATGCAAGGTGTAGGGACTGTGAGGGCTGCCAGGTGGGCCCAGGTGAGTGAACACAGGCAGGGGAAGCTTGGTAGCTGCCCACCGCACTTGTCTTTCTTCCTACTCTGGCCCCCAGAGCATGGTGGGCATTTTCCCCAAGCCCTCCACATAGGGGAGGGTCCTGTGAGGCTGGAGAGGGCTCCCTGAGGACACGAGAGCCCTCTGGGCCTCCCCTGTCTGGGAGAACTGGGCTCTGATCTGCTTTGGCGCCCTGGAGGTCTTGGAGGGGTGTGCTCAGCAGTGATGTTTGTGTACCAGTCCCATAATAATTTGTCTGTCCTGACACTGGCCTGTCTCTTCCCATGGTCCACACCCAATGCACACACTTGTCCATCATTGCTGTGCAGCTGTCAGACATACCCACTGCACACCTTTGGCATTATTGGTTACACAACTGCCTCACAAACTCCTCCACGCCTGCCCAAGGTTACCTGCCTGCCACACCGGTAACTTCACCTGCATGACACCATCAGATCACATGCTTTTCTAAGCCAATGTTGGGAGAAGGGAAACGTTTGCACCTTCAGCTCTGAGGACCCTGGGAATGGCGGTGGCTGGAGGCCAGGGAAGTCACCGTGCTTGTGACTTTTACCTACTTGTCTTTGGTTCCCAATGCTGGGCAACTTGGTGATCGCCGCCTTGAGCCAAGAAAGTGGATAAGGACTTCCAGGAAATTGCAGCCAGGCCAACTGCCCCGCCTGGCTGTGGTAGTCAGCTTTGGTTGCTAATAATGAAAACACAAGAACAGCTAGAGGAGGGAAAGTGTATTTTGGGTCACCATTCGAGAGATTTAGTCCCTGGTCAGCCAACTTCATTTCTGAGTTCCAAGGTGAGGCAGAGCATCATGGCGGAAGGGCGTGGTGGAGGGGCACCACTCTGCTCACGGCAGCCAGGAAGCAGAGGGAGCAAGGTGAAGGGGCCACAGAGAAAATGACTCCTACCAGAGTATGTTGCCTGCCACCACCTCCTCCAGTCATGTCCCACCTGCCTGTATTACCACCCAGTCAGTCCATTCCAACTAGGCTGCATGGAGCAGGCTACAGCTCTCACAGTCCAATCATCTCACCTCCAAATATTCCTGCATCAACACAGGAGCTTTGGGGGGACACCTCATATCCAAACCATCATGCTGGCCCAGTCTTGCTCTCAAGCAGAGGTGAACACGGGCCCGAGGGTGGTCATATTCCCAAGCTGTGTGGGTCTCAGCCAGGAACTGTTTTCCCTGAGGCCACTCTGGAACTCAGATCCTGCCCATACAGAATCAGGCTGTGTCGCTTCTACTTCCTCTTAGCTGTCGCCACTCAGCCCAGCTCTGCCCTTCACATCCTCCATTTCTTTGCCTGTTCTTAGCTTGTGAGGTAGAAAAGTCACACTGACATTGAGGAGCACAGCTCCCCTTGGCT
>CM053414.1:38743087-38762985 GCA_028644305.1 Xerus rutilus
GTCCTCCAGGGACGTACTCATCACCAGCCTTCTATTTGCAAGTCTTTGCTTCTCCAAGATATTGGCATATAACTGTTGGAGCTTGAGTTTGCACAGTTCGCAAGTTGGGCTGGTGCTCAGCAAACTCTGATGTCATGTACCTGTGGTCCGCGCACCAGCAGTATCCACACATGATAGAAACCCAGGCAAGCATCTGCTGTGGCTGATGAGAGAGGGGGAAGCCACAGAGGTCAGAGTTAAGTGAAGCCTCCCATTACAAACGTCTAGAGCTATGAAAGGGGAGGCAGTGCAAGGGAAGGAGCAGGGCCACCCTCCTTTCCCAATGTTGCTCTCCTCTTTCTTATTCATCTGGATGCTCAAGGTCGTAGTCAGCAGAACAGTACACAGGGCAGGTAACACATCTGTGGCAGCAGGTTCTGGTCCAGGAGGTACAAAGAATGGGGCCATGGAGTGGGCTTTCTGCATATCTGGACAGTGTGTGTGTGTGTGTGTGTGTGTGTGTGTGTGTAAATGAGAGTCAGGGAAGGTCTGTAGAGAGGCCCCAGGCCCTAGGCTATGCTATTGGTGTGGCAGATATATCCTCTGTGAAGGCCTGGGTATTCACCTGAGACTCTTTCTTTCTTTTCTTTTTTTTTGGGGGGGTGGAACACCAGGGATTGAACTCAGGGGTACTCGAGCCCTGAGCCACATCCCAAGCCCTATATTGTGTTTCATTTGAAGACAGGATCTCACTGAGTTGCTTAGCACCTTGCTGTTGCTGAGGCTGGCTTTGAACTTGTGATTCTCCTGTTTCAGCCTCCCAAAGTAGAGACTCTCTCTTTCCTCAAGCACCTTGACATTGAGAACAGGTGAGTGCTGTCACGTAAGTCCACAGGAGTGTGTGTGCGTGCACATAAATATGTACCATGGGAAAATGGTGCATGAATGTATGTCTTGGGAGATATGTGTGAGCATGGTCTCATACAGAATCTGTCTCCCAGTCAGGGCTCAACAAATATTTGCTAAATGACTTTGTCTGAATGTGACAAAGCTGTGAGTGTGCTGTCTCTTCACATAGGTCTTTCTGGGTAGGTGTGGTTCACGTGTGTCTCTGTGTGTTAGTCAGGGAAGCTAATATTTGTACATGGGGTGCCACTGCTGCTTATATTGGTTTTGGCCCTACTTTTATCAAGGATGGTTCTGGCTGGAAGGACCTAAGGGACTTGGGCCAGTACCAAAGGTACTCAGCGAGCTGCTGGAAAGTTACCAGAAATCCTCTGGCAACTCCTGGATAGGGCTATGCCACCTACCCTGAGTGGGGTTGCTTAGAAAGGGCATCAGCTATCACCCTGGGCATCCAGAGAACTTCCGAGCAGTGCCCAGGAGATGAGCCTCTTCAAGGACTTCCAAGACCAAGTGCTGATAACTTAGAACCCTACCAAGACGGTTGCAGGGTCCATGAAACACCCTTGACGTTTCAGTTGTTAAAAGTTTGCCCATGGGGGCTGGGACTGTGGCTCAGCGGTAGAGCACTTGCCTCGCATGTGTGAGGCACTGGGTTCAATCCTCAGCACCACATACAAATAAATAAATAAAATAAAAGTATTGTGCCCATCTACAACTAATAAAAAAATTTTTTAAAAAAGTTTGCACATGATCTTGTCCTTCCTCATGTCACTCATCTCCCCAGCCATCCGCATCCTGGGTAAGCCATGTCTCATGCTGTTTCTTTGGGTACTCACTGTACTACTTGGACAGTCCACATTTCTTGGACAATGGTCATGATGAATCTGACCATTGTCGTTGAGCTGGAGCATCATTACCTAATGTCAGACAACTAATGTATAACTTCAAATATATGTTGATGTAATCTCAGCTTCACTTCTCCTCTACCATTAAAAAAAAAAAGCCTCGGACATTGCTCTACCTCACACATTTCCAACTCTTAGCTTCCAGTGCAGACGTACATTTGATCATAAAGCGAATGAAGCATACATTTAGGTGCCCTAACTCTCAGAGGACATTTCAGTTGCCAGAAAGGGCCACAGCAATATGTTTACATGATTGTATTTTTAAAATTAAAAAATAAGTTGTTTAGGCACAAGCAGCTAAAATTGCTCTCTCTTTCCTCATTCTAAGTTACTCTTCTTTACATTGTGTCTCTTTATGAAGGGTGTTGAAGTGTTTGCAGGCATATATATTTTTAGTAGTGGAACAATTTCTTTGTTTACAACTCATTTGTAACAGAACGCACCCATTTTAGCATATGCATTGCTGAGTGTTGAGAACTTTTTATGCAGAGAAAAATGCAGCAAAATCAAAATATTCAATATTTCCATCCTGTCTCCATATGAATGGACATATCCTACAGTACATCACTTTTTATACTCAACTCCATTTGTTTACCTGAGTTACTGTGTGTAGTAATGGCTCAAACCTTTTTGGCTGTATGGTAATTTATTATATTGATAAGTCAAAATCTGTTTATCCAATCACATGTTGATGGATATTTCAGGGTTTATTTTTGGTTATATTCTTTTTAAAAAATGGTGATGGAAAAACACACATGGATTCTTTTATCAAATTTTCGGTACAGAACACCATAGTAAGTACAATGTTGTATGACAGATATTTAGAATGGTCTTTGTGAGTCCATAAGTGTGTGCCCATGCTGCTGCCATTTTGCAGTCGCCCTGGACTTGAGTGACCAGCCTGCAGCTGCTTTGCCTTATTTCTTCTGGACTCTGGGTCTCTGTTAGTCTGGGTCTTCCCCTCATATCTTAGGTCTTGCACTGTTTTTTTTTTTTTTCCTATCCAACTATACCCAAATGGTTTAGATATGTCTCTGCCTTATTGAGAGGTTTCTCCCACACCTTTCTTGAGAGAATTAGGGCGGGGTAACGCCTCCTGGCCTGAGTGGAAGATGCCTCTCTGGCTATGTCAGCCTTTTGTACTTGATGGGAGCTGATCTCATAGTAGAAACAGTGGTGATGTGCCTCTCGTGGAGCTTGCCCCTATCACACGTCGGGCTCCTTTCTCTGGCTGTATGGTGTTGGCCGACGCTGGTGTCTGTGCTGCTGCTGTCCACACATGGGGCTGTGAGCATCTCTGCAGATCACGAAAGTGGGATCTCTTTGTCTAACCGAGTAGTGGGTTTGCAGTTACTTTAGTAACCTGGAGACAGATGATGAATCTGCATGTTCTTTCTGTAGTGTCCATTACAGGTAGGTGCATTTCTGTTTCATTCAACTATTTTCTTTGCTGAGTCCCCTTGAGGACTCACTAAATTCTGTGCCTTCTTGGGGAGACCATCCTGGGGCGTACAAAAGATCACCTGTCCCTTTCATGTGGACCTTTTCAGAAGCCTGAATTTGAAGACTGAGCTGGGTTTCCTGAGTCCTGAGTCTGCCAACATTGCCAGACTGAGGATGAGTGTCCATGTTATACTTTTGAAAAGATATAATTTTTAAGTATTTTGTTTTAGTTGTTAATGGACTTCATTTATTTTTATGTGGTGCTGAGAATCGAACCCAGTGCCTCACACATGCTAGGCAAGTGCTCTACCACTGAGCCACAACCCCAGCCCTGAAACAATATGATTTTTAAGAAAAGAAATCAAAGAGAAAATTCCCACTAAGGTGGTAACAACCAAGCAGTGCATTTACCAATGCAGAACGTCATTGCAACCATGGAGGCGATCCTGTTGTGTGTTGGATCTAGGGCTTCTCTTCCTTTGGGGTGTATCTCAGTCCTATTGTCTGTACTGACGCCCAGAGTTTGCTTCCATGTCTTTGTCTCTTCCTGGATTTCAGGCCTTGACCAATAGAGAAATTTATGCTTCTGCCTGGAATCCCCAGGACTCCCATGAGCAGGGGTTAAGGGGGTGCACCACAAAAGTATGCTGGACCTTTGGGAATTCCATGATACAAGGTCCCTAAAGAAGTAAGTGGCAAGAGGGCATCTTCCTATCCCTCCTTGTTATTGGTATAGGATGATGTTTCTGCAGAACCGTCCAGAGTAGAGAGCCATCTGTGGCTGTAAGTGGACTATTGGTATTGGAGCCAGTGTGGGGAGAGATCTGGCATTGGGAACTCCTGTGGCACCCCCACGGGGAGAGATTGCCTGATGCAGGGGAACTTCTGCTCAGCTCTGTCAATGATCCCACACAGCACCAGAGATGGGCTGGCCCGCTGTAGCTGCACAGCCCTTCTGAGATTGGTCCGACCTGCCAAGGTGCCAATCAACCTGCTGAAGACAACAAGACACCAAGAAGGAAGACTCGTCCTTGAAACTTATCCCTGCCTTTGATGTACCCACTTAAAAAAACCATGGGAGCCATTTTGTTTTGTCCAGCTCCAGCTCCCGTGGGGACTGGACCTATCAGGGGCTCCAACTTTTGAAACTACCTTCTTTACTAATTATTCCAGACTTTAATTACTCAGGTGGTTTATAGCCTCCTTGACAGGAAGAAGAATCCCTTAAAAAGACGCTGGACGTCTCTCCTTAGGCCAGAATACCCCAACCTCCCTTCCCTCTGCTGCCTTCTTCCAACCTCTTCTATTTGGTCACCTTTCCTTCCTGATTAGGTTGATGAACATGGGTCCCAATGTTAATTTGTGTTCCTATCAAAAGAGACCCAGACACAAAGACTTGGGAGCAGAGAGTTTATTTGGGAGGTGATCTCAGGATGCTCATATGAAAATGAAACAGAAAAACGAGGAGAGACACGGATGGGCAAGTAAGCCTCAGGCCCACTGGGCTCTTTCTCTGTCAGCGTGGGACTCATGTCACAGCCAGTCCTGCAGAAACCATGGAGGCTGGGGTCTGCCTCCTCTGAGGGTGGCCCTGTGGACATTAATTTCCTCATACTTTCAGAGGGAGCCTGACAATGATTCATCAAGTTCCCATGTGCTGGAGAAAGCAGTAGAGACAGATGCAGGGGACTGTCCACCACAGCTGCAGGTGGCTCCGTTAGGTGGAGGTGGAAATGAGGTGGGACTTCAATGACCCTGGAGGAAACGTCCCATTAGAATAAGAGATCAAAACCCATAAACTCTTGACAGTATCATCTAAACCCTAGGTTTGGATGTTGGACAGAAAAAGATTTGTCCAGGCATCTGATCCTGATCCCCTGCCCCCACCTAAATGTCAGGCAATTCAAAGACTCTACAGGTTGGAGAAAGGAAACAGAAGGGAAGGAACACATGGGCAATATCAAGATGTCACTTTGGTGTCCAGAAGTCCCCAGGGATTGTGGAAGTTGAGCTGTAGCCAAGGGACTAACTGTGTTCTACCTGAGGACAAACTCCTTATCACTTATCTCCTCCTCATCTTTAGATAGGGCACCTGTCACACCTGTAAACCCAGGTGGGGCCAGGGGAGCCTGTACCCAAGACAACGTGAGACCCAGCCCACCCCAGTCCTCTGGGTGGCAACCCTCCTTTTAGAAGCCCTGGAGCTTTTTATGTCAGTGTTGGGGATCAAACCCTGAACCTCACCCATGCTTGGCAAACACTCTAGCATTGAGCAACACCCCAGTCCTTAGAATCCCTGGAGCTTTTAACTCTGTAGAGTAGGGGAGTGGTGGAATATACCTCCTGGGTCCCACTCGTGGGGTGATAAGACGGTCTCTGTCCCACAATCCTCTCATGTCCCCTAAATTCTCCTTAGGTCCTTCAGAGGCAGGAGCCCCCTATTTCACAAACAGCCTCCAGCCAAACCCTCAAGAGCTAGATCAGTAGGTCACTGACAGTCCAGCTTCACTCTGGTCAAGGTGGTCTTCTCCTGTGCTACTTGGTTTGAATACAGTTGGAGTGTATCCCCCAAGGGTTCATGAGCTCGATCCCCAGTACGGTGATGTGAGGTGGTGGTACCGCCAAGAGGTGAGGTAAACGAGAGGTATTAGGTCACTGGGGGAGCTGCCCTGGGAAGGGATTTAGGTAGGCTAATAATGGTCTTCAGAGTAGGTTAGTTCTCCTGAGTCAGTTGTCAGAACGTGAGGCCACCCCACATGCTTGGCCTTGTGCCCAGTTCCCTTTGTGTTTGTTCCTTCATCAGAGGCCACTTGATTTTGGACTTTTAGTCTCTAAAATAGTCAGCTAAAAAAACCCTCTCTTCTCAATAAGTACCCAGCTTCAGGCATTTTATTATGGTAACAGGAAACAAACTAACATACCCTACTACCCTCAGAGCATGCCCCGCACGGAGAGAAGAGGCTGCTCCTGGATCACCCATAGTGGCCTCCTGTAAGCCTCTTTATCATGAGGATCTTACCCCTCTCCTGGGCAAAGCCCTGTGGTGTAGCCTAGCACACTTTTATCTGTGTAACTCTCTCTGTGTTGTGATGGACTTGTAAGAGAGGTGGCAGAGGCCAGGACACAAGGAGCCTGACAGGGGACAGCAAGGCCTGAGAAAGGCTCCAGGGTCATGACACAGAGCAGAGTCATGGGAGGGGCTTTGAAGCTCCAGGACCCTGGATTCCTGCGTTGTGGATTACAAGACACAGCTTGTAATGTGTTCACAGGAGGAAGCTAGCCCATAGTTTGGTGGTTAGCATTAGGATAAACTGGGGCACAAGAGTTGATTTCCTGGTCCTGACCAGGTTAGGTACTTGTACCTGAACCCTATGGTTTTCCCTCCCGTTAGGTGCTTAAAGGAGGGGCCCCTCGTCAACCATTATTTTACTTTGGCCTCATCACAGCTCTGGAGATAGGAGGTATTATTTCCTTCTTATAGGTGGGAATCAGATGCTCAGGGAAGGACTATTACACATGTATAGCTGCTCAGTGAGCCTGGGTCCCCAGGAGGGTGTAGAGGGAACCTACATGGTCTTCAGCAGACACATTCCCTCTCTGGGTTCCCTCACCTGCAAGACTAGGATTACTCTTATCTCTCAAGGTTTCCGGGAGGCTAAAATTTGGTAGATTATGCATGTGAGCTAAGGATCAGGTCCCCAAAAGTGATTAGATAGCTCTAGCTGTTGTGATTGTCACCTCTACAAATCTATTGAATTCAGTGGAGGAACAACATCTGACAGCATTGAAACCCAGTTGCAGTGGGAAGTCACCTAGTTGTCGCTGCCCTGCCTGCCCCACCTCCCACCTGAATGACTTACTTCCCTTCCAAAGACTAAGGACTCTCTCATGAATTGCAAGGAAGGTATTTATTGCTGGAATCATTTAGTCAGGCACCTGGACAGGGTGGGTTTCTGGGACTACATAGTGATCAGGCAAGTGGCTTCCTTAGGTCCCCTGGGAAAGATGCGTCCCTCCACATAGAAAGCTTGCATATACTTTATCCTGCAAAGAGAATATCAGGAAACCTGATGAGGCATCAGGGGTAAAAGACATCAAGCCATACCGCACACTCCCTGGACCCTTCTTGAAAGAGGGCTTGAAGTCTTGTTGGGAGCATGGCTCTTGGATCTGAGCAGATAAAGGAAGATGTTTCCAAATCCCCTGCATCACTAGAGCATCTCGAGTTGTGCCTGAGAAGCTCTTCTAAAGCTCCTTCCGATACAGCGAAGAGGAGGGGAAGGTTCACCTGGTGGGGTGGGGGTGGGAGCACAGTCTGGGACGGAATGGAAGGAGGCTGTAGAGGGATATGGCAGCGCTTCTGGTGAGCCTGTGGGCAGGTAAGGACCCCAGGAATGAACTGATCGCAGTCAGCTTCCTGATTCTACCCCTTGGACACTTCTGGGACAGGTGGGGCGGGGGCAGAGAGAGAGAGAGGATTCATTTTGCTTCTCAAGTTGGGATGTCCAAAGCCTGGAGAGGGTAGGAAAGTGATTTCCAAAGGATGCTTCTTTCCTGAGTTACAAAATGGCCCTTTGGGATTCAGGGAACAATGATAAATGAGAGTTTTAGGGGGAATAGAGTAGGGATTTTGAAGGTAAGGATAAAGGAATGAATGTTTGGGGAAGGGAAGGACCCGATGGTAATGGTTTGAAGAAGATCCAGACTCATACACTGAAGAAGCTGGAGTCAGGGAGACCAAAGTCAAGGTTATGACACAAGAGCCAGGTGATACTGTGGAGACAGGGGATCCTAGATGTTCTCAGGTGGGTCTAGCAAAACTGAATAGCCAGGGCCCATCCCGTCGCTCCAGGGCTACACTGAGAGTCCCTGTGGTCCTCCCACACTGCATGGGGATGAGCAGATGCCCCCGACAGCACAGAGCACAGGCACATTCAGTAGACTCACCAGCCCACTGAGCACCAGATCCTTGTCCTCTTCTGTCAGTTTCGCATCAAGACATTTTTTTAGCCTTTCAGCATTTTGCAATACCAAAGGGTTACTTTGGTATTTTGACACGTATGTAACATATTCTTCAACAGTTCCCTTCAAGAAAAGGTCAACATCCTTTTTCACAGCCGGGCAAATATCACAACCTGGAACACAAAGACAAGCTGACTCTCCCTGAAAGACACATATCAGAACACATTCACGCCCGCCCTGCTCCATCTAGCATGCTCAAAACTGCCCTGGTAAGGTGTCAGAACCCCTAGGAAACCCACATCCCCAGGCATCCCAGGTGGGTGAGCCTAGCACCCACTTGCACCCGAGATCAGGAGGAGGACAGTGCCCAGCAGCATGAGAGCACTAGTTGGCTTCATTGTGCAGGTGGCAGGTATTTCCTGCCAAGTCTGGGGCCCTTTTATACCTGCTCTGGGTTCCACAGGAGGACAGGGAGGGGCCTGTGTGTGAGGACTCTTCAGCCTCTTCCAGGCCACAGCTTGGAAGTGCCTGGGGCTATGGAAGGAGGATGTGTGTGTGTTGGCAAGAAGACCAGCTCCGGAGTCAACAAAGGCCCTTGGCTCAGGCTTCTAGTCTTTGTTGTTTGTCCTTCACTCTCTCTTGGATGCATCATGAGCTACAAGAGAGCAAGGGCTTTGCTGTGTGCCGTAGGAGTAGGACCGAAATCAACTCATGGTACATGCTCCATAAAGGGAGCTGGGATGTAGCTCTATTGTAGGACACTTGCCTATCATGCACAAGGTCCTGGGTACCATCCTCAGTGCTGAAAAGAAAAAAAGAAAAGATAAAAGATGTGTGTAAGATGAATTGAAGGGGTATCTCTCTCTCTGGAGTCTGTACCCAAGCTGTATATGTATTTATGAAGTTGGCTGGTATTGATATTTTTAAAAGCAAACATTTAAAATATTTTGATAAGTCAGAATTAAGCAGTTTTATTTTCCTGGAGGCACTTGATTCATCTTTTCTGTAATCAACAGTGACAGAATAAGGCTTGCTGAAGCCTCAGAGTGGTAGAATATAAGCTTTTTGATCCTTATCACTCCAGTTAGAACGGCAAGTATCAAAAATACAAGTAACAGGGCTCAGGGGTAGAGCACTTGCCTAGCGTGTCAGACACTGGGTTTTATCCTAAGCACCACATAAAAATAAATAAATAAAATAAAGAAATTGTGTCCATCTACAACCAAAAAGATATATAAAAAAAGAGTATGACTAACAATAAATGGTTGAGATGAGGTGGGAATGTAAATAAGTAGAGCCACTATGGAAATCAGTATGGAGTTTCCTCAAAAGCTAAAAATACGTTTACCATATGATCCAGCTATACTGCTCCTTGGTATTTATCCAAAGAATTAAAGCATATTTTAGAGGGCTGGGATTGTAGCTCAGTGGTGGAGCGCTTGCCTCGCATGCGTGAGTCACTGGGTTCGATCCTCAGCATCACATAAAAATAAAATAAATAAATAAAATAAAGATATTGTGTCCATCTACAACTAATATATATATATATATGTATAAAGCATATATAAAGATAAGATACAATTTATCTTTAAAGCATTTTTAAAGATAAATTGTATCCATGTTTATTATAGCAAAATTCACAATAGCCAAGTTATGGAACCAGCCCATGTGCCCATCAACAGAGATGCATGGATAAAGAAAATGTGGTATACACACCAAGGCACATTAAGAAAATCCCTAACAGAATAAGGATAGAATTTTAAAGGCTGCTAGACAAAAACAGCAGGAAGCATTTAAAGGGAAACAAATCCAGATCTCAGCTGATGTCTCAACCCAGACCCTCAGAGCTAGAAGATCTTGCAATAATACATACCAAACTCTGAAAGAAAATGTATGCCAGCCAAGAATACTGTACCCAGCAAAATTAAGCTTCAGAATTGATGAAATAAAAACCTTCCATGATAAAAGTTAAAAGAATTCACAACTAGAATGCTCAAACTATAGAACAAATAAAACATTTTATGAAGAAGAAATGCAAAATAAAGTGAAAACCAGCAAAAGGAGAAATTACACTAGAAGAATAGTCAATCAAAGGAGAAATTAATTCAAAGTAGAAACCAGAAATAAATTAAAATGGAAGAGAATAAAAATAATTTCTCAATAATATTTAATATAAATGGCCTAAACCCAACAATCAAAAGATATAGCCTGGGGGCTGAGGTTGTGGCTCAGTGGTAGAGTGCTTGCCTAACACATGTTAGGCACTGGGTTGAATCCTCAACACCACATAAAAAATAAACAAAATAAAGGTGTTGTGTCCATCTACAAACTAAAAATAATATTTAACAAAAAGACATAGCCTTGCAGATTTGGTAAAAAAACAAGACCCAAGAATATGGAGTCTTCAAGAGACTCACCTCATAGTCAAAGACATCTACAGACTGAAATTGAAAGAATGGAAAAAAAAAACCAAAAAAACAAAAAACCGTATCATTCACATGGATCTCATAAACAAGCAGGGATTTCTATCCTCCTATCGGATAAAGTGGATGTCAAGCCAAAGTTAATCAGAAGGGACAGAAGAACATTTCATATTGCTTAAGGGAATTATATATCAACAAGACATAACAATCACAAATATTTATGTCCCAAACAGTGGAGCATCTATGTACATCAAACCAACCCTTCTCAGTTTCAAGAATCAAACAGATCACAACACAATAATATTGGGTATCTTTAACATGCCTCTGTCACCACTGGATAGATCCTCCAAACAAAAACTAAATAAAGAAGCTACAGAACTAAAAAGTACAGTTGACAATGTTGACTTTACAGACATATATGGAATATTTCATCCATCAATGACTGAATATACTTTCCTCTCAGCAGCACACAGATCCTTCTCTAATACAGACCATGTTATGTAAGCTATCACATATGTTGGCATGCAATTGTAATATTACCTTAATATATTTTTAGCATCTGTAGGATTATTTTGATATCTCCCTCTCCATTGATATTAATTTTTGTGTTCTTGCTTTTTTCTTGATTAGACTTGTTTGATTTTGATGAACTTTTAGCTGTATTATCTCTTCTCTATTGTATATATTTCTGCTCCTACTCTTATTTTTTCCTTCCTAACTTGAAAATAATTTGACAATCTAGCTTCTTTCTTTAAGTACTTTAAGATATAAATGTTCATCTGAGCAATGTTTAATTCCAGGGATTCTCATATTTTAAACTTTATTATCATTTAGTTCAAAGTACTTTTTATTTACTTTTCTTGTGCTTTCTTCCTTGACCTGTGAGATATTTACAAGTGTGCCATTTAATTTTGAAGTAGTTGACATGTGGGAATGGGGTTCTATATATCTTAAGGTGATTGATTATTTTTAATATTGTTTTAGTTGTTGATGGACATTTACTTTATTTATTTATTTGCTGAGAATTGAACCCAGTGCTTCCCATATGCTAAGCAAATGCTCTACCACTGAACTACAGCTCCAGCCCCAAGGTGATTGATTTTTAATGTAATAATCAGGAAATGCAGGCTGCATGATTTCAAATTTTAAAAAAAGTAATGGAAATGCTTTTTATATTGATTGTATTGGTTACAAGATGTGTCAAAACATGTCAAAACTGATCAAACTGCATATTTCAAATGCATGCATTTTACCTCCATAAAGCTATAAAAAATAAAAAAAGAAAATGTGGTACATATACACAATGGAGCTTTATTCAGTCATAAAGAAGAACTGAATAATGTCCTTTGCAGGAAAATGGATGGAATTGGAGATGATAATTTTGAACAAAATTGATCAGACTTGGAGAGAAAATATCAGATGTTTTCTCTCATATACAGGAGCTAGAAGGAAAATTTATAGTTTTGTGTATGTATGACTGCCACAATGAAACCCACCATTCCACAAAATTAATATGGACACTAAAATAAACAGATTAAAAAAGAACACCATGCCAAACAGGATTCACAACCGGTAACTGCTGTTGGTAAAGAAGTGCCAAGTGTTTGGCTCCATTTGTTATCTGTCCATTGGTCTATAAAAATTTCTCAGTCTTTCTTTGTTTTTATGACCTTGGCAATTTTGAGAAGGTCTGGCCAGATATTGTAGAATGTGCTCCAAACTGAAGTTTCTTTCTTCTTTTCTTTTTCCTCCCTTCTCTCTTCTCCTCTGTTCCCCGCTCCTCCCTCTCCTCGTCCCTTGATCTGTGCTGGGGTGGAACCCAGGGCTTTTGCATGTTGGGCAAACACTCTACCATTGAGTTACCTCCCCTGCCCCAAACTGAGTTTGTGTGTTATTTTCCCCATAAGTGGTTTTTGTAAAGACATCACAGAAGTCAGGTGCCTGTCTCACATTGGATCAGGACACACATGATATCAACATGTCTTATCCTGGTTATAACTGGATCACTTGATTAATATTAGCCAGGCTTCTCGACTGTTTTCCTCTTTCTCTCTCCTTCCCTCCCTCTCTTCCTTCTCTCTCTCCCTCTTTCTCTTGGATTAAACTTGGGGCCTCGCACAGACAAGGCATGCACTCTGCCCCTGAACTGCATCTCCTAGTCCTTTTTATTTTAATTTGAGACAGGTTCTCACTAAATTGCTCACGTTGGCCTTGAACAGGTGATCCTCCTGCCTCAGCCTCTAGAGTAGCTGAGATTACAGGTGTTTGCCACCATGACTTGCTGGTTTTCCCTTTTTCTACTCTCCTTTGGAGACATCTTGTCCACTCTCAAGGATGGGGGAGAAACAAGCTCCACCCCCCGTGGGGTAGGACTGACATGCACTATTTGAAATTTCTTCTATAAGGAATACTTGCCTTTTCTACCCCACTTATTTATTTATTCAATTGTTTATTTTTATCAGCATGGCCTCACCTATATTATGTTATACTTGGGATCCAGTCCAATACTATATTATTTACTTTGTTGCTTAAATTGTTCCAGATTTGACCATTGGGAGTTTTTTCAGGCTTTCTTCTGCTAGAGTTTTTGTGAACAACACCTCTCTCTCTCTCTCTCTCTCTCTCTCTCTCTCTCTCTGGTGCTGGGACTCAAACCCAGGTACTTGAGTATACTAGACAAGTCCTCTACCACTGAACTGCATCTTCAGCTCTGACAAGTTCATTTTATGTGTGACAACAAACTGCTTTCCTAGGGTAGAAGAGTGAGCTGAGCTCTTGAGGTCCAGGAGATGGAGTAGCACCTCTGGTTCCACCAGCACTTGGGTCCATAGAGCTCCAGCCCTCTGGTCTACAGGGCTGTGGACAACTTAGTTCTCTGATGCAGGAGATGAGTCCCTCTGCCTACTTCTCACTGAGGAAGAAGTAAGTACTGGATGGACTATGTGGTTCAGACCTCTCTTGGGACCATATCCATGCATGAAGGGTGAGACAGCTAGGAGAAGAGACATGGCTGGAGCCACAGGGAATCAGTAAGGGGCCTCGAATTAACTTCCTTAAGCCTGAGAAGGAAGCTGCTGGAATGATCCAGTTGGTGGGTAAGACAAGAGAATTACCAGCCCCTGGGGACACCCACATGGCCACATGTCCTCGAACATCCTTAGCAGGGAGTGATTCAGAGCCACCCCACTCCTGGAGGCCCACCCTGGAGACTGCAGGCACTAAGATGTTCAAGTGGCCCCAGTCAGGTCCAGGCCCACACACTTTTCCACAGGTCTTAAACCAAGGCATAGTGTCAGTTTTCTGCATGATGTTTGGATTGCCTGTAGTGACACAGACCTCTCCTTGACTCCTGTGGTTTTCTTCTCTACATTTTGAGAGAGCTCTGCATTTTGGAGCCAGGAGAGGAGGGAGAAAGATGTGGCCAGGAAGTAGAGGTAACAGTTGGGGCTGGGACAACAGAATATTTGGCTCAGAATGGAGCCAACTAGAAAGGTCAGGTGAAGAGGATCTTTTGGCAAACGTACTACCATTTCTCTCCAAAGGCAGACAGCACCAGGATAAACACCTCCAGCAATTTGTTCCTCAGAGTGGGAGGGGCTTCCCATCCTCACTAACCCTGGATGAACTATGTGTACCAGGTTCCTACCCACAGGCATTTGGATCTCCGAGGAGGGGTGAGGGCTGGGCTCAGGGAGCCAGTGGCTTATAAAGCAGTGGAAACCCTTCCCTGAGCAGAGCATTCCAGCGGCCTATACCATGAAGGGGACACTGCTTGTGCTGGCATTGCTGGTGACCAGAGAGCTGGGCTTCCAGACTGGTGAGAGAGGGAGGGAGCGAAGAGATGACCTTCCTGACCCTTGCCCACTCTATCTCACTCCCATGTTGACTCTAACCCTCCCATGTTGATCTCCAAACAGCTTCTAGGGAAGGATTCAGGGCACCTCTGGGAAATCATTCCCCAAGAGTCCTGCAGAAAACCTCTAAAGCCCTCCATTTTCAAGTGGAGGGAGAGGTCTGGTGATGGAAGTGTCATTTGTTGTGTGTACAGCAGAGGAGAGTGAGTTGGGATGGTGGTGCTTATGTGAAGGCCAGAAGCAATTGGGCTGGTGTGCCCTGGGCAGGAGGCTCTTTAGTCTTGGCTTCTGACTCTGCTCCCTTCTGGAGCACACCTAATGGACAACGTGCTTTCTGTCTGGGATGGCACTCCTGGGATGGGGGGCAGGTCTCTGTGGAAGATGAGTCAGGAGACACCAGATAAAAATGGTGGGGAAACATGAGCCTCAGCCTCCTCCCTCAGAAGCTCCTTTAATGAGATGTTTTCCTGTTTATGTTTTCAGCAGAAGCTTGCCCTCTTTTTTATGGAATCTTTGGTACTTTAGCCCTTGGAAGCAAGACGATATTGAATGCTGCCCTTGATGTGGCCAATTTTACCCAACCGGAAAAGGCAGCCCTGGGGAAAATCCAGGACTGCTACAATGAGTATGGATTATCAGCCAAGAGCTTGGATTCAATTGCCTTGGTAACGTCCTCTCTAAGTGCCCCATTCCACTCCACACAGAGCATGTCCTAGAATGCCAGGAACAAACAGATCATGCAATCATGCAGTGCCTGAGAGATGAGATGTACGACTGAGTGCATAGACCCTTGCTCGTCCCCATAGCGATGTCAAGTGCAACAGCTTGCCACATGCACACCCAGCCTATTCTGTGGCCACACGTTCCTCTAACACCAATTAGCTCACACACAATAGGTAAATGGGAGAAAAAGATCAGGGCCACATAGAAAGTGTGTCAACTTCTGTGATTTTTTCCCTGCTAGGTTAAGGGGAGCTAGCAGAGGTGGAGTAGAATTTTAACTTTTGGCAGCAAAGAAAGTGTCCTTAGTCCAGCTCCTAAATAGGAGTCCATCAGTTCTTATTTTAGGAATTGTAAGACTTCTGCCTAGCGGCCAGCTTCACTTCCTCTAGTGACCACTTGGAAAGCTAGTCCACTCCACTGGCTCAAACTCCATCATCTCAGTTTCCACAGCCAGAATTTCCACTCCAAGTTTGGATGCCTGAGGCCTCAGAAGTGACTTCTAGGTACATGCAGCTGCTTACTACAGCAGCCCAATGTATTTTCTGATGATATCTGTTTTTGTCTTATTATTGTTCTTATTACACAGATTTTGAATAGTCGTTTCCTCACCTTATTTTTTTTTCCTCAAAGTGTTGTTATTTTTAGTATTTGATTTTGGAAAACGAGATATTTTTCAAGAAACAGAATTTCTTGTACTAATTGATATTTGCCCACAGGGCACATGAGATCATTGACAACATGGCCATACACTTTCTGTACATCCCATACACCTGACAGATGGTCTCAGGTAGAGGAGACTTGACGAAAACCCACACTCAGCCACCTTCCACTGCCCTCAGTCCCCACCATTCCCGTCAGAACCTTCTTGTCTCCTTCCCTCCCTGGCTGGGTTGTTGACGGGGCTCCCTCCTGACAGTTGTCATCATGGTCAGGGAGCCATCTTCATCTTGGCCTGAATGGCTGCAGCCCCCTCTCCAGGGGTGAACCTGTGGTCCCAAATTTCTTGCTGAGAATGGAGCTGACTCTCTGAGGAGGTTTTGTCCCCATGGATGAGGAGTTGGGAGATCCTGGGGGCACTTGAATAGCTCTGCCAAAGGTCTGGGATGTACACACAGTCATCTCTGTCTCTTTGTCTTACTCTCTCCCAGACCTCCATTACTACCAGCCCGGAATGTGTCCTCTTCTATATGGAATCACTAAAGAAGAAAGTTTAAAAAGGCCTTTTCAACCCATGACCAGTGGACACTGAGCAGTTGCACCTTTGCCACTGATGCCTGACCTGAACTCCATTCTCCCACCCTGTTCTCTTTTTTTCACCTGAAGCTGGAATCCAGACACCTGTCCGCACCTGATCCTGTCTTTATTAGGCTGACTCTAATAAAACACCTGCAGCTCAGCTCTGTGTACCTGAGGTCTGTGTGCTGTGTGGAGGGTGTGTGAAGCCTGGCAGGAGATCTTGAGATAGTGAGGACAAGTGACACGTGTGGTCACTCAGAGCATGGGCACAAGGGTCAGGCAGAACCAGGAAAAATATAGGCCTTGCCACTCACTAGCTGTGTGACCATGGACAAGTCATTTGGTTCTTCTGAGGCTGTAAATTGGGGATTGTGTGAGGATTAAATAATGCACATAACTGCAGTCTTCACCAGCCTGGAAGGATAAAAATGGAGTCAACAGCGGGGCTGAGGTTGTGGCTCAGTGGCAGAGCGTCTCCCTCGCATGTATGAGGCACTGGGTTCTAATCCTCAGCACCACATAAAAATAAGTAAAACAAAAATAAAGACACTGTGTCCATGTATAACTAAAAAATATTTTAAAAAATGGAGTCAATAGCTACTGAGGGCATATGCAGATTCTGGTCCTTATCACAGTTGCAGGTCCTCTAGACCAGTTTTTTTTTTTGGTATCAGGGATGGAATTCAGGGGTACTCGACCCCTGAGCCACATCCCCAGCCCTATTTTGTGTTTTATGTAGAGACAGGGTCTCACTGAGTTGCTTAGCGCCTCGTCGTTGCTGAGGCTGGTTTGAACTCGAGATTCTCCAGTCTCAGCCTCCCTAAGTGCTGGGATTACAGGCTTGCGCCACCGCACCCCTGCTTCCAGACTTTCAAATGTCAATCCAGTCATAGTGGAGTGACTCATGAGATGACCTGATGCACTCATCGCAAATCCTCTGTCTCCCAGTAACAGCTGCCACTTTCTACCTCTTAGGTTGATGTCTTCCAAGGAGGCTGACCTTCCCGCTGGGACACTCCATGCCGCAGCTGCTCTGGGGTTCTCTCCCTGGCACTAGAGCCCCTTATAGCCTTGTCCTGGAGGATGGGAGAAAGAGAATGAGTGGCAGAAGCTCACCCTGAGGGGAGGCTGGTGTCGTGGAAAGAGCTCAGGCCCTGAAGTCTTACTCATAGGGTGTACTACCTGGGACAATGGTCACTGAAGTAGCGCAGACAAGGCTGGACACTGAGGAGTCGCAGGAAGCAGCTATTGGCTGCAGCTAGGTTCAAAAGGGGAGCTTTTTATCTCCATCAAATTATCCCTCTGAACCCTGAGTTCAGAAAGTTTTAGAACTTTATACCTAATGTGTAAGGGAAAGGGCTCAGAGGCTCACTATCTGTAGCAGTTTACACAAAGGCAGCTTTTTTACTGTTCTGGGCACCCAGTTCAGGCCAAGGACACTCTGTGAAAATCAGTTTCTGGGAAAGCGAGAGTCCCCCTCACCTTTCTTCCCACCAGCTGGCTCTGCAGGACCTGGCTATAGTTTTTTGAGATGTAAACGCCTCTGTGAAGGCTCCTGGCTGGGGCTGGAGGCCTTGAGTCCCTTATCACAATCTGTCTCTCCATCTGAATACTCTGTTGTAGAAATTCTTGCTGATAGTCTAAGAAAAATTAGGCTAAACAGATTTTTTTTGTTGTTTTTGGTACTAGAGATTGAACTCAGGGGCATTCAACCACTGAGCCACATCCCCAGCCCTATTTTGTGTTTTATGTAGAGACAGGGTCTCACTGAGTTGCTTAGTGCCTCGCTGTTGCTCAGGCTGGCTTTGAACTCGTGATTCTCCTGTCTCAGCCTCCCTAAGTCCTGGGATTATAGGCTTGCACCACCACTCTTGGCTGCTACACAGAATTTTTGAGGGTCTTTGGAGAAGCTTAGTATGGCAAGGGTCTTCTGGGTGGCGGTCTCTGGCCTGCTTCATCATGACCCCTCTGAGCTTACTTCTAAAAATGTCAAATGGGTAATTTTGTTTACCAGGAGGCTACAAGGAAAGGACTAGATTTTATTTTGTTTTCTAGACCTTAGAGCAGTGCTGGTCTCCTGTGACTGGGGGTCTCAAGAAAAGTGACACAATCAGTAGTATCTCTCTATCTTCCCAGGCCATTATGACACAATAAGGTCACATTCAGACCTGCTGAACTTGATACTTGGGGCTACAAGGCTGAAGTCTTGAGTGCAGATTCTTCTCTGAACATGAGCATTTTATTAAAAAAATTTTTTTTAAATTTATGTGATGCTGGTGATTGAACCCAGGGCCTCACACATGCTGGGCCAGCTACACATCAGTCCTTAACATAGGTATTTTAATTCATCTGTTTTTCTCATTCAATATCTTGACTTTTATATCTGCCAAATGCTGGGCCCTTTTCTACACTAAGCATTAAATGCACGAGTCATATTAAAAGGCTTAAAATATATTTTTTAAATATTTTGTTTTGTTGTAGATGAACACAATATCTTTATTTATTTTATGTGGAGCTGAGGATCGAACCCAGTGCCTCACGTATGTGAGGTAAGCAGTCAACCGCTGAGCCACAGCCTCAGCCCCAAAAGGCTTAAAATATTACTGAGAAGTAAAAATAAAATTTGAATAGATGAAACCTAAATGATGCATTTGTATGGGCTGAATTTATATTGTAGAAATGTCAAAGATGGCTGGGGTTGTGGCTCAGTGGCATGTGTGAGGCGCCTGGATTCAACCCTCAGCACCACATAAAAATAAATAAATAAAGGCATTGTGTTCACTTACAACTAAAAAAAAGAAAGAAAAGTCAAAGACTTATGCTGGGTTCATTGGTGTATACCTATAATGCCAGAGACTCAAAAGGCTAAAGCAGGAGGATCTCAAGTTCAAGGCCAGCCTTCACGACTTAGTGAGACCCTGTCTCAAAACAAAACCTAAAAAAGGGCCTGGGGATATGACTCAGTAGCTAAGGGCCTTAGGGTTCCATCTCTGGTACCAAAATATAAATAAATAAATAAAAATCTAAAGTTAAAAAAACTGGAGACTCAGTGGTAATGCCCCCCTGGGTTGAATCCCTAGTGCCAACAAAATAAAACAAAACACAATTCTCAAATCCACCTATAAAAATCTGTGTTCTAATAAAGATTGAGCTGAAGTTTATCTAAAAGAATAAGTGCTTGCAATCAACTAAATAAATTTTAAAATTAAGAACTTCAAGCAGAATCTTCTCACCAGCTATTATAACCTGGGTATAAGACTACAATTTATAAATAGTCTAGTTTAAAAAAAAATTTTTTTTAGTTGTTGATGGACCTTTGTTGTTGTTGTTGTGGTTTTATTTATTTCTATATGGTGCTGATGATCGAACCCAGTGCCTCACACATGCTGGGCAAGCGCTCTGCCACTGAGCCACCACCCTAGTCCCTAAATAGTCTAGTTTTAATAGAGGAATTGATAAATGGCCAT
>CM053414.1:38763485-38792699 GCA_028644305.1 Xerus rutilus
CATGCTAGAGAAGTAGTCAACGACGGGTAAGACTCTCTTGGCCCAGGACCAACCTAAGACAGAGTGCCAGCCTTGATGCTGGCGGCTTGATGACGGGTAAGGCCTGAAGCCGAAGAGGGCAACCTAAAGACAGGCATTCTCTCTGCCGTTGTTTGTTCTAACAAGAAAGGGGGAGCTGTTGGGAGCGGCGGCCACAGCCCCAAGATGGCGCCCAGAGGATTGGTGACGCCGCTCTTGCTTCCTGTAAACAAGCCATTTGCGCATGCGCCCGTTGTTACCAGGCAAGAGGTCCTATGAGGGCCCTATGGCTGAGCAATACGTAGCCTAGAATGATTGGCTGTGTGAATGTATAAATGATGGAGCTTTTCCTGCTTGGGGGTCCTTTTTCCTTTATCCTAAGAAGTGTCTAGACATCCATTAAAGTGCTGCAAGAAGAACCTGGTTGTGTCGTGCCTTCCTGCGGGCAGGGGACACGGCAAACAGCACAGAACAATAGAGAAACAAGGGTCAGAATGACAACAGATTTCATGTAGGGAAAAGACTTGTTCTTGAAGGCCCCTGAATCCTGGCTCAAGACTGTCTTGGCCAAAGCAACCCCACCTGGGCGGAGAACTGCTGGGAAACTTGCCCGTTTGTACCATCCAATGGGCTTGCTCATCTTGTTCTCAGCAGATCCTGAAATAGTCCTGACTCTTGGCCCTACAGCTGTAGCCTGGGAGCAGATCTGCCTAGTCAAAGACCTTCTGGATGATAAGCCCATCTATGCCATTCAATGCTATTCAACATAATCCTCATCAAAATGCCAATGACATTCTTCACATAACTAGAAAAAAAAACCAGCCCCAAAATTGGTTAAGAACAAGAGACCCAGAATAGCCAAAGAAATCCTGAGCAAAAAGAGGAAAGCAGGAGGCATCACAATATCTGATCTCAAATTATACCACAAAGCTATAGTAACAAAAATAGCATGGTATTGGCATTACAATTAACATGAAGACCAATTGAGTGGAATAGAAGACACAGCAATAAACCCACATACTTACAATCATCTGATACTTGACAAAGATGTTAAAAATATATGTTGGAGAAAAGACAACCTTTTTTTTTTGGTGCTGGGATTGAACTCAGGGGGAATCGACCACTGAGCCACATCCCCAGCCCTATTTTGTGTTTTATGTAGAGACAGGGTCTCAATGAGTTGCTTAGCACCTCGCCCTTGCTGAGGCTGGCTTTGAACTCGCGATTCTCCTGTCTCAGCCTCCCTAAGTGCTGGGATTACAGGCTTGAGGCCCCCGCACCCAGCTGACAACCTTTTTTAAAGTTATTTTTTATGTAGTGTTAAGGATTGAACCCAGTGCCTCACCTGTGCCAGGCAAGTGCTCTGCCTCTGGGCTATGGGCCCAGCCCAGAAAAAGACAGCCTTTTTAACAAACGGTGTTAGGAAAACTGTATATCCTTATGTAGAAGAATAAAACTAGATGCCAGTCTCTTACTCTGCACAAAAGTCAAATGAAATGGATTAAAGACTTAGGAATTAGACTAGAAATTTGCAACTGCTAGAGGAAAACATAGGGTCAACACCCTATCATATTGGTGCTGGCATTGACTTTCTTAATAAGACACCTAAAGCTCAAAAAATAAAACCAAGAATTAGTAAGGGCATGCTATCAAATTAAAAAGCTTCTGCATGGCAAAGGAAATGATTAAGAATGTGAAGGGTGATCCTACAGAATGGGAGAAGATCTTTGCCAGCAGCTCCTCTCAGAGACAGGAGATTAGCATCCAGAATATATAAAGAACTCAAAAAACTTAACACCAAAAACCAAATAACCCAAATAACGAAAGTAACTAAACAGACATTTCTCAAAATGTCTGCAATATGCTGCTCTTAGTTCTTTTGAATGGGTAAAGTAACTAAACAGACATTTCTCAAAAGAAGAAACCTAGGTGACCAACAAATACACAATTTTCTAGCATCTCTAGTAATCAGGATAATGCAAAGCAAAACTAAACTAAGATTTCATCTCACTCTAGTCAAAATGGCAGCTATCCAGAATACAAGTAAAATTAAATGCTGGTGAAGATATGGGGGAAAGGTACACTGTTGCCAGACTGCAAATTAGTACAACCACTCTGGAGAGCAGTATGAAGATTCCTAAAAGAACTAAGAATGGAACCATCATATGACACAGCTACCCCACTCCTCAGTATTCATTCAAAAGCACTAACAGCAGCAGATTGCAGTGATACAGTCACTTCAATGTTTATAGCAGCACAATTCACAATAGCCAAATTATGGAACCAGCCCAGGTGCCCATGAAAAGATGAATGGATTAAGAAATTGTGGTATGTATACTTAATGTAGTTTTACTCAGCCATAAAGAAGAATAATATAATGGCATTTGCTGGTAAATGTATGGAACTGGAGAATATCATGCTAAGTGAAATAAGGCAGACTCAAAATCAAGGGTCAAATGTTCTCTCTTAGCCAGGCGCGGTGACGCTATTTTGGAATGTACAATACAATATTGTTGATGACAGTCACCCAAATTATTGCAACAGAACAGCAAGACTCATTCCTCCTAATTATAACTGTTTACCTGTTAACGGATCTTTCTTCCTCCCTAGCCTCTGGTAATCACTACTCTACTCTCTGCTTCTCTGAGATCAACTTTTTAAGAGTACACATACAGAATTTTTAGATTATATAAGGACATCATGCCCAGCTCCAAATCTCCAATTCTTAAGACCTAAACTTGTTCTTTTTCTTACCATTACGCATATCATGTAATATGTACATAAAATGTAATATATGTACATAAAATGTAATATGTGCATAAATGTAATATATATTACTATTTGGACTCATGCTTATACTCTATTATTCTTGACTGGAATGTATGTCTACTGGACGTTTAATGAGGGTGTAGGTTATTATCTCATTGCATTGTGATGTGTTCCTTGCATATACAGCTTAGTGCCTGGAATACAGTAGAAATAACTGACTATTCTTGAACCTGAAGATCAATATGACACCACTGATTCTCTACTCATTTCCAGGATTCTGGCAACTCTAACCAGATGCTTTCCTTACTCTCCTTTAAAACATATATTTCTTAGTCTCTCTGTAATAATTTCTTTTAAAATCACACTTTAAAAGTGAAAGCCAAGCCTCATTTTCTCACTTCCCAGACATCAGTGTCCTTTGATCAAACTACTGAGTCTAACTACACATTTCAGATACGTTTCCTCAGAACTATATTGGCTGTATTTAATGTTTTCGGCCATCACACATTTCAGAGCCGATTTTCTAGGATAATCTTAACTCTTGATATATTCACTGCAACTGATGGTGAAACAACAGTCACATGCGAGCAAAATCTGTTGATGGAACCCACTCCTGTCTCTCAGTGATGAGCTGCCTCTTCCCACACGTGCTCCACCAGTAACCCCATGAAGATACGGTCTCCACAGCAAGGGCTACTTGGTAAATGTTAAATTCCTCCCCGAGGGGCTGGGATTGTGGCCCAGTGGTAGAGCGCCTGCCTTGCATGCGTGAGTCACTGGGTTTAATCCTCAGCACCACATAAAGATAAATAAAATAAAGATATCGTGTCCATCTACAACTAAAAAGATAAATAAATAAAAAGAATTCCTTACCGAAATGATGGACTGTATCTAGGGTAGCGAGCAAGACAAATAATCTGGATAAAATGGTTTTGCTGGCTGAGTTGGGCACGACCACTGATTGAACAGACAGCATGCTTCCGGTGGGAAGCAGCGACAGAGCTCTATCCACGCTTGCCCAGCTGCTCGAGCCACCCTGCAGCTTCCCCTTCATGACGCGACTGGAGTATTTTTTCTATTGTCATTGCCCAAACGTTCCTGATCCCACAGTATTGACCCTAAAGGTTCAGTCTGTGTCTGAAAAGATTAACGGGTGGACACATTTTTGGCTTGGTGTGTCGTTGGATTTAGTAGCTTCGGGGAAGATCTAAAATAAGGTGTCTCTCAAGTTGTCTGTGACTGGTCGCAGTCCCCTCTACGGAATTCTCGGTGCGTCCCCTTTAACAGGAGCGAGACCCCGCCCGGAACTCCCGGGCGCCGCTCACAGCACCGGTCTCTCGGTCCCTGGCGGGCGGGGACGGGGGCGTGGTCGGAGTGGGCGCGGCTCGCAAGGGTTCCTGCCACGGGACTACATTACCCAGATGCCTCTGCGCGGGCGTCGGCAGCGCGGGGCGGAGGAGGGGGCGGTTTCGTACTTACTACCAGAGGGATTTCCGGCGTTGTCCTGGCGGCGGTCGTTTTGGTGATCCTCAGGTGGTCCGCCTGATGGGACTCTGTGCTGTCGCTGCGGCCCCAGGTAACCAACCGAGAGGGCGCGGGGAGACGTTGTCCGATGCTCGGGCGGGGCCGTGGCTCGGGAGGGCGCCACGGGGCGACTCCGCGCGAGACTGGCTGGGGCGGGGCTTTGGCTTGGGCGCCCGCCTCTCGCGGCTTCGCCGCCACCTGCACAGCGGGGGGCTTGGCTGAGGCTGATGCTGTGTCCCGCTCACCCGTCCCCCGGCTGTCATCTGTTCGGACCCCCACGGTCATATCCTGAAGTCCTCAGTGCGAGCGCTTGCTCAGGTCACATCAGCCAGCCTCAGTTGTTCAGGGCAAGCTGATGCCGTTTGTGAGTGAGGTCCCCTGCTGAGTGAGGTCCCCACTGTGATACCCAAGGCGATGAGGAGTGGAAGAGTTCTTTTTCAGAGAGACCAGCATGTGTAGAAGTTTAGAGGTGCGGTTGAGGAGCTGTCGGGGAGACATTGTGAGCAGATGATCCAGCTGAGGAATGACAGTCGCCTGAGCCTTTGAGCTTTCATTCTGAGGGCGCTGTGGAGGGAGTTAGGAGACTAGATCTGAGTTAGGATTTACAGAGATTCCCGGAGGTTGCACAAAGGAAAACAAATGGGTTTGAGGGGATGGGCAGGAGGGTTGTTGAGTGGTGACCAGAGACCTTGAGGGGGATACTGCAACAGAACCAGGAGACTTCACTGATGGGCCAGAGCAGTAGCGAAGTTGTACAATTACAGGTCGGTTTTTAAGGATAAAAAACGCATCCACCAGCCTGCATACCCCCACCCCACGCTGTTCCTTATTTGAATTTATGAAATGCCTCTTTGAATGTAAATGGATCAACATTTCTCTAAAAATGTACATAATTATGGGCAATTAAATATTGAAATGTGTGAATTTAACAAGGGAAGCAAGCGCTTAATATTTGGTTCACACCTTAATGTTAAAGTAACTGGTGCAAATATCCATGAGGGACACAGCTGTGAGTTCAAGCAAAGGTTTATTGACAGAGAATATCTGACAGGCTACCCTTCTGCAAGGTGCAGCAGCCAGTGTCATTTGAATAGAAACTTCCATATCTCTTGGACAAGCAACAAGAGCAAGCTAGAAATGACCTTGGGTGCAGGTGGTTGGGTAATAACAATTATTTTTTTTTGGTTTAGGGACCTTATGGTGGGAGTTGTGGGAACAGGGTATCTTAAGTTTCTTTGTCTTGGCAGTTTATAAGTTTCAGTTTCAGGTCAACATGGACTCCCAGAACCAAAATGGAATAACTAATGTTTGGGCACCTAACAATATATCACAGAACAGTTCATTAATATGCTAAAAGTTATATATATTATAATCTCATGAATATTTACAGTGTAAGTATAACAAACATCTAAAATTTCAAAAAGTATCACATCATTTGCACTGATCACATTAATAGAAACCTTAATTCTGTGAACCATGATGTCTCATGCCTAGACATGCCTAGACATGAACCTGACATGTACTGATGCATTGATACCAACACCAGTTCTTTTGAGATTGGTGCCATTCTTATTCCTTTTTTCTTTTTTGGTACCAGGGACTGAACCCAGAGGTGCTTAGCCATTGAGCCATCTTTGCCCTTTTTATTTTTAATTTTGGGACAGGGTTTCACCAGGTTGCTTCCAGTCTCCCTGAATCACTGAGGCTGGCTTCAAACCTGCAATCCTCCTGCCTTAGCCTCCCAAGCTGTAGGAGCACTCCCCATACCTTCAACCCCTCCCCTCCCTCTTTCGCCATTCTATGCTGATGGACTGCGCACCTGACATGGAGTGGTACCCCATGGGTTGTAACTTTGGGGTGATAATTGGTCTGACGACCGTTCATACATTGTTGCATTTCGTGGAATAAACAAGTTCTGCATCTTGCTCCGGCAGAGCAGTCTTACCAGCCCCTGGAGTCTGGGTGAATTGGCTGTGCGACTGACCACCCCATACCTCGTCCCACGGGACACCGTTTCATCCCTCCTTAGGACTCCTTGCTTATGTCCCCTGGGACCCACAACTTGCCAGCAAACCCACATAAGGCATGACATAAAACAACATTTTGGTACCCACGTGCTCTAGGGCCTGCAGGACCCCTGGGTGAGTGAATTCGTGGCAGTCCCCTGTCTTTCTTGTCTTGCTGGTGAAGGTAACACCAGCCTTTTTGTGATTGTACTCTCTGTTTTGTGTGTTTTTTTCTGTCCTGTTTGCTTTTCGGTTTCTTTTCTCTAGCATTTCCTCCTACTTTTGGGAAACTTCTCCCGGTGGCAGTCCCTCTGTGTGGGCTAGTTGTGCTTCTCCTCGCTCCTTCCCCTCTCCACGGAGGCCCTCCACTACATTGCCCACTGCCTGTTGGCGCCCGTGCCTTGGAAGAAGGTGTGTGTGGCTGTGCATGGGGTGGACGCACCCTGCTGTGGTCCCGCCTGCCACTGCGTGGAGACGTGAATGCCGTGAGGTAGTGAGTGGTAGTTTTTGCGCCTGGCAGGGAAGGAAGGGTGCCAGGCGCACTGCACCTCGTCTTGCCACAGCCACACCCCTCTGTCTCCAGTGAGCTGCCTCTCTGCACACACAACCTGGGGTCGCTGCTGCCCACCTGTCTGCAGTGGTCGCTGCACGGCCGAGAAAGGAGAAAGGTGCTGCCAGTGGGGCTTTCGCAGAGAGATCATACACCCTCCGTTCATGGTCATCAATTCGAACGTTACCATTACTTTCACTTTAACGTCTCCTGTCCCCATTTCCTCAACATGGGAAATCTACTCTCCTCAGTCCTCTCCTCCTTCATGGAGGATGAAGACAACCTCAATGAGGCAGCCCCCACAGCAACCCCCCAAAACCAATTACAAAGCCTTGATAGTTCATCCTCAACTTCCTGTGAACACCCTCTTCCTGGAGACTCCCCTCCCTCCCACCCCTCTCCTATTTGCTCTGCCCTGCCTTCAGTGCCCCCTGCAGTCACTCCTCCTCCTCCTTCCTTTGTTTCCTCTGCCTGCGACCCACTCACTTGTCTCTCTCCTTCCAACCCTGTTCACCCAACTCCACCTACTGCCCATACTTATATGGTGAATTTCCAGGCCAACGGCAATGTCTGCCCCTGGATTCCCACTCTGGTCTCTGAGATTACTCAGCTACGCAAAGCCTGTGAAGACGCTGGTCCTTCTTCTCCCTTTTTTCTTCAACTTCTGGAGTCCTGTTCCTCCTCTCTCCAATCTCCCTTTGATGGGTTTTCCCTTCTCGAGGCAGTCCTCTCCACTTCCCAGTACCTTCAATGGAAGGATTCTTACCTAGAATTTGTAGAAGAACGGGCTTTTCACAATATAACACAAGGTCTTAATTTTTCTATGGATATGTTATCAGGCAGGGGTGACTTTACGTCCTCCCAGTCTCAGGCGCTTGTCAGCCATCTTATTTACTTTGAGCAAGTCAAGGACAGTGCCCTCACAGCCCTGTGTAATCTGAGCCCTCCCAGTCCTCAGGAACTTTTCAGAAATCTTATTCAACGTCCTGATGAATGGTTTCCTGATTTCTTGGCTCATGTCATCCAGGCTGTTGAAAAGAAAGCAAATTTTGGCCCAGACCAAGAAGCCCTCATTCGGCAACTTGCTTGGGAAGGTGCCAATTCCACTTCTAAAGTGGCAGTTGCCCAGTTAGACATAAGGACCTCAATAAATGGGTTTCTGCCACTAAGGAAGTTTCCATTGCTAATGACTCAATTTCGGCCCTCACAGTGGCTCTCAAGTCCTGCTTGACTCCCAATGTTCCTTCAGCCTTCATGGGCCACTCTCATGCCCCTCTCTGTTGGGGATGCAATCAACCTGGGCATATTGCCCGCAACTGTCCCTCTAATCAGTTGTCTGAGTTACCAAGGAAGCCCTGTACCCCTTGCCCTCGTTGCAAGAAGGGGTATCATTGGGCCCGAGGCTCTCGCTCCAATCCTTTAAACTCCAACAGGGGCAACCCTCAGCCCCATTAGAGAAGAGGGCCCCTACCCCTCGGTCAATTGGACAGTACCTTTGCTCCCCACAAAACCTAGAATGACCATTCATCTGGATGGGAAACCCAGTAAAGGTCTCATTGACACCGGAGCTGACATTAACCAAACTAGAAACTAAACAAGCTCTTTTATTTCATATCGTTAAAGAATTGCAGGAATACGAGAAAATTCCTGTCGTATGGATCGCAGCTCTCAAGAACATGTAAGAAGCTTGCCCACCCCATCTTCGCTGGAAACACAAGGCTTCACAGCTTCAGCCTACCCTAACCCCAAACCCCCTGCTCTTCCAACCCCACCCAACGCCATTACCCCTTCTCTTAGCAGAGAACTCGTCTTGAGGCACATTCACACGGGCTGGTTAGGCAATGATGGGTAAGATGCTCTGAAAGATGAGCACAACCTAAGACAGGCACAGTCTCATTCGCCCCTCCCTCTCATTCACACAGGCTGGTTAGCCAATGACGGGTAAGATGCTCTGAAAGATGAGCACGACCTAAGACAGGCACAGTCTCATTTGTTTCCCCCTTTCTCATATGCAACATGTAGGAGTCTGGAAATCCAGCAGAATGATTCTCTCCCATGAGGAGGTTATCACAGATCCCTCCAACATGCTTGCTTATGGACCACACAGGCCCTGCTGACCGTTCAAATAAAAGTAAAAAGGGGCATATGTAGAAGCACTCCCCATACCTTCAACCCCTCCTCTCCCTCTTGCTCCATTCTATGCTGATGGACTGCACCTGACACAGAGTGGTACCCCATTGGTAGTAACGTCGGGGCCATGATTGGTCCGAGGACCGTTCATAAGCTGTTGTACTTCCTGGAATAAACAAGTTCTGCATCTCACTCCGGCAGAGCAGTCTTACCAGCCCCCGGAGTCTGGGTGAATTGGCTCTGCGACTGACCACCCCATACCTCGTCCCATGGGACCCCGTTTCATCCCTCCTGAGGACCCCTTACTTTTGTTCCCCAGGACCCCAACTCATGGGCAAACTCACGCAAGGCACGACATAAAACAACAGCAAGCCACTGGGATTACAGACATGTGCCACCATGTCTGGCTCTTATGCTTTTTAAAACCAGATTTAGACACTGAAGCACAGGGAGGTTGAATCCTTGTCTAAGGTGACAAGGCAATAAGTGGGAGAATCAAAGACTGAAGCCCAGAAGTTAGATGATCATTTGGAGTTCACCTTGCTGCAGAGCTGTGATGGAAGTCAGATGAGCTCTTGGATCTGTACCCTGGATGACCTCCACTCACAGTCTCTTTCCACAGGTTTTCATGGCTTCAGAAACAAAGAGCCAAGCACAAGTGAGTAGAGGGTGTCGAAGGCTCACCCCTTCACCAAGTTTGCTTATATCACCTGTCCTGGGACTCTATTCCTGCCATTCTACCAATCATTGAGTTTGGTGTTTCTGGGGTCTATTTGGATATAGGATCCTGAATCCAGGCCAGAGGTTATATGGAGATGGTCCAGTGACTGGGTACTTGTAGGGTGTCCTGTAGAAGGTATGTCAAACACAGGAATCAATTGTGCAAATGCTTAGAGGTGGGACTGAGCTGGGAGCTGGCTGTTCTGGGTCTCTGTTAGGTCTTGTGAGGCCAGAGAGCTGGGATACATAATGTAGGTATGGTAGGATATAGAACTGTGCCTTTATTCTGAGGGTATTGAGAGCCATTGAAGTTTGGAGTGGAGTAGAGGGGTCATGTGAGTCAGGTCTTAATATACTTTCTCTGGCTTCACAGTGAGGACAGAGTGAGGGCAGAGACTACTGCTGCAGCAATTAAGAAGAGTACTGATAATGATTGTTTTAGGTTGTAGCTGAATCAGGGTGGCTTTGGATATGGGAGAAAATATGACTTTGGATTTGTTTTTCTAGTAGGTCTACTTAGATGGTCTGATGTGGAGGTTGAGAGAGAAGGAGAGGAGTGAGGCCTGATGCCAATGTGTTTGCTCTTTGTAGCTGAAAGAAAGGAGATACTATCAGCTGAAATGGGAAAGTCACTTGTAGGATAATTTTTTGAAGGAATGTCAGGAGTTAGGTTTTTGGCCTTGTTGAATCAGTTGCTCCAGGGACCACTGTGAGGAAGCCTTGAATGGACAGCTGAACACACAGATCTGGACCTCAGGAGAGGTGTTCTGGTTGGAGACACCACAAGTTGGTGGCCTGTATGTGGGCTGAGGAGGAACCATAACTCACATCTAGAAGGGGGAGAATTCATGTCATGGTGAGATTGTTGGGGTCACAGAAGGGGAGGGTCAGGTTGAAGGACAGGGTCTGTCTTAGGCCCCTAAAAGGGATTAGTGAGTGTCCCAAAGACTGATAAGGGAAAGTGGTGGCTGTGGGTTTGGAGCCATCTGGCAGGGGACGAAGACTTCCAAAGCAGAGTGGCCATGAGATTGATGTGGAAACATGGCACTAATGGAGCGGAGATGATAGGCCAGGGCCTGCATTTGTCAACCCTCAAAAGTTTCCCAGCCTGTTTTGGTGGGGCCTGGAGAAACTCAGTGAGCCTGGTGTATAAGCTCAGGGGCTAAAACGAGAGCTCGTGAACCCGGGGAGACCAGTGGGTCTCAGCACCGAGTGGGGCTTTGATGGAAAGAAGATGGTGAAGGGGCAGCTTGCGCAAGAGGAGTTATGGTTTCTGCTGCCTGCAAGTGGTTTAGGGTGACTGAAGTCAAAGAAAGAAAGAGGGCAAGGTGAAACAGTCTCAAAAGCTGGGCTTGGGGCTTCCCCTGGCACTGTGGGCCATGAGAGATCTGAAACAGGATGGAATCATGATTGAATGTCCTGAGCACTCTCTGGATGCCATGTGCAGAATAGAACATGGAGAGAGGCCATAGAGATGCCTGTGGTGTGGAGCGGGGGTTTACCCATGGCTCTGGGTGTGAGGACTGTGAGGACGGGGTGTGCACACAGTCGCATGCTCTGGGAGACAGCATGAACTGATGGCTTCAGGGACTTGGTTCTGGCTTCTGAAGGGAGAAATTTGAGCCTGGGTTTGCACGTATAGAGAGGCAGGATTTGGTAGCCATGACCAGGGGAATTTTTGGTCTGAGGTGGTGGGGGCCCTTCATGCCAGGCCTAGAGCTTTGAATGGTATTTTGTGCCATAGTGGATACAAGTACATGCTATAATGGATATGGATGATAGTGGTCATTGATAGTGTTATAGATAGTGATCAGTAGGAACATGAGAAGGGGAGTGGACAGCAGCATCCGGACTCCTATCTCCTGTGGTGGGAGCTGGGGGGACAGTAGGTAGGGAGTGCATGATTTGAGGGGCATGAGACCTTGGGTAAAGAAACTGTTCAGGGACACAACACTTTCCTGTCATGTTAGGACAGTATGACCTTTGGGGTGTGGCTGTGAACTTTTCCTGGGAGGAGTGGAAGCTTCTTGATGAGACTCAGAGACTCCTGTACCATGAGATGATGCGGGAGAACTTTGCCCTGGTGGCCTCACTGGATAAGTCCCTCCTGCTTGCCCTGCATCCTGGGCTGGGCTCTTTCTCTCTGCTCTTTTCCAGGGGTGGTTGCTATTTGCTTCCCAAAGCCTCCTATGGACACTGCTACCTTCTAGGTCTTAGGTAGATGCTCTGTTTATTCTCTCCCTAGGCAGCCCCACCACTTGGGGCTGAAAATCCTTTCAGGGAGGCGCATAGAGCCCTGGGATCATGCAGTGTGACCTCACCCTGGTAGAGCCACCATGTAGAATCAACATACCTCTCTGCCTCCAGTTCTGCTTTGTTCCCTCCCGTTGACATTTCCTCATGCCTGATTGTGTCAGGAATTGCACATACCAACATGGTCACATACCAACATGGCCACTACTTGTGGGGACCACTGTGTTTTCCCAAAAGGCATTCTTTTGAGGTTTTCCATACTAGTGATTAGTTTCCTCTGGTCTGTGGGATTGGTGTTACCCTGTCCTGCTGCGTTCTACTTACCTGCCTTGTCATCCTCTCAGGACTTGCATCTTCCAGATTTGTGTACTTGTCCAGCTGGAGCTGGGGGAACAGGCCTGGGTGCCCGAAAGGGCAGCCTTGACTCCAGCCACGGACAGGGCCCTGGTGTGGAACTGGCTCTGGTAGGTGAGAAGTAGGTGATGGCTCCTCCCCTAAGTGTCCTGAGGTGATTTGTGGAAATGGTTCACTACTCTCTAGACCCAGAAAACCCCACGAAATCATGCAAATCAAGAGGTTCGAATCTTCATGTTCACTTGAAGAACACTCATGAAACCACTCAGGCCATCAAGACTATGATATCTGAAAAGTCAGTAAGTATCTGAAATATGTCACTTTAAAGAAGCAGTGTGTGCTATTCCAGAGTTACAATGGCAGCATTGGTAGGTGTGCCTGTGCCAAATAATGGGGCTGGACACAGGTTTGGTGGCCCAAAAAGAGTGCAGAGATTTTGTCGCACATGCTTAAAAATGCAGAGTAATGCTGAACTTAAGGGTTTAGAACTTGAACACATCCTGGTGAACAAAGCACCCGAGATGCACTGCTGCAGTTACAGAGCTCATGGTAAGTTGAATCCATGCATGTGATCTCCCTGCCACATTGAAAAGGAATAAATTGTTCCTAAACCTGAAGAGGAGGTTGCACAGAAGACTGAGACATCCCAAAAGAAACAAAAACGTATGGCATGGGGATAAATTTAGCATAAAATAAAGGCAAATAAAAGTTTTAAAAAAAAAAAAGGGTGTGATAGCTCTGTGTCAGCTGGGTTCTGCCGGTACCAGGAACCTCTTTAGCACAGTCTCCTTGACTCATAGAGGTCCTGCCCATGGCATGATGTTGCCAGTCTCAGTACCATGGACCCTTCGCCTTACTACCTTTAACCATGTTGTGCTCCCAAGAATCCCATGTACTTGTTCTTGGAACTACCATTGTACCCTGAATTTCCATGCGCTCAAGACACATTTTTTTTTCATTAGTCATTACAGTTTAACTGTGAGCACTTCGCAGTTAAAGCATTTAAATGGAGAGGACAAGCTTTGGTGTATAGAACAAGGCTTTTTATCTTCAACCTTTTTTTCATTTTTATCTATTTTTAGTTAATAAAATGCAACATTTTTGCAGTGCTGAGAAAGGAACAGAACCTAGTGTATCTTTTATTTTTAATTTTTAATTGAAAATATAATGATTATTCATATTTTGAAGTGTCATGTCAGTTCAATATAACTATATACTGAGTAATATTCAAATCAGTTTAAACATGTCTCCTCAAACATTTATCACTTCATGGTGAAAATACTCAAAAGTCCTTTCTTCTACCTTTTTGAAATGTATATTACATTGTTTTTATCTATAGTCTCTTCTGTGCACACCAGAATTTGCTCTTGATTATTACTTCATAGGCATTGATCAACCTCTCCCCTGAATCTCTACCCTTGACTCTCAGCCTCTGGTAACCACCATTCTATTCTGAAATTCCACAGTATCAAATTGTTTAGCTCTCATGTGGCACTTGTCTTTTTGAGCTTAGCTTATTTCACTTAATGTAATGAGCTCCAATCCCATCCCTGTTGAATATAACAGAATTTCATTCTTTTTTATGGATCATTCATAATCCATTGTGTATGTCTATCATTTTCTTTATTCATTCATCATTTGGTTGACATGTAGATTGTTCCATTTCTTTGGTATTGTGAATAATGCTACAATCAATGTGGGAATGCAGAAGTTTCTTCAACATATTGATTTCATTTCCTTTGGATATATGCCCAAGTGGAATCACTGGATCCTACCATCAATATTAAAAAATTTTTTTCTGTGTTGGGCACCAACCCCAGGGCCTTGCCATGCAAGGCAAGCATTCTACCACTCAGCTATATTCCTAGCCCCTATTTATGCATTTTTGAGGACCCTCCATACCATTTTCCATAGTGACTGTTCTATCTATAATTTATATTCTCACCAACAGTGTATAAGGATTCCCTTTTCTCCACATTTTTGCTAACACTATCTTCTGTCCTTTTGATAATGACCAACTGGATGATGAAATATCTCATTATGGTTCTGATTTGCATTTCTCTGGTGCTTAGAGTTAGTGCACATTTTTTTCATATATGTGTTGACCATTTGTTTTGTCTTCCTTTGAGAAATGTCTCTTCTATTGCCCACTTTGGAATCAGGTTATTGTATTTTGCTATTGTCAACATATATTCTGCATATTAACTCCATATTAGAGGGTACAGTTTGAAAATATTTTCTCTCATTCTGTATATTCTCTTCTAAAAAAACGAGACATTTTTGATAGTGCCACTTCTTCCCACCAGTGTCTCCATATCCTTCAACATTTTCTGCTTTCAGGTTTTTGGTTTCAAGTGGAGGATGAGGAGGCATCTGCTCAAGAAGGGTCAGAGGCTTGGGCTCCCAAGGCCAGTTCAACCATCCTGAGAACCTACCCATGTGGAATGTGCCACTCAGTCATGAAAGACATTTTGCTGCTGACTAAGCAGTAGGGAATACATCCCAGGCACAAAATGCATACATGTGGGGCATGTGGGAGAGAATTTGGGCTTAGTACAAGTATCCTCCAGCCTCAGAAGTAGCACAGTGGGAAGAAACACCTATGAGGTGATAAGGACAGGGATTTGGATGTTAAAAATCGTAGAGTCTATATGCCAGAGATTCCTTTTATACGTGGTGGGAAGGTCTACTTACCCAGCTCATGCCCTCTGCAGCACCAGATCACTCACACCAAGGAGAATTTACACATAAGCCCTGAATGCATAAAGGCTTTTCACACAGGAGAAGAACATTATAGGTGTAGTGGATTTGGGAAATCCTTTGGCTATGCCCACAGCTTTTATTAGTCTCATGAATGTAGTGAATGTGGTAAATCCTTCAGATGGAAATACAGACTTGTTCAGCATCAGAAAATCTACAAAAGAGAAGGAACTTACGAATGCTGCAAATGTGGGAAATCTTTTCAACAAAGCTATGGCCTTACTCAATATCAGAGAGTTCATACTGGGGTAAAACTTTGTAAGTGTAGTGAATGTGGGAACTTTTTTTTAGCTCCAAAACCACAGTAGTTCGGCATCAGAGAATCCACATTGGAGAAAGGCCTCATGAATGTAGTGAATGTGGGAAATCCTTTAGAGAAAGGTCTGGCCTTATTAGACACCAGAGAGTTCACACTGGGGCAAAACCTTACCAGTGTAGTGAATGTGGAAAGTTCTTTAGTCTCAAGATTACACTTGTTTGGCATCAGAGAATCCACACTGGAGAAAGACCCTATAGGTGTGCTTACTGTGGCAAATTCTTTATCCAAATCTCTGTCCTTTTTTCACACCAGAGAGTTCACACTGGTGTGAAACCCATATGAATGCTCTGAACGTGGGAAATGTTTTAGCCAAAGATCCAGACTCACTTTACATCAGAGGGTTCACATGGGTGAAAGACCTTATGAATGCAGTGAATGTGGGTTAGTCTTCAGCCTTAAGTTTACACTTGTTAGACACCAGTGAATTCATAACGAAGAGAGGCCTTATGAATGCAGTGAATGTAGGTAATTGTTTACCTATAAGTCCAGCCTCGTAAAACAGCAAAGAAACCACATTGGAGAACAACCTTAAGCCAATGGCATTTCCTCCTGTGGTAACAGAAAATTTACCTTGGAGAAAGGCCTTGGAGTGCAGGGAGCATCTTATCTGCTTTAGTCAACCATGATGACACCATAGAAGCTCTGAGAGCAACCTTTGGGAAAAAGTCATTGGTCACAAGTCAAATCTCATTCAGACATTCGCACTGGAGAGATTCCCTAAGAGGTGTGCTTTCTAACCTGCCCAAGGCCCTTTCCTGATGATGCCACTGCCAGTACCTGTGACTAAAGCCATCTCTAGAGGCTGGCAAGTGTGTTTCAGGTCACACAGTATGCTCACAGAAGGCAGACCTCTACTCCCCTTTTCTGGAGGAAATCATGAGTGGTGTGAGGTCATTGAATTCTACTGTAGTTACATGCACATGTTGGATATGATCAATAGAGTTGGTATCAGTGAACTCAAATTAATAAGCAAAAGAATTGAACAGCTCCTTACCCAACGGAGAGAGAAATGGCAGTATCACAAGCAAAAAATTTTAAACAACACTAGTCATTAAGAAGATACAAAATAAAGTCATAGAGAAATACCAATACATAGCTAATGAAAATGGCAAAATCATAAAGACCCACCACAGCAAGTGTTGCTAACTGTAATTCTCATACACTGCTGGTGGAAAGGTAAAATTGTATAAGCATATAGGTGCACAATTTTTGTCAGTTTGTAAAAAGATGAACATCTACTTACCCTTTGGCTCAGAGTATTTGTTTGTTTTCTGATGCTTTGACCTCTCAAAAAGCTTGCTGGCTTCAGGGAGATTGCCCCTCCCTGGGCTAGTTCTTTCTTAGAGATCTCTCACATACAAGCCAACCAAACCTGAGTCTACAGGCCCAATTCCCTCTCTCTTAAATCTCAGACTTTTGGAACTATGATTATGCCTTTGTCTTTTGCTCTTTACTAATTATTCTAGACTTTAATTTCTCAGGTAGCTTACATCCTCCTCAGCAGGATGAAGAACCCCACAGGGAGATGCTGGCCGTCTCCCCGTAAAATGCAAAAAAGGAATGGAGAGGTAACTCAGTGATAAGCTTGTGCCTAGCATGTGTGAGGCCTTGAATTCAACCCCCACTACTGCAAATATATATATAAATAGAAGAGCTCATTAAACATGGACTTAAAAGTTGCTCTGGTTCTATCTTCTAAACCCAAATTTGATAACCTTGATGAATTGGATGAATTCTTTAAGAGATACAACCAACTAAAACTCAAACAGGGAGAAATAAATTACTCAGACTGAGACTAACCTTACACTCATACCACAAAGACATTACACACACAAAAAAGGAAAACTGCAGACCCATATCTGTTGTGAACATAGATGTAAAAAATCTTCAACAAAATAATACCTAGCAAATAGAATACAATCGTATATGAAATTAATTGTATACTACTAGTGTCTTAATTTCTGTCTTAGTTCAGTCTGCCCTAGCAAATTACCACAGACAGAGTCGCTTAAAAAACAAACATTTATTTGTCACAGGTCCAGAGGCTGGACACTGGCTGATGCAGTGTCTGGTGAGGGCTTACTTTATGGCAGATGACTGTTTTCTGGGTGTGTCTCAGGTAGGCAGAGAGCATGGAGAGGAAGGAGGGCTTCTTTTCATCTTCTGATTATCTCCCAGAGGCCCTGAGGCCCCATTTCCAAATGCCATCACATTGAGCATTGTGGTTTTGACCTATGAATTTGGAGGGACACATTTATTCCATAGCAATGAAGTTAAAAAGTCAATGTTATCACATAATTGGGCTAAAGAAGAAAACTCCTGTGATTTTATCAATATACACAGAAAACATTGACAAAACCTAACACTCATGATAAAATCTCTTGGCAAACTAGTAATAGAGTAGAATCTCCTTAACTTGATACAGACCATATAAAAAACCATTTAACATTACAGTTAATGGAGAGAAAGTAGATGTTTCCTTGCTTAGGTCACCACCTTTCACCATTCTTGATTGATGTTAGAGAACTGACATTACCTAATTTCAGTACTTACTGTAAAGTTACAGTTCTCAGCAGTGTGCATTGGTGAAAGAACAGGCAAGTCAATGCAATGGAACAGAGAGCCCAGAGATAGACGCACCCATATTTAGTCAACTGATCTTGATAAAAGGACTAAATGCAATCCAATTGAGAATGTAGAGTCTTTTCAGAAAATAGTGCTGGAGCTGTGGAAGTCCATATGCAAATAAATAAATCTAGACACATCTTACACACTGCACATAATGAACTCAAAATGAATAATTCACATGTAAAATGAAATACTAGAAATCTCACAGACTACAGTTGAATACTGTGCTATAATGCACAGGATAGCTCCCCATAACAAATGTCAATAATGTCAATGTTACTCAACATACAACTGTACAGTTAGCCATGGATCATAGGAGAATATCTGGTGACCTTGGTTTTGGTGATGAATTTTTAGAACATCAGCACAAGCATGGTCTATGAAAGAAAAATTGCTGTTTGACTTCATTAATATTAAAATTGTGAGTATTTTAATGAAATACACTGTGAAAAACACTGTTAGGGGAATAAAAAGACAAGCCATGGGAGAAAATATTTGCAAAATACATATCTGAGAAAGAACAGTTGCTGTGGTTTGGATAAGTGCTCCCTAGAGGCTCATGTTAAAGATGTGGTCCACAGCCTGTGGTACTATTGGGAGGTGGTACTATCTGTAAGAAAGGAGCACAGTTGTAGGTGTACCCTTAAAGAAGATATTGCAACTCTTGACCCTCCTTTTCTTTCTCCTTGCTTCTTGACCACCAACAGTTGAGCACCTTGCTCCCTCATGTGTTTCCTGCTGTGATATGCCACCTTGCCATAGACCCAGAAGGAATGGGTTCACCCAACCATGAAAATCCTCCAACCAATGAACCAAAACAATCCTCTTCTCTTGATTATGTCACCTATTTTGTTACAGTAATGGAAAGTTGACTAATACAGAAAATTGGTATTGAGAAGTGGGGTTATCACTCTTAGTATATCTTAGATGATATGGAGGAGTCTTTGGAATTGATTTGCAAGAGGATTTTAGAAAAGTGTGCTAGTGAAAGCTCAGAATAGTATAGGTGGGGCTTAATGGATGATTATGGTGAGAGCTCAGAGGGCCAAAATGCTGATAGAAATACAGACAGTAAAGTTGATGCAGATGAAGTTTCAGGTGGAAATAAGGGCTTTCTCAGGAATTGGATTAGAGGCCACTTGTATTACACATTTTATCATGCCCTCAGTCTTTGTGTGGAGCTAAATTTAAAGGTGATGGATTTGTTTATCTGGCAGAGGAAATTTCAAGGCAGCACAGCATTAGGCATTGGTATGCATGTTACTGGCTGCTGTTGGCCAGATTTACTGTGAGAATCAGGAGCCAAAGGGAGCAGAATGGAAAGATTTGAAAAATCCAGTTTGGCCAGAAAAGGAGGCGGCTTGAAGTTGTGATCAAGGAGGGAGCAGAGATTAGTTCCATTAAAAAGAAGTGAAGCACTTACTACTGGGACAATTGGAAAGATGCTTTGAAGACATCTCAGGAATCAGCAAGGGCCCACCCATCACAGGCTCTAAAGAGTAAAAGTGTATACCCCTTCCAAAGTGTTTCCTTGAAAAGAGAGCCCAGAGGCATCCTTCTTGCACAGGGCCACCTAGGGTATTGTTTTTCTGGATTCTTTTCCTGTGTTCATCCAGGAAAGCACTCCAAGGCTGCTACATCCTTGGTACAAGTGGATCCCGTTACAGCTGGTGCCAATGACTGGCCTTGGCATTATCCATGTATGCTGTTTTTGCAGGCATGCAGAATGTAAGACTTATGGGATCATGGAGGCTTTGAAGAAAAGACTGGGAGGCCAGGCAGTGTGTGGCAGTGTTAAGAGTCCCTGCAAGTAGCTTGGATGGGTGAAGCTGTAAGAGTGAAGTCAGACCTGCAATGGAGATCCAGGAATATGGGAAACCTGACTAGGGAAGCTGCAGGCAGTTAGCAGAGGCTACATGGACTAAATTCAGCAAGGTCATAGGGAAGGTGCTGGCCTAGCCTTTGGAGATCATATCATACCACCATATTCCCCAGATGCTAGACAAAGAGCTGGAGGATTTAATGGTTTTCAGTCTTTCTTTGGTTTGATTTTTCTTTCTATTACCTATTCCTCCCTTTTGGGATAGGAGTGTTAATTCTCTGCCTATCCTACCATTGTATATTGGAAATATGTAACATTATTTTTGATTTTTACAGAGGCTCACAGCTGTTTGCCTCGAGCCTGAGAGTGTAACCATGAAAATGTTCAGTTCTGCTGCTGAGTAACCCAAGAGGCAGAGTGGGGAGAGAAGGAAATATTTTATTTAACAGCAAGGTAGCATGTTGGAAGATGCGTGGCTGAATGGCTCACATTATGTTCATTTCTCTAGCATTACCCAGAGAAGTTTATATAGCATGTTTTGTGGGAATGTTAGTTATCTGAGTCTTGGGCAAGTGGGCACCAGGGTGGCTCATTAGTTTTGAGAGATGGGCATTTCTGGAATGTGAGCTATGAGCACATCTTGGTCCAGAGGTCACTGTTATGGTTTGGATATGATCCAAAAAGCTTATGTGGCAACTCAAGAATGTTCAGAGGTGAAACAATTAGATGATGAGAGCTGTTATCTAACCATTGGATTGATCCCATTTGATAGATTAACAATTTGAATGGATTAAAGGTGGTGACTATAGGCAGGTGGGGAGTGACTGGAGGAAGTAGGTCATTGGGGCATGTCCTTGGGTATTATATTTTGTCCCTGGCAACTCTGTCTTCTTCCCAGCTGCCATGAACGGCCAGCTTTCCTTCACCATGCCCTTCTATTGTGATGTTCTGCCTCACCTCAGGCCCAGAGCAATGGAGTTAGCTGACCATGGACTGAACCTCTGAAACTGAGCCCAAAATAAACTCTTCCTCTAAGTTGTTCTTGTCAGGTATTTTGGTCACCACGACAAAAATTTGACTAACCCACTAAGTAGTCATCTCAGACCTATTACATCTAAGAAAACATAATTATTTAGAGGTTTGCTGTTTGAAGGCCTGTATGCTTGGTTTCTGTTATAGTCAGTCTTTGCACTTTTGTGACTACCTTATGTAAGTGGGACTTTTCCCATAACTTGGGAATGGGGAGTACAGAGGCAAAGGGCTAGTACTTTTAACCAACTGTACAGTTAGCCATGGAAATATGGAGCAGTGTGCAGGAGAAAGTCACATTTGTAAAATTAAAAAGAAGAAAGACAGGAGAAAAAGACTTCTTATATCCTGAAGCTGTGTACAGACTCAGTGTACAGCTTCAGGAGGAGATTTTGGAATTTTCAGCAAAGTTGGAAACAATTAAGACCTGGGCACTCCTGGAGATGGACTAAATGCGTTTTGCACTGTGAAATGTACCTGAGCCTCTGGAGGCCATGGTGGAATGCTGTAGGTTGGATATGGAATGTCCCCCAAAGGCTCATGTGCTATAGGCTTGGTTTTCAGTTTGGTGCTATTACCATGTGGTGAAACCTATAGGAGTTGGGACCTAATGGAAGTAATTTAGGTCATGGTAAGCATATCCTTGAAGGAAATTTGGGAACCTGCCCCCTTCCTATTGCTGTCTTTGCTTACTGGCCACCATGATGTGAACAGGCTTCCTCAACCATACACTCCTGGAAAGGAAAAAGCAGGAATGTGAAGAATCCCTATGTAAAAATTTCTGATGGGCTGGGTAGGGACTTTATGTCTTAAACTGAAAGTGGTTCCAGAGTATTAGTAATACAGATCTTGTCTGAAAATAAAATTATATAATCTCTAGAAAAGAAAGGCACTTTCATGCAAGGATATGAGAAGGCACATATTTCAAGAACAAATTTAAAAAAAAAACAGTGTGAATAACTTAAAAAACCTACAACTAAACAAAATAAGTAATAAGAGGAAAAAATAAGCCTTCAAAGGAATCTACAAAACCATCAGTTATTGTCATTTTTAAATCACATTTGAAGCAACCATATCAACCACGTTAAAAAAAAATCTTTGAAAAATTGAAATAAAAAAATCCCCTGGAGAGGAAATTATGAATGGCAGACAGAGGAGAATAAATTATACAGACTGCCACTGAGACTTGAAAGGTGGAAATTACAGAGGACAGACAGTAAAAAAACCTGTCTTACAACTAATTGGAGTTCACAAGGGAGAGACAGAATGGGGCAAAAGTAATTTAAGAGAGTAAAAGTTTGCTGACCATGCAAGGATGGCACTTCACAGATTTAAGTGGTTCAACAAATCCCAAATAGGAAAAATTTTAAAGCATTTCATAAACAAACATGCAGAATTGCAGAATACACATTCAGTTACTGAAATCAGTTTGAAGTCCAGGGTCTAACCTGTGTGTGCAGGGTGGGAATTCTGATATTATCTCTGCACTCTTAAAATCTTGAATCTTGAATTTTCTACATAGCTTGCATTTTAATATTAAAAAGGTCATCATTTTAAAAGAACATTGACCAAAAACCATGCAATTCTCAGAAGTACACACTAGATCAATAAACATATGAAAAGATTCTCAATCTAACAACAAACAAATGCAAATTGAAACCACAATGAGTTACAATTTCACACCTAGTAGAATGTCAAATTTTCAAAGTTTCACAAAATTGAGTGCTGACTCTAATGGTTGGCAACCAGAATAAGTGTGAACTCTGGTAGGAGGGTAAATTAGTACAACTTTGAAAAGCAATCTGTCATTGTAAAATAAAGTCATAGATGGGAATATACTTTGCCCAGGCAAATGTCGTTCCTTTTATACTCTAAGCCTTGAGAGGAAGTCAGCCGAAGCCACAGTGTTTTTGTTTTTATTTTAAACTCTGGCCCTTACAGTAATTAAATATCACATTCACAAGATATACCAACAAAACGTTGTCTAATTAATATTATACACATAACTACAAGAAAATTCATAGCCACACTATAAAAGTAAGTCAAAATGTAAAATTTAAAAAGAAAGCAAACAACCCAAATACACATCCACACTAGATTGCCCTGGCCTATGCATAGATGTCCATCATCCCTTTAGGCAGGCTGGGCAAGGTCAGACAAAGCCAAAGCACCACGTCTGGGGACCCATGCGGGTCAGGCTGAGGGTTGTGGGAGGAGTGATTCTTCCCAGGGTAGGGGTTACTGTCATCCAAACGCTCGCTGCAGTTCATTATTTCCAGGTTTTTCGCGGGCGTGTAATGCACATCTGAATGGCCGTCATTAGTGTCATCGAGATGCCCTGTCCTCATGAACTTCCAGAAATGTCTTAGGTTGGTGGACGATGACTGTTGAGACGGTCCAGCCACTGGGCTTCCTGGAAGCTCTACGGTCCAACGCAAGCTGCCAAGTATCCCACACGAGGTGGACAGCGTGACTTATCCAGCAAAAGGTTGGATAAGAGGAAACCTTTCGCGGGCAAAGGCCAATTCTACGGTACTAGCAAGGCCTGCCCACGACCCCGGAGGAGAGCGCATCTGCGCGTTCACGGATGACCGGAAGACGGTGTCGCTGCCGCATGACTTTCTGGGAAGTGTAGTTTCTGGTCTGAACGCCATTGTACCTACCACGCAAGGGGCGCGTCGCCTTTGTATCGGGGAAGGACACTACACCAGGAGACGCTTTGCGCGCTCGTCCTGCTGCGCGCGCGTCTTCGTTGACCCGCTCTGGGGCGACGTCTCCGGGCCGCACAATTTCCTAGAAACCCGAGACCGTTCTCCTCGCTGCGCGCCGCGGCCGCAGAGGCTCCCGGGAAGTGTGGTTTCCGGAGGGCCGCGGTTCTCTGTGCCCAGAGCTTCTGTTCGGACGCGGGGAGTCTGGACCGGTCGCTGGACTGTGGCGTCAGCTCTGGGCTCGTCCCGCGGCATTGCCCGGCTGGCTCCGGTCTTCTGGAATCGGCTGGGCGTCTGGGCGGGCTGTTCCCGAGAGGCGGCGGCCGTTGCCGGCTCCCCGGCGTCCGGAGCGTCAGGTACGCGGAGGTGCGCGCTCCCGACGCCTGGAGGCTTTAGCGCCCATCAGATGCCGCAGCGGAGTCGGGCAAGTGTGGGTCGCGGGAGGCCCGGCGGCTCGGGCCAGCGGAGCCTGGCCCCGCACGAGGCTTCCGGAACTGGCCGGCTGCAGGGTCTTCCTGGCGCCGGGACCTCGTTACCTCGTTACCCCGCCTCCACGTCCTGCTCTGTGGAGAGCGAGTAAGGACGGCGCTGGCCTCCGGAGCTGCCCGGGAAACGCCAGGGGCGAGCTGTGTGCGGTACAGGCTCAAAACAGATGCCATCTACAGTCGTTTAAATGTTATTCAGTCATGACCCTGACTCCTTCCAGTTTTGTAACCTTGATCTAAAGTTTTAAATATCTCTAGAGTTTCTTTGTCATTGTTTAAAAAGTAAGTCTAGAATAACGTGGAACGCCTGCCATGCATAGTGGTGAAGATAGAGCATGGTGATGTTCCACATTATTTTATTGCTTTATGCATCTGTCTCTTATGTACAGAATGGTTGATTTTTCTCACGGGTGGCACCTGGTAAAGGTTTACTTCCCATTGAGAAGCACCCCGTTAGTTCTCAGGGAGAGATGAGAGCCCAAGAGAGTGGTTACCAGTGTGCTTTTCCATTATGGTGTGTCAGAGCTCCAAGAAAAGCCTGATTTTTTTTTTCTTTCTTCCCTGCCCCTGCTCTGCTTCTCACCACTGACACTACCCATCCATAAGCCACGAGGCTAGAAAAGGACCTGTGTGGACTATTGGAAATTGTAATGTCTCAGGTAAGCCATCATGTCCCCAAATCTTTCTGAAACGCTTTCTTACCAGCATTCTCTAGTGTTGGCTTTGCTGCTGCTTCCAGTTCCCTTTTAAGAACATTTGGGGATTGAATTTATGGTTCCTTCTGTTATAGGAAAGGATGGAACCCACAGGAGAGCTCCAAAGCACTGTTCTCTCTCAGTGTTTTTCTGTTCAACCGTAATTTTATGTTTGAAGACTCTCTCGAGTCATTGCTCAAAAATTTTAAATTATAATTCAAAACACAAGTTTGGAGTTTCAGGTTGTTTGCTTATGGTTGTCGAAGCCATGTCATGGGGTCTCAGTGGTGTATCAGTCTCCCCAATTGCTCAATTCAAGAGATGTCTGGATGTCCTTGATTATTTTCACTTATTACTCATGTTCAGATGCTCTAGTTGCAACTAAAATATAAACATATATAAAATCTATCTTGGTTACCACTGCGGCTCTGATCCAAGCTGCCTGGATTATTGCAGTAGCCTACTAGCTAGATTCCTTGCTTCTGCCCTTAACTCTCTTCAGTCTTTTCTCAATAGGGCTGTCACAGTGGATTCTGTTGTTTTGTAAAATTCTGTCATCCCTTGACTTCAAATTTTTCAGTGGCCTCAACTCAGAATGAAAGTCAGTTTTGCAATGATGTATGAAGTTTGTACAATTAGGCTCTTATCTCTCTGATCCCACCTTATTTTCTCCCTTCTTGTCCCTGTGAATGCCAGTCGTTGCCTCCAGGCCTTAGAAGTTGCTGTACCATCTTCTTGGAATATTTTCCCCCCAGATATGTACAAGCTTGTGTGACCTTCTTTGTGTCTTTGTTTAATAGTTACTTTCTCAGAAAAATTTCTCTGAATGTCTTTTAAAAATTGTAGCCACCTTCTCTGACCTGTCACTTCTGCCTTCATCACTGCTTTGTGTTACATGTTTAGTGTAGGGATCTGCTCTTTGTTTGTCTCCTCCTGCTGGAAGGAATATTTTTTCTTTTTTGTTGACTGTTAAGTTTTTCAGTATTCAGAGTAGTACCTGGCACAGAGCAGATGCTTAGTAAATATTTGTTGAGTGAATAAAATGAGTGACCTCTCCTGCAGAAAAGGTGGGGCAGAATTATGGGGTGGAGGTGAAGCCTTGAGAAAATTAGATTATTAGAAAAACTTTTTTTGCAGTACTGGGGATCAAACCCTGGGCCTCATGCATGCTAGGCAAGCACTCTACCCACTTGAGCTACATTCCCAGCCCTCTTATTATTATTTTTAACAAGGAAATAAATTTCAAAGTCATTTATTGATTTATCCTCTAAACAATTACAAAGTACTTGTTAGGAAAAATTGTACATCCGTTAGGGTGTACACTGACAGGACTTCCTGATGTGGTACAGTACTGTCTAAACTTTCTACATTGGTGGAAATGTATGTATGCTATTACAACAGCCACCAACCTCTTATGACTACTCAGTATAATTTTTTTTTTTTTGATACTGGAGATTGAACTCGGGGGCACTTGACCGCTGAGCCACATCCCCAGCTCTATTGTGTGTTTTATGTAGAGACAGGGTCTCACTGAGTTGCTTAGTGCCTTGCCGTTGCTGAGGTTGGCTTTGAACTTGCGATTCTCCTGTCTCAGCCTCCCTAAGTGCTGGGATTACAGGCTTGCGCTACCGCACCCCGCTTACTCAGTATAATTTTTAATCTAAGTTTTAATTTATATAGCCAAACTGGTTAATGCCTACTGTAATGAGCAGTGCTGGATTGGAAGAAAAATAAGAAAGTATAAGATATTATGGGACAAATGCTGGGACAAATCTTGTGAATTCTTTCTGGGACAAAGATAGTGAACACCCAGGCTACCCAGGCATTGAAGGGGAAGAAGGGGTTGAACCACCCCTGGGAAGTAAGGGTACATTGGTTGTGGTGGCTCATAGCAACAGGAAGGAAGCTGTAGAATTGAAGTTACATCAAAAACACCTGAGTATGGGTAGCGAGGCCTTAGCAAGTCTTTCAAGAAGCTACACACATTTTCTAAAGTGGTGATTCTCAAACCAGTGATTTTGCCCGCTCTGGCTCTACCCATAGGAGACATTTGGTGATGCTTTGACATTTTTGTTTTTTTCAAGTTACACAGTCAGGATGGCGCTGAGACAGTATTGCTACTGGCATCTAGTGGGTAGAAGCCAGGGATGCTGTTAAATGTGCTATAATGCACAGGATCACTCCCCATAACAAATGTCAATAATGTCAAGGTTGAGAAATGCTGCACTAAGAAGAGAGAATATCTGTTGTTGAGGTTATGAGGGTTTTCTTCTTTAAACTGTTTATATAGTGATGTTATTATATTTTCAAACAAAATATGAAATATCTTGTGGAATGAAATGTAATGTTTTATGCATCTATTACAGTGTTGAATTTTTTTTAGATTAGATTTGCAAGAGCTAATTAAAAACTATTGTGGAAAGTAGGTAAAGATAGAAAACATTCAGTTCATATACGACTTAACCCTATAGTACTGGGTAAGTGCAAACACAGGTTTAAAAAATAATAATAATAAAGAAAAGAATTTTTCCTAATGCCAAAAGGGAAGAAGACTCTTTTTTAGAGTATTTCCTTGTGAAAAATCTGTAATTGTAAAATCATTCCCCATTCCTTTGAGGTATATGTAAATCTTTTTAAAAGTTAAATAAGGCTTTTGCCCATTTTGCTAGTCTTAAAAGTATTGGAGTCATCATTTTGAAGTGTAGACATTAAGGAAGTTAGTGTTCATCTCTGCTGTATGTGAGTATTTAGTCTAGGTCCTGGCACTAAGTTGTAAATACCTGATTGTCATTAAGATATGAGAAATTTTATTTTTCTTTGGGATAAATGCAGTTAACTAACCCATGGCCACTCCAGTTAACAGGTGAATATAGGGGCTGGGATTGTGGCATAGGGGTAGCACACTTCCTAGCATGTGTGATTCTCAGCACCACATATACATAAACAGAACAAAAGTCCATTGACAACTAAAAAAACGTTTTAAAAAACAGGTGAATTTAGGTAGCATGTTGTTCTGTCAAGTCTTCTTAGTTGAGGACAAGTTAGCATTTATTTTAAAACATGTATATGATGGATTGTATGTGCCTGACTTTGTAAAAGGGTGAGATTTCTTTCTGTCCTTACAATTTCATTAGTTTGATGCCTGTGTAGTACATCTGTTTGGTTTATTGCTTATTCAACAATGAAACTGTTTTTTTTCTTTTTCTACATTTGTGGAGAGGATCTTCTGCAATGGCAGGAGATTTGATTTTTAATTATTTTCTCAGGACTTGTCAAGGGCAAATTCCCCCTTTAAAACCAAAGATCAGTGTTACTGGTGAACATACATATAAAACACTGTACTAGAGTACTAGAATATTGAATCAACCACTCTTGGAATGAAAAATGTACCACTGCCAAGCTATGTCTATTTCATAAATGAAAGATAGTAGCAGTGCCATTTTAAATGAATATATTTTAATTTGACCAACCAATAATATGTTATTGAGCATTTAAACTTTTTCTGAAGTTTTGTCATTTTATTTATTTATTTTTAAATATTTTTTCTAGTTGTCACTGGACCTTTATTTTATTTATTTATATGTGGTGCTGATAATCGAAGCCAGTGCCTCACACATACTAGGCAAGTGCTCTACCACTGAGCTACAACCCCAGCCCTGAAGTTTTGCCATTTTAAATAACATTGTGAATGAATACTGTTGAGAAGAAATTTCTAAACACATCTATGAGCATTCCTTTAGAATATATTCCCTGATATGTGTCCTTTTATTTTTTTCACCTTACTTGAATGTTCTATTCAAGTACTACCTGTAAGCCGAACGACCAGATGGAAGTGAAACAGGACCAAAACAGGCTTTTATTCTGAGAAATACGCTCCTGGACCAGTTCCTCGCCCCGTCACAAGGCTTGAACAGGTCGGAGAAAAGGCCCCGTACCTCGTGCTACACAGGGTTATAAGGCCTTTCCCCATACGGAAAAGGTAGGCTTGAGGCCAGGAAGAGGTGTTGACTTAGAGTCCAGTGTCCTCTGAGATTGGTTTGGTGCAGCTGGTGAGGTCAGATTTCTTCCGGTATGAGCCAAGAGCCATGGAGATTCTCATATGGGAGGTTCACCATTTCTTCCGTACAGACTACTGGGGGCCACCATTTTGGTGTGTTCGGCGCATGTGTGCTGCGTTCGTCGCATGCGACGGTGGGCGGACTGGCTCCAGGCGGTGAGGGGGAAGGGGAGAGAGACATTCGAGAAGTGTCTCCCAAGTGAACTTTCTGGCGCGGTGGTGGGCGGGCTGGCCCCGGGTGGTGAGGGGAAAGGGAGAGAGAGACGAACATTCCAGAAGTGCCTCCCAAGTGAACTTTCTGGTGCGGTGCCGGCGCGGCGGGTGGGTTTGGCTTTCTGTGTCTGCCTCTGACCTAACATTCCGGCCTTTTGATGATATAGGGCAGTA
>CM053414.1:38792799-38853933 GCA_028644305.1 Xerus rutilus
TAAAAGCTTGTGCAAGAGGGTGAGATATGGCAGGTAGGACGCAAGGGGAGGGGAGTTGGTTGGGAAATTTTGGTTGATTAGGAAAGGGCGTCCATAGAGCAACTCAAAAGGGCTAAGGCCGGAGGGGGCTCTAGGGGCTGTCCTAATTCGAGTGAGGGCCAATGGTAGGAGATTGGGCCAGAAGAGTCTGAGTTCAATGGCAAGTTTAGTGAGGTGATCCTTGAGGATGCCATGGGCCCTCTCGACCTTACCCGAGGACTAGGGTCGGTAGGGGATGTGGAGTTTCCAAGTGATGTTGAGGTCCCTGGAGACTAGTTGAACAACCTGAGAAGTGAAGGCCGGACCATTGTCTGACTGGATGGAGACAGAAAGTCCAAATCTGGGTATGATCTGCTCAACAAGGATGGAGGCGACAACGTCAGCAGTTTCCCTGGAGGTAGGGAAGGCTTCTATCCAACCTGAAAAAGTATCAACCATAGTGAGTAGGTAGCGAAGCTTCTTGTGTCTGGGCATATGAGTGAAGTCAATCTGCCAGTCTTCACCCGGTTAGTGACCTCTCATCTGATGGGTGGGGAGTTTGGGTTTGATGCCTCCTTGTGGGGACACAGTAGAGCAGATGGAACAAGCAGAGTGGACCTGCTGGAAAGTAGTTCTCACTACCTATTGACACGAAGCCATCCTTCAGTCTTCTCACCCAGTGGTCTCAAATTATTTTAATTGTCTGGTGACTATTAATACAAGGCTTAAGTATACACCATAAATATACTTTAATTTTTGTTCATAAATTATTTGTGTATATATCAGTCCATTTGTGCTTCTATGCAGAATATCACAGACTAAGTAATTTATAAACAGCAGAAATTTATTTTTCACCGAGTGGCAGCTGAGAAGTCTAAGATTAAGTGGCTACCATCTGGCAAGCCTTCTTGCTGCATCATCCCATGAGAGAAGGGCAAAGAAACAAGGTGTAAAACTCATCCTTTTAAAATGAACTCCCTCCCACCCTTTCAGTCATCCATTCATGAAGGCAGAGCCCTTGTGACCTAATAACCTCTTCAAGGTCCCAATTCTTAATATTGTTACAGTGGCAGTTAAGTTTGTAGCACATGCTTTTTTGGGGTCATGTTCAAACCATAGCAGTGTATGTTGATCACTCTTCTGAATCCATTGGATCATTCTTTCTTTTCTTGAACTTTAGTGAGTCATCTTGAGTATCCCATGTGAGAGAAATTGCTTTGGCCTTAATTTTTATTGCTTACATAACATTTAGAGTATACAAGATTTAACTATACTTTAATATATACTGTCAAGTGTTGAATACTGGTTATTAAAATTTTATACAATTTTATTCTCTTTGATAAAGTCAACTCTTCTGAAGTAAAGTTCTTGTATGTGCCTCTCATTCTTACTATATGACAATGCCGAGCACATAGTTATTCAGTTATTGTGCAACTGAGTTTGGATTCCTGATTGTTGTCACAAGTCCTGAATCTTGTTTGCTTTCTTCCACAACCAGGATAATTTTATACCTTGTACAGTGTCAGAAGAGGCCTGGGCTGTGGTTGAACCTTTATCTTGCTGTTTTAGGTGACATTTAGTGATGTGGCTATAGACTTCTCTCATGAAGAGTGGGCGTGGTTAGATTCTGCGCAGAAGGATTTATACAAGGATGTGATGGTGCAGAATTATGAGAATCTGGTCTCTCTAGGTAAGATATCACCCCCTCCACTGCAGTAGAGGAGATCTTTCTTTTGCCACTCTAATTGCTGAAGCACCTCCTAAGTAAATGGCTAAATTTCTATGCCATGTTCCTAAGGGAATGTGCAGCTCTCTTGTGCCTACCTGAAGCTTATCTTCTCATTTCAGTGAACAACCTTCCACCCTTCCTTTGATTCCTCTTGTGATGGCCTCTCATCCCGGAGGAGCACAGCTTTAAAAAGTTCTGTATTCTTCCTGTAAGCAGGTCTTTCCATAACTAAGCCATATGTGATCACTTTATTGGAGAATGGAAAAGAACCCTGGATGGTGGAGAAAAAACTGTCAAAAGGTATGGTTCTAGGTGAGTCTAGTGAGTCAAGCAAAGGAGGTCTTTGTTAAAGATGCTTATTGTGAGTGTGAGTGTAGAGGCATTTTAGGGACACTAAAATGAGATCCCAAAGGTAAACAAAATTGAGGTATCCTTAGCTTAGATTCAAAACAATCACTCCACTCCCAGATTATTCTGTCCCTGTTACTCATACTGTCTAATCAGAGGTGAAGGATTTTGCCACTATAATTCAAATTCCTATTTTATTCATAACACAATAAAACAAATTATTTTTTCTTAAGTCCATTTAAGGAAATGGACTTACTGATTACTGTAAAGCTAAGAAAAGTTGTCAATTAGATAAAAAATCACTTTGTCTTTAAAGCTGAGTTTCCAAGAACATATATGAACAAATGTTAGTGGAAATAAGAAATGTATTAGAATATTTTTCTAAGGTCCAGTAAGTTATCATATGATTTCACACAGATACTACATAAACTCAGAAAGTCTAAATCTTTATCACCAATAAGGAGCACATAGATATTTTGTTGTCATTGTAACTGTTTAATGTAGTAGTATAAATTCTGTATTTTATTTTTTATTTTTTTAATATTTTATTTTTTAGTTGTATGTGGAGAGAATATCTTTATTTTATTTTTATGTGGTGCTGAGGATCGAACCCAGTGCCTCACACATGCTAGGCGAGCACGCTACCACTGCCCATAAGCCCAGCCCCTAAATTCAGTATTTTAAGCAGGTTAATCTGACAACAAATTGAGATTAACTGAAAGTTACAGAAAACATTCATATGAAAGAATGTGATCTTTCATGTGACTAAAGGCATAAAATGATGACTGAATACAGAATGCCTTCTACATTTTCTTCCTAATAGCTTCATTTTTTCAAATAGTGTTTTTCTACATTTTCCCCCTTTCCCTTTGTTACCCTCTTCCTTCTGTAGCTATTCATATTCTCTGTGCCTCACTTGAGCATTGTTCAGAATCTTTGAAATACATGAATCATTAGTCATGTGTTTTATAGAGGCTTTGCTTCTTATCTGTTTCTCCTGTTTCCTAGAAATTTCTTCTCAAAAGTATGGAAAAAGCATTACTTTGCTTTCCTGATGTATTTCAGATTGGGAATCAAGATGGGAAAACAAGGAATTATCAACAAAGGATATTTATGATGAAGATTCACCCCAAACAGAAATAATAGAAAAAAACACAAGGCAGCATTGTGAATATTCAGATTTTAACAAGAACAGGAAATATAAAGAGAAGTTTGAGGGGAAGCATGGACATCAGGTAGAACATTGCAGACCAGTGACCCTCACCTTTAGTGAAATCCCCTCGGGGGAGAGTGTTGACAAAAATAGTACGTTGTTTAGAAGCATCTTCCATGTGAAGCCTACTCCTTCTGAACCACAGAGAATTTCTGCTGAAGGAACGTTGCATAAACATGATACATTGAAGAAGAGTTTACCAAAAAGGTCAGTTATAAAAAATGAGAATATCAGTGGCACAAAGAAAGTTTTGAGTTCAAATGAAAGTGTGGCAGCCTTTAGCCAGAGCAAATCTCTCACCCTTCATCAGACTTATAATAGAGAGAAGATCTATACATGCAGTGAATGTGGGAAAGCCTTTGGCAAACAATCAATTCTTAATCGCCATTGGAGAATTCATACAGGAGAGAAACCTTATCATTGTCGTGAATGTGGGAAAACTTTTAGCCATGGCTCATCCCTTACTCGACATCAAATAAGCCATAGTGGAGAGAAACCTTACAAGTGTATTGAATGTGGGAAGGCCTTTAGTCATGTCTCTTCTCTTACTAATCATCAAAGCACTCACACTGGAGAGAAACCTTATGAATGTATGAACTGTGGAAAGTCTTTTAGTCGTGTTTCGCATCTCATTGAACATCTGAGGATTCATACTCAAGAAAAACTTTATGAGTGCCAAACATGTGGGAAGGCCTTCATTCATAGGTCATCTCTTATCCATCATCAGAAAATTCATACTGGAGAGAAACCTTATGAATGCAGTGGATGTGGGAAAGCTTTTTGCTGTAGCTCACACCTTACTCGACATCGAAGGATCCACACTGTTGAGAAACAATATGAATGTAACAAATGTCTGAAAGTCTTTAGTAGTTTCTCATTTCTTATTCAACATCAGAGTATTCATACTGAAGAAAAACCCTTTGAATGTCAGAAATGTAGGAAGTCTTTCAGCCAGCCTGAATCACTGAATATGCATTTGAGAAATCACATTAGATTGAAACCTTACGAATGCAGTATATGTGGGAAAGCCTTCAGTCACAGGTCTTCCCTGCTTCAACATCACAGAATTCACACTGGAGAAAAACCTTATGAATGTATTAAATGTGGGAAGACCTTCAGCTGTAGTTCAAACCTTACTGTGCATCAGAGAATTCATACTGGAGAAAAGCCATATAAATGTGATGAATGTGGAAAAGCCTTTAGCAAAGGTTCAAATCTTACTGCCCATCAAAGAACACATAATGGAGAGAAACTCAGTAATGCAGTAAATATGGAAAAGTCTTTAGACCATATGAATCAGTATGCATATGAGAAATCATATAAGAGAGAAACTATATGAAGCATCATTTGTCATAATAAATTTCAGCCACAAATCCTAATTCAATATCAGAAAATTTTTGAGAAGTCTTATACATGTAGTGTTTATGGGAAGCCCTTTAGTGTTTATGATGCATTCTTTATTGTCTTATCAGAGTTCATGTTATAGAAAACCATAAGAAGATAATATAGTAAGGCCTTTGTCAGTATTAATCCCTTAATTGACATACATAAATACAGACAAGGAAAAAAAACTATACATGTAGCAGATGTGGGAAAGACTAGGCAGTATGAATCTCTTATCAACCTATACAGGGGAAAAGCTGTAAGAATATAGAAAATTTAGACATTGTGGGCAGTCATTCATTTAGTGCATCCCTTATCTTACATCAAAGAATTCACATTGGAGAGAAATCTGATGTAAAAAAGGTAGTATTTGCTAAGGGTTAACTTGCTAGGCATCAGGACATTAATTGTAGAACAACTTGGAAGGATGCAGGAATTATGTATAAATCTTTCTTTGCAGTAATACTGTTTGTAAACAATTCTACAGAAGAGCCAACAAGCATATTATAAATATGCATCTCAGCAGTAGCTTACAATTTGAGACCTACATGGAAATTATTTTTAGCAAATGGGCATGTGAAGATACTTAGTCATTCAGTGGATCCAATAAATGTTATAATGTTGAAAATCAAAGCTGTAAAAGAAGAATGGTGTTAATAAAGTTTTTGGTCTCTAATAAAATAATTTTATACATAATAAATACTGTGGCTTTATTTCTTATAGAATTTTTGTTGTTGTTACTTCTTAAAGCTAATTTTAGTCATAGCTTAATGGGAGACTGGCAAACCTAGGAAAAAATGGCCTGGTCTCTGTGCTAAGAATATCATTATTTTGGTGAAAAAATTTATAATCCACTTCTCATGGGCTTTATTTAATTCACATTTCAAGATAATTTGTTGAGCATCACTCAGGGCCATGGGCCAGGGAGTTTAGCAAACTTTAGTGATAAGTCAGAATCACCAGGAGAGTTGTTCAAACACTAATTGCCAAGCTCCACCTCCAGAGTTTCTCTATCAATTAGTTTAAGGTGAAGCTAAGAATTTGCATTTTTCACAAGTTTTCAGGGGACACTAATGCTGCCTGCCAAGAAAGCACCTTTTGATATCCACTGTAACAATTAATAAATTTATCCCTTTCTCAGAGATTATAGCTGTCAAAAGAAAATAGCAAATTTGAAATAACTCTCAAGTGCTGTGGGAACAATTAAGAAGCAACATATTACAAGAGATTAGTGTGTGCTTTGCTGTGGTGTGCTTTTTAATCTGAATCCTAATTTGTTACTATGCATCCTGTGGGTGTTGTATGCTTGTGGAATTCTAGGTAAAGCAGATCAGCAAGTTCTGTCTTATGTTGTACAGCTGGACTCTGTTCCAGTGTCTAATTTCAAGTTCTGTGGCTTTGAAGTGTTAACTGCTGCCAGGAGCATTGGTAACAGAAGAGTCATTTTTTCTATCCCTGGGTCAAGTTATGGGGTTTTACTTTGAAACCAGTAGTCCAGAAGTAGTCCCCATTACTTTTGCCAGCCTGCCAGTTTTGAAAACATTAACTTCCTGCACTGTATTCTTAAGTATTATTACTTATTACTTAAGTTTTAAGTACTTATTCTTCCTGCACTCTTAAGTATTTTATTGAAATACTTAAGAGTTTCTGTTTTCTGCACTGAACTTAATTATAGTATGTAAGGAGGATGGTTTCACATATTGTAAGCTCTTGATAAGAAATGGGATAGTCTTGGTAACCCTGTGTTTTCTTATTTTGTGACTAGAAAGAGCATAGGAGTGTATGTTTCAGATTTTGTTCTTTATGGCATTTGTGAGTTGTAAGCAAAATACGTTGTTTTAAAAATGAACATTTTATTGATATAAAATATCATGGAATGAGTAATAGTGTTTCTGATTTTAGGTAAGATGCTCTGTCATAGCTGTGCAACTTTAAATGAAGCCAAAGCAGGGAGCATAGTCTGATAGCAATGCCCAATGCTTAATAGAGATGGTGGGCTTCAAATGGGGTGGTGACTCTTTTTCCTTTTTTTTCATGTGCTGGGAATCAAACCCAGAGCTTCATGCATACCAGGCAAGTGCTCTACCACTGTGGGGTGGTGAATTTTTAATATTCACCAAGGATGTATCTTTGATTTATTTTTAGTCACAAGATTTATTTTCAAATGCTTTGGAATGCTGAAGGATCTTTGAGAGAGTTATAATTAAGGAAGCAAAGCATAGTGTACATATATATTTATTAACGGCAGTAGCTATCTTACTCTAATTTTCTTTCCTCTGTCCTCTCAAGTAACTGGTATTGCAAAGATGAAGTAGTTCTATGGTCATCTAATCCCTAGATTTTATTTCCTTTCACTATCATAGTTTTATACCACTTTGACAGTGTTATGAGAGGAATCATGTAAGTACCAATGTGAACTCATGGTAACGTTTTACAGTTATTGAGTTAAAGTGCCTTCACAATGACTCAAAACTAGGGGATAAGAGACCAAATTTTAAAATACAGGGTTTTAGATGATGTTACCTTACAGTAAAAAATTGGGCTAAGATAATATGCCATAATTTATAGAACCTTATCGTTTCCTAAGATCTATTAACCATTTCTTGAATATCTGCTGTGGGCTAGATAAATAAGATACCAGATCCTTCAAGAGCTGAAAGCTCTGCATGTTGTGTGTGAGGAGCACAAACTCTGGAGTATGCTACCTGGATTTGAGTCCAGGCTGCATGTTTACTGGCTTTGTGTGACCTTGGACAAGTTATTTCAGTGTGTCCTGCCTTAGTTTTTCCATCTGTAAAATGATAACACCTGTATCACTGAGTTATGAAGATTAAATAAGTTAATTGGTATGAAACAACACTGGCACCTCAAAAACATTCAGTAAATATTAGCTATTAATTTAGTCATTTTTCATGGCTGCATCATCGTTCTAGTCTCAAATGTCACATCTAGTGTGTTTTCCTAATCATTTTTCACTCTTCTACTTACTGTTTCACTTTCTGGGGAGAAACCTTATAAAACACCTTCATTTCCTTCTGATGATTTCTCCTTTAGTATCTGAACCATTTTGAGGAGGAACATATTTCTTGCCCCCAAATAATCCAAGGACACAAAGAGACCAGGCAAGAGGTGAAACAAGAATGTAGCAGGGATGTGGGAAGAAGAGAGTATCCTACAGATTTGGATAAAGAGAAGAATAAAGAAGTTTCAGATCCCTTCAGGGAGAAGAGGTACAGCTTTACCTACTGAGGCCTGAAGCCTGCGAATCTTCAGCATCATCCCTGTACAGGATGCCCTGGGCATGCAACTGCTCTCTTCCTGAATGAAGGTTACAAGCATGTCACTGCACACTGATGCCTGGTAAGTTATAAGGCTTGGGCTAGTCAAGTTTGGTTACAGCCTGTTGATCAGTCATTAGTAAAGATTTAGAAAGAAATCAAAGCACATATCACATCATTTTCTGGGAGCCTAGCTCTATGCTGGGCTTTAAGGAGGAGTCAGACACTGTCTGTAAACAGGTTGCAGTTGTATTGGGAGTGGAGAAAGGTTATGTAGAGAAGTCACTAATGAAAGAAAACAGTGACAAGGTTATGGGGCCTAAGAGGTGCAAGTGTTCTGGCATTAAAGGCGAATAGGGGAAAATTACAACATAAAATACAATGTTGTTAATAGTAACAACTGAACCTCATAGGTCACTGTGTGCTGGAGGCTTTTGGGGCAGCATTCAAGAAATTAAATATTCCCAGTTCTGGACCTATGTTTGAATTCAGCCTATTGATTCTGACATTTGCCCACTATATAATCTTGGGGAAGTCATATTTTTCTTGATTTCTGCATTGAAACAAAAATAATTCCCATTATACCAGGTGGTATGAGAATTAGAAGATATTCATAAAGTAAATTTTGCAGTGGTTGGCACATGTATGTTGTGTGGAGTGTTTTTCCTTCTTTTAGTGATCTTCCAATTTCATAATATCCATGTTAACAATGACCTGAGAGACTCAAGTGGTTCTAACAAGTTCCCCAGAGTTATAACTCTTAGGGAACATAGACTAGATTTGAACATCCATCTTCCTTATTGTCTGCTATAGTTTGGATCTCGAATGTTCCCCAAAAGCCCATATGTTGAAGGCTTTGTCCCTACCCTGTGGTACTATTGGGAAGTAATGAAACCTTTAGGAGGTGACCTGGGAAGGAACTGAGGTCATTGGGGGTGTGCCTTTAAAAGGAATATTGGGACTTGGGCCTCCTTTCCCTTTTCCTTTGCTTCCCAGTTGCCAGGAGGTGAGCAGCCTCCTTTACCATGTGCTCCTGCCATGATGTACTGCCTCTCCAGACAGCCAAAGTGATGGGGCCAAACAATTATGGATTGAAACCTCCCTAAACCTACTCAAGAAGAAATACAATATCTCAACTGTCAGATAGTGGCAACAGTGAGTTGTATTGATTAGCACCAATTCTCACTTGGTGCTAATCAGTACACTTCCAAACACTTGAAGAGAAGGGAACACATCCTAAATCACTGTATAAGGCCAACATGGCCCTAATACCAAAGGCAGAGAAAGACATCACAGGAAAATTACAGACCAATGTCCTTTATGAACATAAACATAAAAATTCTCAACAAAATAGAATCCATGCACATAAGAGGTTTATTCTTCATGACCATATGGGATTTATCCCAGCAATGCAAGGATGATTCAATATAAGAAAATCTGTGTAATTAATCTCACTAATAGAGTGAAGAAAATTCCACTGAATCATCTCCATTGACATAGAAAAGGCATTTGACAAGATCTAGTACCCTTTCATGATAAAAACTTTCAGAAAACCAGGAACAGAGGAAACGTCCTCAACATGATAAGTGGTATTTGTGAGAAATCAACAGTTAACATATTTAATGATGAAAGATTAAAAATCTTCTAAGATCAGGAAAAGTAAGGATATATTCTTTCATAGCTGTTATTCAAAACTTCAATGAAAACTATATCCAGAACTATTAGATAAGAAAAAGAAAAAAAGGCATCCAGAATGGAAAAGAAATTGTAAAACTATTTTCACAGATGACATGATCTTATATAGGGAAAGTCCTAAAGAATCCATAAATCTAATAAACCCAGTAAATGATTAATCAAAATTTCATGGAAAACCAATGCCCCCACATAATTTTTCTGTATATATGTATAGATATGTATATGTGTATGATATTTATGTATATATACACACACATGTATCATACATCTATAAAAAACAATCCAGAAAGGAAATTAAGAAGCACATGCAACTCATAATAGCACTTATAGGGACTTAGAAATGAATCTATGCTGAAAACTAAACAACATTGCTGAATGAGATTAAAAAAGACTTAGAAAGTGGAAAAATATCCCATTTTCATGGATAGGAGTATGTAATGTGTAAAAATGGAAATACTATGCAAGGAAATAGACAGATTTCATGCAATTCCTATAAAAATTCTAACACCCCACCCTCAGAACTGGAAAAGCCAGTCCTTTAACAACAATATTGATAAAAAAGAATAATGTTGAAGAACTCATAGTACCTAACTTGAAAAATTACTACAAAGTTATAGTAATTAAAACATTAATGATATTGGCATAAGGATAGTCATATAAATCAATTGAATAGGATAGGGATCCCATATATAATTCTCATATACATAGTCAATTTTCAACAAGGATGCCAAGGACATTAAAAGGAAAAGGACAGTGTTTTCAAAAAATGGTGCTGAGAAAACTGCATATTCACATATAAAAGAATAGAGTTGCACTCTCACTATATACCATATACCCAAACAAACTGAAAATGGATTAATTATATTAATGTAAGAATTAGAACTATAAAAGCCTTAGAAAAAAACTGGAAGGTATCTTCATGATACTGGATTTGACAACAGTTTCATGGATAGTGACATGGAAAACACAGGTAACATTAGGTAAATTGACTTTATAAAAAGAACTTTTGTGTATCATACTATCCCATCCTCCTATTGTATGAGAAACTATTTACAAATGATACAGCTGATAAGAAGTTAATCCAGGATATATTAATAACCCATAAAACAGTATTGACATCAGCAAAATAGTGGACTTTACAACATCTAAGCTCTTTTATTTCCAAGAAGACATTTAAAAAACCTATGAAACTGGCTAAAATAATCTTATTGGAATTGTTAAAAAATATTCTGAGAATTGTTAAAGAATGGAGAAGGCAGACTTTATTCAAAGGGAGCTGCTATAGTAGGGTTTTGTTGCAGGAAAGAAAGATTGGATTCAACTCCAAAGACAACAGGAATAAGATTTATAGACAAGGATCAGGATGAGAGTCAAGCAGACAGAAAATTACAGAAAGGAAACATCAGGGACAAGGGGAATTCTGACTAAACTGAACTGACAGGATTATTGATTGCTAAAGGCAGGCCAGTTGATAAAATATCGAGTTAGGGGTTTGCAAAAGTGACTCATCAGGATTCTTGCTAAAATCAGACTAAATAGACAAAGCCACTGGACTAAAAACAGAACCCAGGGTTAGATCCTAGTTAGAAAGAGAGTCAGAGGAATTTGGACAAAGGAGAAAATATAATAAAAGCCTTGGGAAGTAGTCAAAGATCTATGTAAACGTCCAGTTAAATAAATGCCAGGTTTTAAAAGGAAAGAAGTTTCCTGCCATGTGCATTCTTTTTACAACTCATCCATAGTATGGCATTGTTGTGGTCTGTAGGAGGCAACATTATAGTTCCCAATTCTCTTCTTTGAATTAGAGTAGCAGAGCAGGCCTTATTAACCTGTTGTTATAACCTGTTGAGATTGTTAGAAGAACTGAGCTCTGCCTTGACTAACTCAGATATAGGATAGAAGAAACATCAGGCACTGCTTGGGAAAGCAGTGCTTGGGAAAGAGGCTTGGGAAAGCCTCAGGGTGATTAAGACCTGAAGACACAGGAAGGAAGAGAATACAGGTGGAGATACATAAATATTATCTTAGGTCCTGAGATAACCTGGGGTAAGATTGGGAAACTGAAATATTTAAATGCAGTTGTGTATTCAAGGAAATCAGAAAATACACAGACTGGGGCTGGGGTTGTGGCTCAGTGGTAGAGCACTTGCCTCGCATGTGTGAGGCACTGGGTTCAAGCCTCAGCACCACATATAAATAAAATAAAATAAAGATCCATTGACAGCTAAAAAATATATTTAAAAAAAGAAAGAAAACACACAGACCCAGGCAAAATACATATTCAGAAAAAAATACCTGAGAACCTCAAGCTTTTTCCTCATACTGATCTCAAGTCTCAGAATATAACCAGCTGGCACTAATGGGCTTCCCTGGGAACATAGCAGGTTTGCAAAGATTGGGAGAAGGGAATGTTTTTTATTTTTTAATTTTCTGTTTTTTAATGTCCAATTTTCATTGAAAAACCACAAGTCAAACGAAATAGGAAAACATGGCCCATTCAAAGAAAATAAAGCAGCAGAAACCACCTCTGAAGCAAGGCAGGTATCAGATTTACTAGATGAAGACTTTTACAATTGTATTAAATATGCTTGAAGGCATAAAGGAAGCATAGACAAAGAATTATAGGATATCAAAAAAATAATAAACAAAAATAAATAAATAAATAACAAAAGCTATATATTATAAAAAGGAACCAAACAAAAATTTTGGAGTTGAAAAAATACAATAATTAAATTTAAAAATTCACTAGAGAAGCTCAATAATAGACTTGAACAGGCAAAAGAGTAAATCAGCAGACTTGAAGGTAGGACATTTGGGATTACTGAATATGAGCAGTAGAAAGTAAATGACAGTGAAGATACTGAACAAAGTCCACGGGTTTTATGGGAAACCATCAATGGACCAATATACATGTTATGGAAGTCCCAGGAGAACAGAGAAGGGATGGGAAACTTATTAAAAATTTTTTTGTAGTTGCAAATGGACAGAATGCCTTTATTTATTTTTATGTGGTGTTAAGGATCAAACCCATTGCCTCACACATGCTAGGCAAGCACTCTGAGCTACAGTCCAGCCCCAGAAAAAATTATTTTAAGAAATATTTGCTAAAAACTTCCCCAAATTGAGAAAACACATGGACCTACAGATTTAAGTTGTTTGATAAGCTCAAAGATAAATCTGCAGAGACACACGTGAAGATAATCAAATGCTGAATGTCAAAAAGAGAAAAGCAGAAAAAATTTGTGGTACTCGTGATTAAACCCAGGAGCGCTTTTACTACTGAGCTATATCCTCAATCCTTTTTATTTTGAGACAGGTTCTTTCTAAGTCTGGCACTCAAATTTTTGATTCTCCTGCCTCAGCCTCCCAAGTCTCTGGGATTACAGGCCTCAACTGCTCAGCTCAAATAATTCTCCTGCCCAACTCCCAAGAAGCTGGGACTATGGGCATGTACCACTGTGTCAAGATTACAAAAAGAGAATCTTGAAAATAACAAAAGAAAAGTGACTTGTCATCTACAAGTGATCCTTGGTAATAAGATCATCAGGTCATTCTGCAGCAGAAACTCTGCATGTCGGAAGGCAGAAGTATAATATGTTCAAAATGTTACAGCTGGACATGGTGGTGCATACATGTAATCCCAGCTAATGGGAGTCTAAAGCAGGAGGATCTCGTGTTTGAGGCCAGCGTTGGCAACTTAGTGAGACCTTGTCTCAAAATTTAAAAAATAAAATAAAATAAAAATAGTTAAGTTACCTCAAAGAGTCTGATCATTTTGAGGATGCAACTCAGTGGTAGAGCACTCCTGGGTTCAATCTTCAGTACTAATGAATAAGTAAATACATAAATGTGTGGAAAAAACTTAGTCAAGAATTCTATATCTAGCACATCTGTCCTTTGAAATAAGAGTAAGTTAAGACATTCTCAGCTAAACGAAAGGATATTCCTTACAAATAGATATCTCCTTGAGAAATACTAAGGTCCTTCAGATTTAAATGAAAGGAAGCTAGAGAATAACTCTCAGCTACATGAATAAGGATCGCTGGCAAATATAAAAGACAGTATTTTATAATTGTGGTTTGTAACTCCAGTTTTTATTTTCTAAACAACCTGAAAGAAAAATGCATAAAATAATTATAAGCCACAAAAAGGCAAGTGCTGCTTGATATCACTTATGTGGAATTTATAAAAGTTGAACTCATAGAAGTAGAGGGTAAAATTGTGGTTAGAAGGAAATGGGGGTGGGTGGATTGGGGAGATGTTGACCAAAGGATGCATGTTTTTGGTTAGAGAGGATCAGTTGAAGTTATCTATTGTACAGCTGGGCATGGTGGTGCATGCTTGTAATCCCAGCAGCTTGGGAGGCTGAGGCAGGAGGATTGCAAGTTCAAAGCCAGCCGTAGCAACTTAGCAAGGCCCTGGGTAACTCAGTGAGACCCTGTCTCTAAATAAAAGATAAAAAGGGCTAGGGATGTGGCTCAGTTGCTCAGTGGTTAAGCACTCCTAGATTCACTCCCCAGTACATATATATATATATATATATATATATATATATATATATATATATATATAAAATACAATATGGTGATATAGTTCATGAACCAATAAATCATTTCGTTTTTATTGAAGTCATTTAGAGAAGAGTTTATGTCACCCAAAAGTGTGAGAGTTCTACCCGACACACAATAATTTGTTCTCAGTATTATTACTTGATACTACTGATTCAGGAACAAACACATCCATGCTTTAATGATGTTAATGAGGCTCTCACCATAGCACAGCTCTGTTTTCCACCCAGACTGGTTCATAGAGAGGCTTCTCCATTGAGAAGCAAGATGGCTTCCAGCAACACAGCTCCCACCTCCTGGCTGATCAACCCCGAACAAAAAGCCCTCCTTCCTCACAATTCTAGCAAAAATTCTTAATAATACTCATGGAATTGGCTCAGGGAACATGAGCAATTCCTGAACCACTGGTTGCAGCTGAAGTTAGAATGCTCTGATTGGTTAGGTTTGAGGTGTGTGAATGAGAGTGTGAATAAATGAGCAGCTGCATGGATATATGTTTTCCTTCACTATTAGCAACAAAGTCCTCTTTGGATCTTTCTCCATATATATCAGGTTTGCTCAGGAGTTTTGAGGCTAAATGATACCAGAGCCTGACGTGTTAGTGCAAATCTCAATTAAGACAAGGAAATGAAAAAAGAGACCAAAATGGACTCACTTGCTGATGTTTACAAAGCAAGATAACATCTTACATTATGGGTCAGTTCAAAGAGTCTGATCAAGGTATCCAACTGAGGAATATTCAAAAGAGGGTCAACATTGGTCTCCAGGATAATATGGAAAATTCTGAGTATGCATAACTATTGCAATTTTTTAATAAATTAATGACTGCTCTGCTATCAAGAGGACTAAACACATCATATATACCACAGTTAGAAGGGTACTTTGCTTCCTCAGATATCCTTTAAAACGACAAAAAAACCCCTTAAGCAATAAATCATTGAGCCATTTTCTTTATGTGTCTGGGACCCTAAAAAAATATTTCTCTGAGTTTTGAAACTCACAGGTACAGCTGTACCTATGGAAACTTCAAGGTTCAGAGGACCAGAGTTCAGCCTGAGGTTCAGAAAAGAACAAAGAAGTAAGAAGACAATGATGTCAATCTAAATAAAGGGGATTCAAGTGGTTTATGAAGAAGAGGACATTTTAGATAACTGTTGAAAGAATGGCACTGAGAAAGGTATAGCAGTCTGGGGAAGGTGTCCCCTACTGGTTGAGGAAACAGGCAAATGTGTGCTACCCCTTTGAGGGGAGAAGCAGAATCTCAGGGCAACCAGGACTCAGCCTAAAACAAAGTTGAATAGAAACTTCCTGTCCATAATATGCACAGGTCAAATGATCAGCACCTATGAGGCCTGTTTGGAAAACATCTCCACAAGCCCTAAAGTTAGCCTCTGAGTTAAAAATCCCAGAGATGACCAGAGGTCAAGGCTACGGAAAGAGTAAAAGGGCTCTTCACCTATGGAATGAAGGCTCTTTTACAAGAACTAAACATGGCTGACCACACAAAGAATTTGAGCCCTGATGGCTTATATTTACCTATCTTTATGTATATGCTTAAGTGTATGACCCCCATGTGGCTCTTGTAGACTTTTACTCTGAGTCCAGGCAGACCCTCCATGTTGTTTGAAGTTAGGAGTCAAACTTAGGAAAAGAGGACTTGGGACCAGGTGCCCAAGTACAACTCGGGGTAGTAGAGACAATTTAATTAGAACTTTGGCACCAACTGATCAGAAACCTATGTGCAATTCTATCCCTGGAGATGCAAGTAGGTATACTTTCCCCACCACATAGCTCTTAATATCTGAGGATTCTTCTGATTTCTTCTCATAAAGGCCACCTAGGAGTTGTTCTATTCTTTTTTTTTTTTTTTTTTTTTTGGTACTGGGGATTGAACTCAGGGGCACTTGTTCACTGAGGCACATCCCCAGCCCTATTTTGTGTTTTATGTAGAGACAGGGTCTCACTGAGTTGCTTAGCGCCTCACTGTTGCTGAGGCTGGCTTTGAACTTGCGATTCTCCTGTCTCAGCCTTCCTAAGTGCTGGGATTACAGACTTGCGCCATTGCGCCCGGCTGAGTTGTTCTATTCTTATCTGGAGGTCACAACTATTGGCTTAGGGAAGTACCTTCAGCCAGTATATAGGTTTTGCTGAATCAATTATCTTCAAGTTTTTATTTTTAAATTAATTTTTTATGTCAAAAAATTTTCCAAAGTCAAAAATTTCAGTACAACTTCAGTTTCTGGTCAAGTTGGAGAAACAAGAGCTAGATTTACTCTCTTGCTTCAAAAAGCTATAAAGGCACACATAGTATATGAAAAATAGTTCTCGATATATTGTATGCCAAGCAAAGGACAGTGATCCCTGAGAGATGCGCAACGAAGTAACTGAGCCCTACCATTGTCACACTTTTCTGCTGGACAAAATACCAATGGGAAGGCAGCCCAGATGCAACCTGGAAATCCCCTAAGGTGAGAGGATGTATTTACAAATATGGGGAAGGCTGAGGCACATGGTATTCATAGCTAGAACACCAGAGAGGAGAAAACTGTAGAGTGGACACCTCAGAGATCTGTGACGGGCCCCTTCCTATCTTCATTTGAGTACCAAGTGTGTGTGAGGAAAGTACTACAGGCAGGAAAGGAACTATCAAAAAGACAAGTGAGTGCTGGGAGTGGTGGCACATGTCTGTAATCCCAGTGACTCAGGAGGCTCAGGTAGGAAGTCACAAGTTTGAGGCCATCCTGGACAACTTAGTGAGATTCTATATATAAAAAAAAAAAATTCCTTGGTAGCACAAATGCCCCCAGTTAGTGTCTGTTCTACTATCAAAATAGAGAAACCTCAAAATTCATATAGCATCCTTAAAAGTCTCCTGAAGGACTTCATCTCATCAATGGGAAAATTAGTCCTAAAAAGACCACTTCTCTGGTCTTCCCTTAAAAAGCTTAAGTGCAAGTAGTTCCAGAAGGATGAAACTTTCCCAATTGTTTAACTATGGTTCAAAATAAAGCTCAAGAATATTTACAAGAATACAAAAATACTCTCAAACTACAATGTGTGACAGGCAATAAAAAATAAACAGGAGTAGCTGGGGCGCAGTGGCTTACGCCTGTGATCCTAGCACTTTGGGAGGCTGAGACAGGAGAATCCCGAGTTCAAAGTGAGCCTCAGCAACAGTGAGGCGATAAGCAACTCAGTGAGACCTAAGACATAAAATAGGGCTGGGGATGTGGCTCAGTGGTCGAGTGCCCAGTACCAAAACAAACAAAAAACAGGAGTATACAGAAGCAGGAAAACAAATCCAAAATGAGATGAAAAAGCAATCAATCAAAATAGGCTCAGAGTGACAAAGACAGTAAAAACAGAAGACATTAAAGTGAAAATGTAAAGGGCCCCTAGGTTCAATCCCAGTACTGATAAAAAAGAAAGTGAAACTTGCAGATCAGGAAGCTGTGGAAATACTTAATCAGTTCTACACAGGAAAAGGCTTATATGGAAAAGTAGGTATCAATAGTGATCAAGACCATTGGCAAATGAATCAAATGGCTCCTGAGTCCTTGATTTTTATTATTCAAAGATCGTGTAGTCTTGCTATTGTGCCAATACCAATGGTGTATCTTGTGCAAATCTCTAATGGTGTACAGAACCTCAAGTTCCAAGGAATTTAAAGGGAAAACTTTGAACTGCATTCCAGTCCATTGTAAGTGGAAGAAAAAAGTATGAGTGACTTCAAAAATATTCTGTGATTAGGCTAGAGCGCTTGCCTAACATGTATGAGGTACTGGGTTCGATTCTCAGCACCGCACATAAATAAATAATGTCCATCGACAACTGAAAAAATATTTTAAAAAATACTCTGTGATTGGATCTACAATAGTTTCATTCAAGAAGGTGAATGCTACCAAAACCCTTGCCTTCAAGGTTTTAATTTTGGATAACGTCCTGTTCCATTGCCATCAAGAACTTGAAAATTCTCACCCCAAACTAGATGTTCTTTTCATGTCCCCTAATGCTATTGTTGTTACCCAACCTCTCAATCAGGGCACCTGAAAGCTTCCAAGGTGGTTCAACATGAGGAAGCTTTATAGTAAGGCTCGAAAGGCTCTCATTCCCTAGAAAACACCATGACAGACTAATGGAAGTCAGTCACTCTATGTAGTTATTGTGCTGACAAAGCCTGGGGTTGGCTCAAGCAAGCCACTATCAATGATTGTTGGAAAAATATTTGAGTAACTGGACCACATGATACATTCTGAAGGCTTTGAAAGAATTACAAAAAGTCAGAAGAACAGTAGCAAACAATGCATAGTGCAAGGCAAGTAAGTGGAAAAGGCCTCAATGACATGAAGACATGGAGAACATTTGGGCAGGAAAGGCCCTAGAAGCCACCAACAAAGCCATGGATGAGATGTAAAATGAGGCACTGAAGTCAGTTTTGACAGGGTAGTGAAAAAGTCAGCCCGATTCCATGGATCAGAAAAAAATCAGAAAACGTTCAATGACATAAAAGAATATGACTCTAGGCTTAAATGCAGCTTCAAATTGATGCCCCAACTTCACTTGTGTGGAATCCTTAAAGATTTGAAGTCAAAAGCCAAACATGGCTAATGCAGTTTCAAGCCAGTTTGGGAGGGAAAATCGGTGATACTGTCAACAAGTGGTGAGTCAAGCTCTTGAGGTAGCCCTGCCAAATGTTAACATGTTTACCCTCATAAATGTTTTCCTTTTCTGCAGAGTAAGTTTCATCAGCCTCTTTTTCTGGGGCCAGCCAAGGTCAATCAAAGTCAAGGCCAAAAGTTTTCACCACACTGAGTGCTGTCCTATCACACATCCTGCAGCTCCATTGAAAGTGGAATTTAAATCTTTAAAGGGTTTTTTCTAGGACTGTCTTTATTTGCATGGCTGTATAGACCATATGCTCAAAGTACTGTTTCCTATGAATAATATAGTGTTTATTGTACATGAGTACTGTGCATGTATACTGTGCATGTATCTATATAAGCAGTACACTAATATACTATAGTACATTATACCAAAATACTATAATTAAAATATTTATTGTAAAGAAAAGTAATTAAATTTTTACAAAATATATATTGGATTCAAAGCCAGCCTTAGTAACTTAGCAAGGCCATGTCTCTAAATAAAATATCTTAAAAAAGGGCTGGGATGTGGCTCAGTGGTTAAGAGCCCCTGGTACCAAATATATATGTATATATATATATGCATTTTTCATATTAATATATAAGTTGTATTTAAATTAAAAATGAAAAATATGAATTTATTGGTTGATGAAAATGTTTGGACCAGCAGCTTATGGGAATCTAACTGTATTATTTCCCATTGCAATCATGGTTCCATATTCACTAATTCAGTGTGTTGAAAATTCATAGGACACAACTACTGTGAATAAGAAGTCACTGTAAATACAGAGAAGTGTGCATGTGGGTATTTCATGACTCAAGTTTTTGTTTCTCACAAAATCTTATGCTAATTGAGAGTACAAATGACAGTGTTTTAGAACAAAGGATGCTTTTAATAAGTATTGGCAAAGCTATCCTTAATGGTCCAACTCTCCTAAGGATGAGGCCTTTTTAATCTCTCATCTCCCTTTCTCAGGACAAATTATCAGAGCTTGACAGGGAAACTGGAAAGGAATTGTGCCTGCATTTCTTCTGCTCTATTCTTTTCCTTCATCTCTTCTTATTTCTTTAAAATATCTACATTAGATTTATGATATAAATAAGAGGAAAGCTGTTGCTGACATTTTACCTAAATGCATAATAACTACTGATTCTCCTTGTGGCTTAGGCTGGGCAAATTTCTAGTATAATTCTTTATATGACAACTGATGTCACAGGGATGACAATTATGATGTTTCTTTCCAGTATAAATTCTCAGATATTGAGTAAAAAATTTCTCTGGCCAAAAGATTTTCCTTAATAATCACATTCAAAAGGAAATGTATTCCACCAGTATATGCTCATCCAAATTGGCTCAGGTGAATGCATGTGCAAAAGGCTTTCCTGTTTTTCCTCATTAAGTCTCAAGTTTCCAATTCTGTGAATGTGTTAATGAAATTGACACAGGTGCATTAAAATAGGATGGAAACCATAATTTAGAGCTTATATCACACACACACTATATATGTTTATATACATATATATGTATATATATGTATTTTTTAAATGCTCTAATAGTTCACCTATTATTTTTCTCAAAAGAATAAAACTCTAAAAATATTTCTTTCAGTGATGACAAGGGTATCTTTGTTGCTCTGTTTGAGTTATTATAGGTGTTCCACCTCTGGGTTGATAAGACAAAACAGATTAAACTCTGGTATGAATTTTTCGATGGTGAGTGAAGGATGAACTGTGGCTAAAGGTCTTTCCACACTCACTGCATTCAAAGGGTTTCTCTCCAGTGTGAGTTCTCATGTGCTCCGTTAAGGCAAAGTTGTCACAAAAAGCCTTCTCACATTCTTTGCACTCAAAGGGTTTCTCTCCAGTGTGGATCCTGTTATGCCGAACAAAATTTGCAGGTTGGGTAAAGGCCTTTCCACATTCTCTGCAAACATAGGGCTTCTCTCCAGTGTGAATCCTCATGTGTCGAATGAAGGAAGAGCTATAGTAAAAGGCTTTTTCACATTCTTTACACTCCAATGGTTTTACTCCACTGTGGGTCCTATTATGTCGAATAAAAACAGAGTGGTGTGTAAAGGCCTTGCCACATGCACTGCACTCATAGGGCTTCTCACCAGTGTGAATCCTCACGTGTTGAATTAAGGAAGAGCTGTCACAAAAGGCCTTCCCACATTCTTTGCACTCAAAGGGCTTCTCTCCAGTATGGGTCCTCTTATGCCTGATAAAAGTGGAACGATGGGTAAAGGTCTTGCCACATTCACTGCACTCATAAGGCTTCTCACCAGTGTGAATCCTCATGTGTTGTGTGAAGGATGAGTTGAGACAAAAAGCTTTTCCACATTCTTTGCACAGAAAGGGTTTTTCTCCTGTGTGGGTCATATTATGCTGGATAAAAGTGGAGCGGTGTGTAAAGGCCTTTCCACATTCATGACACTCATACAGCTTCTTTCCAGTGTGAATCCTCATGTGTTGAGCAAATGAAGAGCTATAGTAAAAAGCTTTCCCACATTCTTTGCACAAAAAGGGCTTTTCTCTAGTGTGGGTCATATTGTGCTGCATAAAAGAAGAGCGGTGGGTAAAAGCTTTACCACATTCTTTGCATTCATAGGGTTTATCTCCGGTGTGAATACGCTGGTGCTCTGTGAGGTGAGACCTGCGTTTGAAGGCCTTCCCACACTCGATACACTTGTATGGTTTTTCCCCAGTATGAAACCTCATATGTCGAATGAAGTCAGCCATGTAACGGCAGGCTTTCCCACATTCATTGCATTCATAAGGCTTTACTCCAGTATGAATCTGTTGATGTCGAACAAGGGCCCAATTCTTGCTAAACCCTTTTCCACATTCTTTGCATTTATAGGGGCTGCTCCTTGCATTAATCCCAGTGTCTTTTCCTGATCCTTGGGAGTCATGTTCATGGACAGTATCTTGTGGAGTGACTCGCTCCTGTAAAACTCTTAAACACAGACTCTCATCTGTCTCCATAGCATCAGGTTTATGGCACTTTCCAGGGCATGTCTCCTTGTAGGGGTCTGCTCCTGGTCGCCAGTTCCTTTCATGAATTTCTGATAGCTTTTCCTCATCTCTGGTTTGCCCCAATCTGGAATCCCTTGAGGACCTCTGTGCCAGTTGTTCTTGAAAAGAAGATTTCTTACAGAAGGTCAGTTGAGAAGCAGTAGGTGCTATGATGTTGAGTTTTGCTTTTTCACCTGAAGGAAATCCAACATAAAAAAAGGTGTCTTAGTGATGTACACAGAACAAACAAAATCACCACTTTAGTAGAAGAATAAGATGAAAATAGAACCTCTGATGCCTATTGCATTTGTATTCTTCTTAAAACTAAGTTTGCAATTTCTTTCTTTTCTGATCCTCGGGCTCTTGACATCTTTCAAGGGAAACACATAAAGAAAAGTTGGTGGAGGGGACAGAGAATGTGGAGTGGAGACTCTGCCTCAAATTCCAGAATGGGGGAGGGTAGGCAGAGGAATGACTGCACTGTATGTAAGTAATGTGCTCCAAGAGAAGAAGCCTCATGGAACTATAACAACACAGGGAACAACAGGTGGGAGAAAGAGATCAGTGGAGGCTACCCAGGACAGGTGCTGTGTAAGCTCACTTCTAAAGAAGAGTAAGAGTTACCATAGAAGGAATTAGGAGAGAATGCACATACATTCACATAACTTACTACAGTATATTGTTACAATTGTTCTGTTTTATTATAATGTTGTAACTATTTTTGAAAGTAACAGAGTGTCATCTAGTAAAGTTCTTCTTTTGCTTATGTTATAATCCCCAAACTCCAGTCTGATGAACATTACTAAGAGAAACTCCTATACGTGTACATGAGGACACATGTATATGAATTTTCATGGCAGCACTGTTTGTGAGAACAAAAAACTATAAATGGCCCTGAAAATGGATGAATACATTGTGTTAGATTCATGCAAATGACTATAGCAGAAAAAAGTGAACAACAGCTACAGGCTTCATGAATCTTAGTAACATCCTGTTGAATAGAGTGAATATCTCAGAAGACAACATAAACTATGATACGCTTAAAAGCAATATATATAAAAACACACAAAAAGTACAACAAAACAATCTTCTAAATTTTTTTTGAGAATGTTGGTCAGTTTTTAATGGTATTAAAATGGTATCTATACATCTTAAATTTTTTATTGCAGTAGAGCATATATAACATGAAATTAACTATTTTAATTAAGATGAAACAATCTTAAAAAGTAATGGGTAAAACAAATTAGATAATGTACACAAATCCCTTAAATGACTCAAATTACCAAAATGGATACAAAAAATAACAGAATGTTTGGAAAGCCTATATTTATCCAAGACAATATATTTTCCCATGGAACAAGCACAGAAATAACAAATCCACAGTAAAGTGGCCATCTAAGCAAGGGAAGCAGTGTAGGCATGGGAAAAGGAGAAGCACATCAACAGATGTGGGAAGTGGGTAACCTTCTTTATTTGGGTGAAGGGTTCATAGTTGTTCATTATAATTTTCTTAAAAGGGAATGACTAAATAAGTACCTTAAAAAAATAAAAGATAATAATCCCCAGTACCCCCCCAAAAGATAATAAAATAGAAAACTAGGATATGAATTGACCAATGATGATAGTGTGTTATAAATCACAATTTGCAAGTTTTCTAAATCTGCACACCTTAAGACAATTATGAAAGTCAGAGGACCTACAGAGTATTGCAGCTAACTTCATGGACTCTGAAGAGAAACACTCCAGTCTGAAATTCCAGCAATACCCACACTAGCTGTTAGCTTTAGTAACCCACTTGAATTCTTAAAGGTTCAATGAAAGGACTATTGTGAGGATGAAGTGAAACAGCACATACACAGTCCTTAGTAAGGCACAGGCCCTGGGTCAGCATCAGTGTGGATTCACCATCACATCTGTGTTATGGGACCTACCACACTACGGTTAAAGCTGATGGTAAACATGAATGAGTATACCTAGAGAAAGTGTATAGAATAAAAAGAAAGGGCTGTGAATCCAGTGTTGAAGAATGGACGAGAGTCACAAAACAATAGTAAAGGTCAAGTTAGGAGAGGGAGAGAAGAAACAAGAACAGAATGCTATAAAGCTCCAGCATGATGTGGGGGAAAGTTTCTGGGGGGATGGAGATGCAGCAGAGCATCATTAAGCATGTACAGTATGAAGCCAGAATGCTTTGTTCAAATTCAGCCTCTACCAAGCTAGGTGTTTCTGGAAAATTAGCTTTTTGTTAGAAACTGAATGTTTGTTAACATTCCTATGTTGAAATGAAAATTCCTATGTTGAAATCCTAGCTCCCAATGTGATTACATTTGGAGATAGAGCATTTACGAAAGTAACTAAGGTTAGATAAGGTCATAAGGATAGGGCCCAGACCCATTAGGATTAGTGTTCCTACAAGAAGAGATACTAGAGAGATTACACTTTCTCTCTCTCCCTCTCTGCATGCATGCACCAGGGAAAGACCTTATGAAAACACTGTAAGAACACAGCCATCTGCATAACCCAACCATGCTGGCACCTTGACCTTGAACTTGTAGCCTCCAGAGAGAAAATAAATTTCTATTGGATAAGATACCCAGTCTATAGTATTTTTTTATAGCAGTTGAAGCAGACTAACGTTTTTCTAAGACTCAATCTCCACATCTGATAAACTGGAAAATTCTCAGTTCCTACTTTACAAGTTGTTATGAGCATTACACAAGAAAAAAAATTCATTTGCATGTCAAGAGTAAATGTCCAGTAAATTGCAGACCACTATGTATTATCATTATTATAGTTGTTATATTTGGCAACAGTGATCTGAGTAAAAACACTTCTATGCTAAGGTGCTGAGAAACACCACTCCTGGGCCTTGGAGTAAAGAGGAAGACACCAACTGCTCAGGAGTGTGTGGAGCAATGAAGACCCACATGGTGCAGGCAGAAATGTAAAATGGTACAGTTACTCTAAAACTGATGGTTTCAATTAAACTAATCATATGCTTCAGCCAGTCCACCCATATTTATATTCCAAAGAAAAATGTAGATTTATATACAATAAAACTATAATCAAGAATATTGATAATATTCTTCAAACCTTTCAAAAACGGAGACTGAGTCAAATATCCTTCAATAGGAAAATGAATAGAAATAGTCTATTCATTCAATAAGATATTGCAAGTAATGAACTAACTCCAAATACATGCGACCATATGAATGAATCGGAGCTGTAAAGATTATTGAAAGAAGACAGGCAAGACTATGTACTGAGGGTTCTATCTAGATGCCTTCAAAACTAAAATATGGTGATAGAGTCTAAATGTTGGTTACTTCTGTGATAGGGAATACTGATAAAAAGGAAGCACAAAAAGTCTGTGAATTGCTGGAAATATTGTATTTCTTGATCCGTGTCATGGTTTCTCTAATTTATGTGCATGTAAAATTTCAGAGATGTACCTTTAAAATTTGTGCATTCTGGGCTGGGATTGTGGCGCAGTGGTAGCGTGCTTGCCTAGCATGTGTGAAGCACTGGGTTCGATCCTCAGCACCACATAAAAATAAAATAAAGATATTCTGTTCACCTACAACTAAGAAAATAAAAAAATATTTAAAAAAAAAATAAAATAAAATAAAATTTGTGCATTCACTGCATATAAATTATATCTCAGTACAAAAATAAAACGGAAAAAAATCACGAAGAGTAGATCTTGTATAGATTTCTAAGAATGACAAAACTCCAGAATGCTTGGTTGTTCAGGTAAAGTAGACTCAATAATATTTAGATATTGTCGGAAATCCAAGAGCATTGTGAATTTGTTTTGTTCCTTCCAAATGTCAAAAACTTCACTTTTTTTTAGGTTGCATAGAGGAGGATAGAAGAGTAGGAAATAAGAAAGAGGCATGTTCCCTGATGCAGCATTCAAGAGTTGTGTGTGGCTTCCCAGGATTCCCACTTCATGATGTTCACAGCTGTTATACCCTTTTATGATCCCCTCCCTTTGAATAGGCAGGACTTGCTTCTAAAGAACAGACTATGCAAACGTGAAGGGATGTTGGTGATAAAATCCATCTGATTTTACGAGACTGCAGCGTCAGTCCTGCTGGAATCTCTCACACAGTGGCTTGATTTGAAGAAGTGAGCTGATGTGATGTCAGCTGCCAATGACAGTGGCCTTGTAGAGGACCCAGCTAAGTGTGCCTGGACTCCTGATCCACAGATGAGATAAAAACAAGTGACTCTTAGGCGGCGATGCCTGAGGTACTATACACAGCAACAGATAACTCTACATTTGAGAAGGCAGGAGAGGTGTGATCTGGACTCTGTTGGGGGAATGAGCCATGCTGGGGCTGAGGATGCCTCCACAAGGTGAGAAGGAAGCTTCAGGGTCAACTCAGTAAGGATGAAGGAGCAAGAAAAACAAGCACATAGTCTTTGTTTTCAACCTGAAGTAGGTCATATGCAGAGATGTCAATGGCAAGGGAGGTGGTGATATTTGGAATAGTGTGTGAGTGGGTGAGGAAGTGAATATAACACACAGCTGAGGCACGAAGCATATGCAGGAAAACCAATTCTAGATCTGTTAGCAACACACAGGTTAAGTGGCAAAAATAGCTTAGTCTAGAGTGCTATCACTGGAGCTGATGGGACGGGCAAAGGCGATGGATTGGGAGTTATGTAGGATATAAAATGGTCAAAATTCAGGGATGGCTGAATATTGGATTTGGTGGAGATGGAGGTATTGGTGGGTTTCCTGGGTTTGTTTTTGATCTTATCCACTGATTAAAAAGGCCACTAATTGAAAATGAGAAGGGAGGAGTGGGCAAGAGGTCATTTTTAGGCATAATGAGCGTAAGGTACCTTTGAGACTTTCAAGTGAAGATGGGGAACTGGGGAGAGGGCTGAAGCTGGCTGAGTAGCCTGAAAGAACACTAGAGGGGAGAGATCATGAATCAGCAGTGTCGGCAATCCACACACCTAATAGCTCTAGCTGCTCTTAGAATGGCAAGGGCAAACATGTCACCTTGAGAGTTTAACAAGACCGCAGGGGAAGAGGACAACAGGACTAGGGAATGCTTCTGAGCATCTGATTCACAAATGAAAGGACAGGCACATGCATGGTCAGATAGGTCAAGAAATGATTGGCTGGGGAAAGGAAAGAGGGTGAGATGCAGAGTACAGCTGGAGTTAGGTGCAGAAAAAGAAAGGATTGTCTTATGAATATGGAAGGAAGTTTGAGATGTCACTATTCTCTATGAATAATCAAGTGTAAATATTAATATGATAGGGAACTTTTGTTGAGCCACTCTGGGTCAGGCTGTATGCTAAATAGTCTCCTGTTACCCAATTACATTCTTAAACAACATAAGGATGCAGAAACTATTATCACTACCTTTTCCAAATGCAGACCAAATTTAGGAGGCAGAGTATACCTGAGATCTTTTCCTTGGGAACAAAACTAAACTACATTTTCTGCCTGACTGAATAAGTAGCCTAATACCCAGTTCTCATCAATGAGATGTAAATGAAGTGCCATGCATGTGCTAGTGAATATGACAGCTGCCCTTCTTACCTATCTCTATTGGCCAGGGAAAACTGAAAGACACATATTGACAACAGAATACAACTGGATCCCTAAATAAATATGTGGTACAGAGCTCTCCTGCTGACCCACAATAAACTATGGAAGAATGGCATGAATGAGAAAGAAAAAAATCTGTTGACCCACTAATATTATCTATTAGAGCAGGTAGCATTAACTCAGGAACAGTGAGGTCATGCAACTTCCACAGGATGAAGAGGCTAGGAGGGCCAAATAATTTAGAGCCCAGAGTCTATCTCCTATCTGTGTGTGTGATATGGGTGGGAAGGCAGGGGAAACACAGTTTAAAGTGCTCCATACCAACTCAACCCCAGTAAGGCCACAAAAAGAAGCTGCCCATAAATTTCAGACACAGTGATCCTTTGGTGGTCTGCAGGCTGCCACAACACCCAGTGCCAGACTCTTAATCACCTACCTGCACAGGTGCTTTGGGAGAGGCCTCTCTTCTCTGCCCATAGTCCCTGCCCATGATCCAATAGGTAAATCAACTCTGGTTTGGGAAGAGGAAGCCCTGGCATGAGAAATAAATAGAACATGGGTATACAGGTAAAGACAAAAGAAAAAGTTTCAAGTTTATAGGAGTATATACCTTTAACATGCTGCTAGGATACCACAGAAAGGTGACCCAACTCTCACATCAGAAGGTATTCTCTAATTAATCTAAGTCAGTAGATTCCACTTCTCTGTGTCTCAGAACTACCTAGCAACATCTGGTTCCAAAAATGAAACAAACTAAATGAAATCTCTGGGCATAAGGACAGAGCACTAGTAGTTTTTAAAGCTTCCCAGGTCATTCTGGTGCCCAGGGATGATTAGAAATACTGGACCAAATCAACTGATGAAGGGCATCTACTAACTGTCAATTGTCTGAGGCAGGAAGACGACCTAAGCCAGATACCCATTCTGAAGAAAAAGCCTTTAATTCATGTTTGGAAGAGAGAACTTCTCGTAGCAGCCTCTGGCTCTAGTTGCTTTGGCGTCATCCTGTGGGCCCTACAAGGTGCTGGCCTGAAGACCTAGACCAGGAGAGAAAACAGATAAACAGAGAGCTGGGTTGTTCTCTATCAACCTGGGAACCAGCACCACCTCAGGTTTCTTCTATGATGAGATAATTTTTCCTTCTTCAGAATGAAACCAGTATGAGGTGGTCTTCTGTTATACTCAGTTACACAAACTTAGCCAAATGTGAAGACTAAGAGAAAACTCTGGAGAGAATTCAAGGACTCAGGCAAAAAGACACAGAAATATCAACCGGAAAATCTTGGACAGCTGGCCAGAATGCCTCTGGTTGTCACTTAGCCAGTGTTCACTGATACCTGCCATATGTCTGGCACTGAGCTCAGTGATGGGGCAGTGATAAATGTGAATCAACCCTTTATGTGTGTTAAGGAATCAAGCTCCCTGTCCCCTTGGGGACTCTGCTTGTGTTGTTCCCTTGACCTAGAATGCTGTTCTCCATACATCTTCTTTCAATAACTAATCACAAATTCATAAAATCACAAGAATGTTATTTTATCCTCATTATTTAACAGGATAGCAGCCTCAAGGATGGCAAGACTGGTAGAAACCTGGAGGAGGTAACCATTCAAAGATCTGGGAAAATGGAGACCTTGGGTCTTATTCAATTCCTACTCAGACCAATTTCTGGGTAAAGTGGGCATTATCAAAGGTTTAAATGGGAGAACACTTGGGATTTATTTGTTTGTTACACACAACAAATACATGTGTAGAACTTGCTTTGTTCCCATTTTTCTTCTGCGCACATTATAGATATTAGCTCATTTGCTTTTAGATATTAGTAAAAAGTTACTATGAAATGATAAAATTAAAATAATGGTATTAAGTCCCAATAAGCTCATGCTGTTTGCTCAGTGTTGGGAGTTTGAGGCTACTTCTTTTGGCCAAGGGATAAATTAGGCAATAGCTATGGGAATGTAAGAAAGGACAGCTGTCTCAGATGCCCATCAATGCCATTTGATAACCTGTCCATACATCCTCTAAAATCATCTCCCAGACAAGCAAGAAGCAAGGCACACACCTAAATAAGGGTCAACTGTGCCAGTACTAGGGATCAAAGAAACCTTTTTTGTTTTGACTGGGGATTGAAACCAGGGGTACTTTACTACTGAGCTAAATCCCTGCTCCTTTTTTTATTTTGAAACAGGGTTTTGCTAAGTTGCAGAGGCTGAGCTTGAACTTGTGATTCTTGTGCCTCATTCTCCTGAGTTGCTGGGATTACAGTTGTATACCACTGTGCCTGGTCCCAAAGAAGCCTTTCAGCTGAGATTGTTGCTTAGAAAGATACCAGTATCACTAAAGACAAACGCCTTCTTATTGCCTGGCTGAATAAGACAATAAGAACTTCCCATTCTCAGTCAATCCTGCCAACCAGACTGAGGGCATCTGCTTCAATAATGCTGGGCCAATTACCTTCCTTCATGTGGGATTATGAAATGAGGACGTCAGACTGCATTCAGCTTGTACTAGATACTGAAAGTGCTGAGAAGGACTATGTATCCTACACAACAATCCCTGATGGAGGTGCAGCAGAGAAATCAAGCAAGAGGAAATCAGACCACAATATGCTGAGGCTGCAGGAAGGAGGGAAGTGGGCTCCTGAGGCTTTCTCATCCAGTCATGTCTAGAGAGAGAGTGGACTGAACGAGGCTTTAGGTTCCCACCTGAAGATAATGAAGACTTACCCAGTGAGACTAGGAGCCCACAGGTCTCTAGCATCACCTCCTGGTAAAGGGTCCTCTGGGCCAGGTTCAGATGCCTCCATTCCTCTCCAGTGAAGGTCACGACCACATCTTCAAATGATACCAATGCCTGGAAAGCCAAACAGAGGTGGTGGTGGGAGGTTGCATAGCTAACAGATGAGATTAGAGCCTATCGCTTTGTTACTGTCCCAAGGCCTGAACCATTGAGCATATCCCAAGAACCTAGCTTGGTACTGGGCCCAAGATGACGCAGATGGTGCCTTTAACAAAATACAAAGGTGTGGGAAAAAAAAGCTTCCTATATAGGAAGCCACAAGACAATGATAATCCCATGTGGATTGGGAGGAGTAGATAATAAGTACTCTGGGACATTAGAAGAGTGAGGAAAAACAATAAATCAAACAATGTTTATAGTAGCAGCATCTGAGCCCTGTTGGCCTGCACCTGAGGACTGTGCATGCTGGTTAAAGCAACTGAAAGTCTCCGGGTCTCCTGGGGTTCAATCCAGACTCTTGAACCAATAACTGCCAGATGTTTGACCTTGGGGAACTCTCTTAATTTCTTTGAGTTTCAATTTCCACATCAATACACCAGTAGTTCCTTACTTCACTAGACTGTTGTGGGAATTAAAGAGAAAATGTTCATAAAGCAAACATGGTAGAGTCTGCCACATGTCACAGGGATAGATCTGTGTGTCTGCAAATTTTATGGTCATCCCATAGCCCATAAGATAAATGCCATCATCATCTCCATGTCACAATCAGCAAATCGAGGCTGAGTCAAGTCACTCAGAGCAGTATATGCAATGAGAAGAAGCAGGATTTGAACCCAGATCCCTCTGGTCTAGGGTCTAAGTAACTCTCTCCTCTATTACCACAGCAAATCCACAATAACAAGAAACATTTCCAATATTTACATTAAAAAGCATTTCAGCCACTTCTGAAAATATTCCCATAGATATAGAAGAGCAGAGTCCTTGTCATGTGCCTCACAGAAGAGACACCCGAGCAGGTGCCAACAAGCACTCCCCAGCCTTAAGCTATAACTGGGATTTGAAGACTACCTGAAAGATTCCATAAGGAATCACCAGTCTATTATTTCTTTCTGAGCCACTGTCAGCACATTTCCCTAAGGTATTGTTACTTAAGCACCATGTAACACAAGTGACTAAGGATACTGCAGGTTATGGATCTTAGAACATGGGCAGCAACCTTTAGTATGAGGTCTCTCTTGGTTGAAGATGGAATAATGAGATGTGGATCCAGGGTTACACAATCCCACCTTCCTAAGACACACTTTAGTAGCTTCTGAGAGCCCTTGGCAATCCCCCAGGCCCTTTCACATCTCCTTGAACAAAAGTCCTTGCAGCTCCCTTTGCCTGGAAGTTTCCCAAAGTCTCCTTTGTTCCCATGGCTACTTGCCAGAGATAGGCCTGGACATTCCTCTTGCAAAGATTATTTAGATGTCAACCCTAGAACTCCCTACCCACTGTAGGTGAAGTATTGGTTAAGAATTTTTTCTACTTGCTTCTTAGCACCTTGGGAAAACTCAATGCCACACACCTCCAAGGGGCAGTCTTGCAGAGATTTGGTGACAATGTGACAGAGAAAAGTGGGCAGTTTGGCATGTTCAGGCCAGCATGGCCCGAGGGTAAGCCAGAGAAAAAGAAAGGAATAGTGGCTTGGTGGAAACTTTAAAGTCATGGTGGAAAGTTTAGATTAACCACATGGAAGGTTAATCTAAGGACGATGGAAGCTCCAGAAGGGACACTTGCACTCATCAACCATGTACTGTGTAAGTGGTACAGGTCCTGCCTGTTCTAGTAGCTCACATTCCAGGGTTGGGGATGGTTCCTTAACAATAAATGAGCAAGATAAAATCAGGTGATTGTAAGGGCTCTGAAAACAACAAAAGAGAGTGAGATAACCAAAAAGATTAGGGGTGGCTTTAGATAAGGCAACCAGGGAAGATGTCTCTGAAGGGACCCTGAACAAGGCTGGAATGAAGTGAGAAAGCAGGTCAGGTGAGGAAATATAAATAAATAAGACAGGTTCTGAAGGTGATCAGGGCGATAATGAGAGTAACCAGGCTGGCATGCTGGAGAGTAACTTGGGGCCTGTTGTGTGTTCACATTCCAAGAGACAAAACACTCCCGGTCCACTGTCATGAATGAATACTTTAATGGACTTGCTTTGCCAATACAGACAAATGTGCTAAACAGGTATCTACTGAGGTCAAGTGGTAAGCAAAATTCACTTGTAATAAACAGATGGCATCTGCAAAGATGAATCTAATGATCTTGTCTCTTAGCCTGTTCAGGGGCTTTTTATTCCTATCAAAGAGCAGCAATTCCAAAAAACGCTGCTCCCAACTCACCTGTCCTTGAGATTCTCATCCAGTCTCCCAGCTTTCAGTTAGACAGAAGCTTTTGGCAGGAAGGCCAGAGGGTCTCTAATATAGCAGTGAGCCCCTAAGATAACAGCAGCATCTGAGAAGTTCTTCCCCAGGAAGGGCAGTGATGCTTTCTGGGCTGTACTGAACACTGAAGGGCACAAGTCACATGCATACCTTCTTCAGTTCCCTCAAAAATAATTATGAATATTCTCGTTTTAGACCCGAGGAAATAAGAGGCCAAGAACAGCGAGGCGACAAGCGGAAGGTAAGAGCCAGAAATGGGTAACTCTTACAAACCCGGACCTCGGCTGAGAATCTTGAGCTGGAAATGCTTAGTACCCCTGCCCCTTCCTGCCTCCCTCCCCCAGGATCTCCAGATCCGAGAGGAACCGTCCGCTCACCAACGCTGGCGCAGCCATGGGACCCAGTGGGCGGAGCGAGGCCGTGAGTGGAGGCTACAAAAGCTGGTCCGGCGGCCTCAGATGATCCCTCACTCCAGACTGAGGCAGCCTAGGACCTCGGTCTCGGCCGTGTAAAATGAGCACAACGCTCTGGGCGCTGCCTCCGGGTGCTGTGGAGACCAGTGATGCCAAGGTCCCGAGAAGCGCTCAGCCGGGAACCCTACTGAGGGGCGGGCAGGAGTCGGTAGCGGTTTGCACAAAAGGTGGAAGTGGGTCCGATTCTCCTCACTGCCCTTCTCCGTTTGGTGTCGAAAAGCCTGGGAAGCTGCTTCTGCCCAGCGCGGGTAAGGACAGATCAACTACAGCCCAACGACATCCCAGGACAGGACGCCAGAAGCACCGCCCACGCGGCCCTAGGAAACGCCCCCTTCGTGTTCCGTCATTGGCTCGGCGCCTGCCTGCCTCCGACGCCTGAAGCACTGCCTTCTGGGTAATGTAGTTTCTGACCTGAACCGAATGGCACTTAGAGCGCACTTCCTGTTCTCTGTGAAACTGCAATCTAAGGTTCCTAACAGGAGGCGTGACTGCGCTTCTTAAAGGAGACACGTGACAGATTCCCCTGCCCGCTTAGGGTATGATCTTCAAGAGTCTTTAATAGGTAATCCGTGCCTTAACTTTCTTCCCTGGGTAGCCCTGCACCAATACTTAATATCTTTGAGCCTTGAAATAGAGATTTATAAGAAAAATGAAAACAATTCTTTAATATAATAACATTAAATGTTCCACTATTCAGTAGTGTTCAGATCATGTCAGTATTACTTGGGCATTTAGTCTTTACAACAAGTTCTCAGACCACACCTGAAATTTGTTACATCAGGCACTGTCCTTTAGGAGTTTTGATGCTCCAACAAGTTTTTATTTATAAAATTCACTGAATGTGGTGGTTCACGCCTGTAATCCCAGCTACTCCGGAGGTGGAGGCAGGAAGATCTCAACTTCAGAACAGCCTTGGCAATTTAGACTCTCTCAAAATATAAAAGAGGGGCTGGAGGAGGGGCTGGGGATGTACCTCAGTGGTAGAGTGCTCCTGGGTTCAACACCCAGTACCATAAAAACAAAACCAAAACATGAACATAAGAATTAAAAATGTTTCGGCCGGGGCTGTAGCTCAGTGGTAGAGCGCTTTCCTAGCATGTGTGGGGCACTGGGTTCGATCCCTAGCAGCATATAAAAATAAACAAAGATATTGTGTATATCTACAACTAAAATTTAAAAAAATTAAAAAAATAATTAAAAATGTTTATTCCCCTAATAACATAATTTCTGAATACATAAAGCAAAATCTGAAAGAAATGCATGGAGAAGCTGGGTGTGGTGGTACATGCCTATAATCCCAGCAGCTCAGGAGGCTGAGGCAGGAGAATTGAAAATTCAACACCGGCCTCAGTAACTTAATGAGGCTCTAAGACTCTGTCTCAAAATAAAAAATAAAAAAGGGCTGGGCTATAGCTCAGTGGTAAAGTGCCTCAAGGTTCAATCCCCAGTACCAAAAAACAAAAACAAAAAACAAAAAGAAATGCAGAAGAAATATTCAAATCTTCTTTCATATTCAGACATTTCAACACTCCTCCAAATAATATATAAATAAATAGATAGAAAATCAGTAACTTAGAGAATACTATTGACAAGTTCAGAATCCCACAATCAACAATAGCAGCATACACATTTGTTTCAAGTGAACACTGAACATTTACCAATATAGTCCATATACTAAGGCTACAAGGTATATCTGAATAAATTAAAAAAATTAAGTCATAGGGTTTGTCTTCTAACCATAATGGAATTCAATAAAAATAAAAAAAAGATGATATCTTGAAAATTCCAAAACATATGGAATCTAAGTTATATAAATAATCTATGGGTCAAAGAAATGTTAAAATGGAAATTATGGAATATATTTTCCAACATCGTTTTATGATAAAAAATTCTAGATCAATTAAAAATAGAGGGCTGGGGTTGTGGCTCAGTAGTAGAGCACTTGTCTAGCACGTGTGAGGCATTGGGTTCAGTCCTCAGCACCACATAAAAATAAATAAATAAAAATTTAAAAAAATATATTTGAAAGAAAAAGTCCACTATGTAGATGGATCTCACTAAAAAAATAGAAAGTTAGTCCTCCAACCTCATAAGGAATGTCCTCAGAAAAAATCTATAGGCAACATCAATTTTAATGACAAAAGAATAAATGCTTTCCTCCTAAGACTGGGAAAACAGCAGGGATATTTGATCACACGACTCTTATTCTTATTATAACTGGAATTCTGGCCATGACAATAAGGTATGGCAGGAAATAAAATACAAATGAACAGTGTTAGGTAGAATCAGCCCTCCCCATACCGTTTGGGCCCCTCTCCTCTCTAAAGCCCAGTCTCCTAGCGAGAGAACAAAGCCTAGCTGCTCCTGGCTGCTCAGGTTACCTTTTCAGCCACATCAAAGAAGTCCTCTGCCGCTTTTCTACCCCCAATTTTAAAGTGACCAATCCATAGCTCGCCACGTGGTTTGTAGTGGGCTCTATAAAATCCCTCCTGCGCGTCCTCTCTCTCTCTCTCTCCTCTTTCCTTCGCCCGGGCGCCCATCCCCTGAATAAAGGATTTCCTGGCTGCATGAGGTGTCCGTGTTTGGCTGGCCGATACCCCAACAAACAGGAATAAAAGAAATAAAACTGGCTACATATGTAGAAAACCTATATTATCTGCAATAAAACTATTAAAGTAAGTTAACTCAGCAAGATGCAGAACATAAGATCAACACCCAAAACTAAGTTGCATCTCAGTGTACTAGCAACAGACATGGAGAGACTGAAAGTAGAAGGACATTATCATTTACAATCACTTGAGATATGGAACACTAATGTGCAAAATGTGTACTAAATATGTGTGTGAAAAATGACAAAACAACACAAAGATATCAAAGATCTAAAAAAATGGATAGATATCACTGTTCATGGATTTTTATGCATCAACATAGTAATAGTGTTGATTATTCCCAAAGTGATCTGTAGCTTTAACAAAATACCAAAGTCACTGAAATAATTTTTGTATATATAAACACACTTTAAAAAATATGTCTGGAAAGGTAAAAGATCTAGAATAGCAAAAACAATTTGAGAAAGAAGAATAAAATAGGAGAAATCATCTGATGTTAAGCTCACTATGTAGCTACAGCAAACAAGATTCAATAATGTGGTTGGGCTAAGTGATAAACACACAGATCAAAGGAACAGAATACAGAACTGTGAAGTAGACCCCAAAATACAATCAGCTGATTTTTAATAAATGAACAAAAGCAACTAAATGGAAGCAGGATAGTGTTTTTTTCAATAAATAGTGCTGGAGTAATTGGGGAAAAAAGCTCCACCTAAACCTCATATCTTATATAAACATTAACTCAAAGTGAAGCACAGACTGAAGTATAAGATACTATAAGGGTTTATGAGAAAGTACAAGAGAAAATGATCAGGACCAAGGCCTATGTAAAGATTTCTTGGACAAGATACAAAAGCATGGAAAGGGAAAATTCAGATAAATTAAACCTTACCAATTTAAAAAATTTGCTCTTGGTTATACATAAAAGGAATATTATTTGGCCTTTTAAAAAAAAAGGGTATCCCGCCATATGCAACAACGGGGATGAACCCAGAGGGCACTATAACAATGCAATAAGCCAGTCAAAGAAAGACAAAACTGCATGGTTTCACCTACAGGGGATATCTAAAATATTCAAACTTAGAAGCAGAGGGTAGAAAGGTGGTCACCAGGGACTGGGAAAGGAGAAAATGTGGACCTGCTGTCCAATAGATATTGTTATGATTTGGATGGATCCTGCTAATTTGGGAATGTTCAGAGGTGAAATTATTAGATTGTGAAAGCTAACCTAATTAATCCACTTAATTAATTAAGTGGATTAATCCACTTGGTGGATTAATAATTTGAATGGATTAATACATGGTAACTATAGGCAAGTGGGGCATAGGTGCAGAAAGCAGATCACTGGGAGTGTCCCTGGCTCGCTCACTCACTCTCTCTCCTCTCTCTCTCTGTCTCCCACCACACCCTTCCATGATGACATTCAGTTTTATCTTAGACCCAGAGCAATAGAGTTGGCCAACTATGGACTGAGACTTCTGAAACCATAAGGCAAAATAAACGTTTCCTCTTCTGGGTTGTTTTTGTCTGGAATCTTGGACATAGTAACAAAAAGCTGACTTTCAGATATAAAGTTTCAGTTGTGCAAGATGAATAAGTTCTAGATCTGCTGTATGACACAGTGCTAGTAGTTAACAATATTGTATTGTATACTTAAAACTTTGTTGAAAGAGTAGTTCTTAAGTTAGGTGTTCTTAATACAAAAGAGTGGGACAGAGTAGGAGGATTCTTGGAGGTGGCAGGTGTGCTTATTACCTTAATTGTGTATGTGTGTATGTGCTCTAACCTTTCAAATTATATACATTAAATATATGCAGTTTTTATATATCAAGAACAACTCATAAATCTGTTAAAAATCATGGGACATAGCTACACTGTATGTAAAGGAAAACTTAAAACATTAAACATTCATGAGAAAAAAATAAGTTCTCAAATCATGGATCTTAGTTCCATATTAAGAAATCAGAAAGGGCTGGGATTGTAGTTCAGTGGTAGAGCGCTTGCCTCACATGCATGAGGCACTGGGTTCGATCTTCAGCACCACATAAAAATAAATAAAGATATTGTGTCCATCTTCAACTAAAAAAAATAAAAAAAAAAGAAGTCAGAAAAAGAAAAGAAACACAGTGAATCAGAAAAAAGGATATAAGGATCAAAATGAAAATCATGAAATGAGCAGAAAAAATAGAGAAGATTAATGAAATCAAAAGCCTTAGGATCTATAAAATTGATAATCATCTAGCTAAGTTTTATACAAATTATAAAAATATACAAATATACAAATTACTAATATTGGGAATGAGAGAGATGATATCACTATAGAGCTGACAGATATCAGAAGTCAGGAGGCAGAAGTGATGGGAGAAAGCAGTAATTTTGCCAAGTCTTTGGCTGGCTGGCTGGTATTTGGAATAGCTATAACTACTTAATAAAGTGCTAAAGAATTTTGATATTCTGAAAAAAAAAACAAAGAAGAAAAAGTGATGGGGGAAGGCTGAGCTGGAGCTTTACTGTGGCTTTCACAGGAAGACATGGGCAAGGCAGATCAGGTAAGCTGAATGGGTTAAGGATTCAAAAAATTTGAATAATTTTGGTGAATCTTGGGCTATAAGTGTGGTTTCCAGTGGTCCTGTACCTGGCCTGGAGTGGTTTAGGGCAGAGGGATAGTGCCCTGGACTTCAGGATCCTGATAAAGGAGGTAGGTGGGAATATGGACTCAGATTCATAAGTTTACATATCAGTAACTTGCTTACTGGCAAATGAGTTATCCAGCTCTGGGAAAGGTAGTCTCTCTAGGAGACTGAAGCCAGGCCCCAAGATGTCAAAGTATCATAAAATATACCTTCCAGATACAAACAAAAGTCAGCTTGATCTTCTTCCTTAACCCCCAACACCAGCGCCCACAGCCAGTGCTTTCTTCCACAGGTGCTCTATATCCTGTGCCGCCCTCATACCTCTAGATCCTACCTGTGAACCCCATCATCATTGCAAACCACTCTGCATGGGCCCTGCGATTCTCTCTGCATACAGCATTCAGAGATAGTCGGTAAAACCAAAGAGGATCTCATCCTTCCCTAGATGCATACCAGTTTCCTAGAGCTTCTATAACAAAGTACCATAAACTAAGTGGCTTGAAACAGCAGATTTTTTTTTGATCTCACAGTTTTAGAGGCCAGAAGACTGAAGTCAAAGTATTGGCAGGACCATGCTCTCTCTGATAGCTCCGGGGAGAATACTTCCTTCCCTCTTCTAATTTCTGACGTTTGGTGCCAACATCTCTGGTGTCTCTTGGCTTGAAGAGGCATCGCTCCAGTCATGTGACTGTCTTCTCTCTCGTCTTTTTTTTTTTTTTGATCATTTTTAAACTTCTTTTTGGATATACATGACAGTAGAATTTATTTTGACATATTATACATACATGGAATATACCTTGTTCTAATTAGGATCTCACTCTTGTGGTTGTACATGATGTGGAGTTACACTGGTCATATATTCATATGTGAAAATAAGAAAGTTATGTCCAGTTCATGCTACTGCCTTTCCTATTCCCATCTCCCCCCCTTCCCTTCATTCCCCTTTGTTTAATCTAATGAATTTCCGCCCCCCCCCAACCGCCATTGTGTTAGCATCCACATATTAGAGAGAAAATTTGGCCTCTGGTTTTGGGGGATTGGCTTATTTCACTTAGCATGACAGTCTCTAGTTCCATCCACTTATTGGCACATGCCATAATTTCATTCTTCTTTATGGCTGAGTAATATTTCATTGTGTGTATGTACCACATTTTCTTTATTCGTTCATCTATTGAAGGGCACCTAGGTTGGTCCCATAGCTTAGCTATTGTGAATTGAGCTGCTATAAACACTGATATGGCTGTGTCACTGTAGTATGCTGATTTTAAATCCTTTGGGTATATACTGAGGAGTGGGATAACTGGTCAAACTGCGGTCTCATTCCAAGTTTTCTGAAGTCTCTGTGTGTCTTTGTGCTGTCTTCCTGCTCTGTCTGTCTGTCTGTCTCAGTGTCTGAATTTCCCCTTTTCATACTGATACCAGTCATATTAGATTAAGGTTCACGCTCATGACCTCTTTTTAACTAGCTTACCTCTATTTAGGACTCTATTTCCAAGCAAGGTCACATTCTGAGGTATTCAGTATTAAGACTTCAACATCTTTTTTTTTTTTTTTTTGGTGGGGAGAACCTTCACCTTTGATGGTTCCATGGACAAGGACAGCACCAACCCTGCTTTGAAGACCTTCCCACCTGGCCACATGGGGCTTCAACCTTTCACAACTATACACACAGCTAATATCCTCAGATGCTCTTTCTCTTCTGTGTGTCACACTGTGTCTCTTCACCAGGGACTGCTGTCCAGCCTCTACCAAAGCCTGACTAAGCCATTCAAGGACGAATCAGCTCTGTCACGGGTCACATTGTACTCTGACCTCCATTCCTGCTAAGCCTTAGCACCCCTCTCAAACTGACCCTCCCTGGGACAGTTTGACACTTTGCCATATCCTGATCTTCCCTATGTGCATCCTCTCATAGTCACTATCCTGTCCCTGTGACACCTACTACCCCATTTGCCCAAGCGAGGCAACCCATTCTTAGGCTCTTTTATTTCTACATACTAGCATTGCCACCATGGCCAGAAAATTCCTCTTTCTAAATCGCCACATGTGGGCAGGGGAAAGGCACAGGTCAACATCATTCTTTATATTTTGGCACCAAGAACTTGAGAGTGGGAGGGCCTGAGATCTTCTACTCACTCACTGGATCTGTCAGCACCGTGACACGGCCACCAGTGAGCAAAGTGGGTGCAGTAGGGTCGTGATGGGTGAGAGACAAGTGTGCCTCCCAGGCTCAGCCAGCTCCCCACTTTGTTCTACAGTTGGTAGAGTGTGATGCTGGACACTCCAAGCTTTGGTCTCCGCCAGTATAAAACACAAGACCTGTGGCATTATGGAGATGAAGGGTGGGTGCAGATGTTCTGGAGGATCCTGCCAAAACTCCTGTCTTGGGGAATCATGACTCATACAAAGGTGCTGAGGAAGGACCTTCCTTTGGCACTGTTTACTTGCGTAGTCCTGACAAAGATCCTTTATTTGACCGGATTCTAGCATATTCTTCTAAACTCTATTCTCAACTAGAACTTGACTTTTGGACTTTCATGTTGTCTCTTTAATTTTAGCAAGAATCCTAAGTCAGTTTAACCTGAATGCACTCTTATTTCTGATGCTTCCTCTTAGAAATTTTCCATGCACTTACCACCACCCTTCTCCTTGGCTATAAATCCCCACTTTTCCTTGTTGTGTTTGGAGTTGAGCCTAATCTATCCACCTTACTGCAAAACCCCATGACAAAGTGGTCTCTACACCTCTTGCAATACTGTCTCTGAATGAAATCTCTTTTATTGTTCTTTATAAGTATTATGAATACTTTTTAAGCAGTCCCAAGGACCTTCTTGGTCTCTGTGGAGTGACCCACCACTACAAAATGAACATCCCTAACAGCGTCTCCAGAAACTCCACTACCATCCATCTTTGTGGGATACAGGAAATGCCCTCTTCCAGTGGAGGCAAAGAAACATTTTTGGGTGGTGTAGTTTCTGTCCTGTATCTGTATTTTTCTTTCTTTCTTTTTTTTTGTACCAGGGATTGAACTCAGGGGCACTCAACCACTGAGCCACATGCCCAGCCCTATTTTGTGTTTTATTTAGAGACAGGGTCTCACTGAGTCACTTAGCACCTCACTGTTGCTGAGGCTGGCTTTGAACTCGTGATTCTCCAGGCTCAGCCTCCCAAAGTGCTGGGATTACAGGCGTGTACCACTGTGCCCGGCCTGTATCTGTTCTTCATGACAATGGCCAACCGGCACCCCAAGGGCCTCTGGGAAATACTGTTGAAGGTTTTACAGATGGGTGAGGGCTTTCTTTCCTTTTTAAAGGGCCACATCCAGATATGTATGACAACCTAGACTAATGTCCCACCTTTAGGTTCAAATAAGAGTTAAGTCCTTTAATTTTACTGCATCTGAGGCCCAAGGTCAGCCTCCTCACCTCTTGGACACTTGGAGGAAAATGAAGAACATACTATGCTTTTGGAGTCTTTATGTACTGATATTAAATATTGCTCTAATTCAGTCATCCCCAAATCTTTAACAAGAGAATCACTTGGGAATTTGCTACAAATACAAGTTCTCTGGCCCTACCCAAATCTAGTGAATCAGAAACTCTTGGAGTAGGCCCAGACATCTATGTTCCATGAGTCCTCCAGGGAATTTTGATGCTGGATCTAGACTGAGAAAGGGCACATTTATTAAAACCCAGTGAATAATATAGGTAAAATAATACTATACACCTCATGGGAAGGGATATAAAAAGTGCTTTTCACAGGATCTGGCACACATGTAGTATACCAGGTATGGCCTTCAGGGCGGCCATACCAGGTACAAAGTTTTGACTGAGAAATTGCAAAGTCTGATGTTCAGTGGTTCAGAGTCAGCTGGTATCACCCTCATCAAGATTTAATTATTTCGTTTCCTGAATCTGCAGTCCTCAAGGGAGAACTAATTTAAGTGTAAGGGAAGCCAGGTCCAGGAAGGAAAAAAGGGATTGCTGAACACCTATTCAATTCCTAGCACAGCACAATGATTTGGTTATCAGATATTCATGTTATTTTCCCTACACACTCAATAATCTCATTCCCTATGTACTGACAATCCTAAGTCCTTCCAATAGTTGCTGCTATCTCAGTATTAGGGTTTTCTGTTCCCATCCTAACCTAATACTTGAAAGCTATGAATAAAATAAATTATCTGTCACTACTCTCTCCCAATATATATATACTTTATGATTCAGGGATCAGCTGAAACTGCTGAAGGAAGGACCGTGAACCCAAATTTCTATATGTAGCAAAAATGTCTTTGAAGAAAGCATGAAATGAAAGTACTTCAGGCTAAAACTGAGAAGTTTAATGGAAAACAAACTGCATAAGATGACCTTCTTATTTAAGGAAATTCTGTTTAAAGATGATGAAAAGTTGTCTCAGGTAAAATATCTTCAACAAATGATGAAATGAAGATCTTAGAAGTGCATCTGTAGATTAAAAACATTGCTCATTATCTGTACAAAATGACTAATATTCCACTGTGAAGTTAGAAAGATGCCACGTTATAGTCTCAATAAGCTATGTACTGAGATGGGACCAATCTATTGATGGGGCTGAAAGAATAGATCAAAGGGATACATAGCCTCCCAAACCCCAGGAAAGTCACAAGATCCTTTCCTCTTCCCAAAAAGAGGTTCCCTACTTGTCTTCAGGGTACAGGTATTCCTCAATAACCTGGATCTCAGACACTCACCTGAACAGGAACTTTAGGAGTGGCCTCTCTTTACTGTACATAGATTTTGCTCATTTTCCGGCAGGCAGATCAGTTCTGGTTTGGGAACAGGATACCCTGAGCATGGAGAAATAAGACTTAGTAAAGACAAAAATAAACTTCTGTATTCAATATGGTATTCAATATAAGAACAAGAGCTTAGAATGAAGCTATTCCTTCCATCAATGCAAAGAAATGCTGACCTATAGCCTGGAAACCAAGAGCAAAAACACCATCCTGTGCCAAAAGTCTGCAGGGGGTAGTGATAGCCATCTACATAACATCCACTCCCCTGGATCTCCCTCCTGTAGAATCTGACTCTGTTCAGGAACAGCCCTTCCTCCTTTACATAAATCATGGGACCCCAGGAATGAGCCTTTTCATTCAAGAAACCATTTTCTTTTTCCCACATTTTTAAAAGTTGGTGCATTATACTTGTACATACTGATGAGATTAATTGTTACATATTTGTACATGTACACAATACACAATATAACAACATAATTTGGCCAATATAAATCCCCAGCATTTCCCCCCTCCGTCCCCACCTCCTCTCAGGCCCTTTCCTCTACTGATCTCCCTCTGATTTACACGAGATTGGCCCCATTTTTCTTTTCCTTTTTCATCTCTAGAAGAAGCTATTATTTTGTAATTAACCTAAGTAAGTGGGTCTCAATCTCCATGGACATTAAAACCACCTGGGAATGTCTGTTTTGGACTATGAACCAAATGGAACAAAATCTCTAGGGATTAGACCTGGACATTAGTAGCTCCCAAAGCTCTTCAGGTGTGCAGGGAGGATTGAAAAGCATGGTTCAAACTGATCCACATCTGATTCTGACCTTTTTCTGTTTTATTTGGGAAAACAGCTATTCTGAAGCTATAGTTCATAAGGATGCAGAGTGAAGCAAAGGGAAAGTGTATAAAATAGGGAACATCGGCATCAATGATCTCAGGAAAGAAAGGAACACTTGTGCTATGCATTTCTCAAACAGGATGTTGAACAAGAGACCCAAGATACAAAGCAGTACACACTGTGTGAATCCATTCATACAATGTTTAAGAGGTGCCTTTGTGGGGAGCTGACTGGGAGACAGTAGGGGAAATCTGTGGTGGTTTTAAGCTGGATCCAGGTGGAAGTCACATGAATGGAAGCCACAGATGAGATGTGCATCTGGCTGGACACTTAGGATCATACATTTTACCAAATATTAAGTATACCTCAAATAAGAAAGCATAGTAAAAAAAAAAAAAAAACCCTAATGCTAAAATGTCATTGTCGTCTCTGGGCAGCAGCTTCCTACAGAGGAGAGAACTAGGTGCAGAGTCAGCAGCCTTAAACAACAACAACAACAACAACAAAGCCACATTTCACAAGGGATGTTGTGAAGATTAAATCAGTGGAGCAGGGGAAGTGACTGGAACAGGGCTTGACATGGTGTTAGTGCTCAAGAGACATTAGTGTGACCATTACTATAAACAGTTTTTCTTTAGGCTGACACACATTTTAAGTACTTAAGTAGATTCTTTCAGAAATGGAATCTTGTATGGCTTATAAATGGGTAAACTGGTTTCACTTTTCACAAATAGGTTGCCATCACAATACAACAATGAAACAAAAATAATGCCAAAAATTCCAGCAAGCTAATGTGACCCGTCTTGTGCTATAAGTTAGGGCTACTTCCTCTGATGAAAAGGAAAATTAGCAAAGTTAGGGCAAGCATCAGAGACTCATCACTAAACTAAGACTTTCTCTCGACAATCAGAATGTGGCATAGAGGTATCCATTCCATGCCATCAGTGATAAATAGATGATATATTTGTGCACCTTTTAAAATCATCTGCCCCTAAGGAGGATGGTGACACAGGCCTTAGGAATCAAGGATCATTGTGTAGACATCAGGTAAAAATAAGGTTAATGGATACTGTGTAGTTTAGAAAGTTGCCAGTTGGCCTGCCAGACTCATGGACTTTTTTGAGAATGGACCATCATCTGCAGCCCAAGCAAACTGGGTCATTGGAATACCTAACTGACAAAGCTTGCCCATTCAGTGTCCCTCTGCTGAGAATCAGGACTAAGGACCTGAGACTGAGGCCAGTTTGTGCTAGATATTAGAATTGAGAATGCAGGCTTGGTTGTGATTTCAATTCCTGTATTTGGCCCCTCATGGTACCTGGGTAGACAGGGATACTATGATTGGAGGAAGTGAAACAAAAACAGCAGGAAATTTGGACAGGAGGGAGAGTGGGCTCCAGAGGCCTTTCCTACCACCCAGACCCAAAGTAAGAGAGTAAAATGAAGAAGGCTGTCTACACACAGGAGAGAGGTGAGCCTTACCTAATGAAACCAGGTGCCCACAGGTCTCCAAAATTACTTCCTGGTACAGGGTCCTCTGGGACAGGTCTAGTTTCCCCCATTCCTCCCAGGTGAAGATCATGGCTAAGTACTGGAAAGCCATGGATAACTGAAAAGTCAAAGACAGACATATTGGCCTTGGGCTGGATGAGATTAGAGCCAATTTCTTGGTCACTGGTAAAAGTGCAGACAGACCCAAGGCTTGAATCACCAAGCATATCTGGTGAGTAAGCTGGGCTCTGCGACATGCTCATGGTGGAGGCAGATGCTGCCTTTGGATCTTGTGCATTGAATCAAAGGAAAAAGCTTTTGATGGGGAAGCTACTGGAGAAACTATTGGCACAAGGGACTGCAAGGTGCAGACAGTAGATGCTCTGGTATGTCAGAGAACGAGGAAATATCGACAAAAACTCCAACAAAGATAACAGCAACAGCAGCAACAGAAGCACAGTGGTTCCTGGTATGTGTTGGCACCATGCTGAGGGGTTCAATGAACTGCAGGCAAGTGTCTGAGGGTCCCAGATCTGAAGCCAAACTCCCGGTTTCAGTCCAGCCTCTAGAAACCAAGATTTGCTGGGTGCATGATTTGGGGGAAGTCACTTCATTTCTTTGAGCCTTAACTACCCCATTGATATAACAATAGTTTCCACATCAGCAGTTTGTTAGAAAATTAGAGGAAATGTTTCAAAAAACAAATACTGAAGTGGCTGGCTTATGTAAGAATTTTCTCTCTCAGAGTTTTGAAATTTCTTTTTCTTTTTTAAAAAATTGGTGGACTTTATTTTTTAAAACAGTTTCATATTTATAGAAATGTTCTGGACATAATACAGGGTTCTTACATGAACACTCTCCCACAAAACTATTTTACTTATTGTTAGCCTCTTACATTTGTATGGTACATTCATTACAGATAATTGATCAATACTGAATCATTATTATTAACTAAAGTCCGTAGCTTGTTCATATTTTCTTAGTATCTATTGACTATAACTTTCCTAATTCGAGAGCCCATCCAGGATATATACTGCATTAGTTATGTCTCCTTAGCTGTAACAGTTTCTCAGATTTTGCTCGTTGTATATATTTAGGTGTGAAAGAGATACAGTGAAATGGCTGCTATAGTCAAGCAGATTAATGTATTCATAATATCCCAGTTACTCATTATTTTGCAACAAGCACCTAAAATCTAAACTTTGGGCAAAATACAGTATTATTAACTGCAGACCTCACATTGTACGTTAGCTCTCTAGACATATGTGCTACTATGTGTCCTTTGGCATACATCTTCCCATCTCCTTCTTTGTTGAATTCTGTGTGGATTGGTGCAGCCATGTGGAAAACAGTCTGGTGATTCCTAAACAAATTAAAAATAGAACTACCATATGACCAAGCAATGTTTCTTCTCATTATACCCCCAAAGGAAATACAATCACAATCTTGTAAAGATATCTGCACTTCCATGTTCATTGTAGCATTATTTTTTTAACCTTTATTTTATTCATTTATTTATATGTGGTGCTGAGAATCGAACCCAGGGCCTCACACATGTAAGGCAAGTGCTCTACCACTGAGCCACAACCCCAGTCCCTCACTGTAGCATTATTAATAATAGCCAAGAAATGAAACAGCTAAAGTGTTTTTTGACAGATGAGTGGATAAAAAATTGATATACACATATGCATATGTAATGAAAAGTTACTCAGACTTAAAGAATGAAATCCTGCCATTTGCCACAACATGGATAAATTTGGAGGACATTTTTCTGAGTGAAATAAGACAGACACAGAAACAAAATTACTGCGTGAGCTGGGCACAATCCCAGCTGCTGGGATGGCTGGAGCAGGAAGATTACAAATTTGAGGCCAGCCTGGGCAAATCAGTGAGCCCCTGTTGCAGAATGAAAGAAAAAGGACTGGGGTTGTAGCTCTGTAGTATAGTGCTTGCCTAGCATGCAAGAGGCCCTGTGTTCACCCCCAGTACAACGAACCCCCCAAATATGAGCAACAACCCCTGTAAAAATGCCGCATGATATACCTCTCATATGTGAAATCTAAAAAAGTTAAATACACAGAGCTAGAAGGAAAAAATGATGGTTATCTTGGTGCAAGTGAGGCAATGGAAAGATGTAGACCTTGCTTGATTTTGATGACCTGGACAGTTTTGAGGAGTACTGGTCACGTACATTCTGCTGGAACTTGTTAGATGATTTTCTCATGATTACAGGTTTTCCTCAGTAAGTTATGGATTTTTTTTGATGGGAGGAGGAAGATCACAGATGAAGAGTTCCACTGTCATTACATCACATTAAGGATACATACATACCATCAATGTGATTTGATCACCTGGCTGAAATAGTGTTCCTCAAATATATAAAAAAATAGTGTTTCTCTGCTGTGAAGTCACTTTCCCCCCATTGTCCATACAGTACCTTTGAAAGGAAGTCATTGTACACAGCCTATATTTAAGGAGTGGAGAGTTATACTTCTCTTCCCCTCCTTCACAGAGTTTCTACCTAATTTATTTGGAGTTCTGCACAGGAGATTTGTCTCTTCTTGCTGTCAGAAACATGCTTACCTGTCCAAGCCCAAAGAATGGACTAAGAGACACAAGGTACAGCAAAAAGCAAGACTTTATTGATAGCATTACAAGATCGGGGTGTCTGGTGGTCAGGGACACACAGATTGGGTACAACCAGCGTTTTATTCCCTAGAGGGCAAGATCCCTCCCCTGATTCATCATTGGCTAGGTTTTACTGTCTCCAGTTGGGTTATTTAAGAAATGTAACTTTAGTTGTCCCCTTGGATTGAGTGCCTTTTGGCACACAGTTGATATCTGTTGGTCAGGTCAGATCCCTTCCTTTTCACCTCTTGTTGGTCAAGGGGCTGTGAATTTTTACACTCAAGTGTTAACTGCTTGTAACTTTCCATTCTGCTTCATCTCCAGTTGCCTTTCTTACATTCCAAGTCATTTTACATTAATACTAAGTACATATGTATATGTACACACACATCCACTTATCTATTTATTCTCAATTTATTCCAGCTTTGGTTCCAGTGTCCCTTCAACATGATGGCCCCCATTGTTGTGTATGTATTTTTGTTGGTTTTTGCTTTTTTTGAATTCTTTTTCTGGCATTACAAGATATTCCATGCTCATGTTGTGTATTTCCTGTCCCAGTCCTAGAATCAGCCGTTTTTCAAGGAACTCTGGTTTATTTTATTAGAGAACTGCATTAAAACTAAGATTTGAGCACTAGGGGTGCTCATTGCTATTAGGGTGCAATTTCTTTTAGGTCTCCTCAGTTGACAGAGCAAAGAAATACACATGTATATACTATACTATCATCTATACTATAATTACAGTATCTGTACTAAATTAAACATGAATTCTTCCTGATGTCTCCAACTCTAATTCACCAACACATAGATCATTCTAGCATTATTCCCTTGCTTGTCTATAAATCCCTACTCCAACAGTGAGAAACCTGGTTCCCACTATCCACCATCCATTTACTTAATAGTTGAATTAAGTTCAAGCAGTTAACTTGAACTTAATAATTCATGCAGTATCAGGATTAGTAACTTGTACCCATGGGAACAGCTTTGTCAACTAAAGTGCCTATTTGTAGTTCATTGTACCTTTAGTAAAAGACTCTCCCATTTCCAAAGTTACTTAGGTCAGCCCCTTCCCCTTTCTCTGTGAAGCTGTTTCATACGTTTGTAATACAGTTACATTCTTCTGTCATAGTATACATTATTTTTTTGGATTCTCCAATCTTCTAATCTATTGTTTTAATTTGCATGTATTAAGGTTCACTCTGTGCTGTGCAGGTCTATGGTTCTGGACAAATGTGTAACAGCATCACAGTTTCATTACCATAAAATCCCTGCTTCACCATTAATTTCTCCAACTCTTAGTGACCAGTGATCTTGAGGTAGGATAGAAGAAATAAGGATAGGTAAAAAGGAGACAAACGGGGAAGGAAGGAGAGAATTTAGCTTTAAATCTAAAAACTCCATGAATGCCCTCACCTTTACTCTTCAGGCCTGTTTTTCTCCAGGCCTAAATTCTTAAAGGCCCAATAAGTCTTTTATTACTATAAATCCAGTTAAGTAGTGACTATATACTTTGTTAGTTTACAGAATGTATTTTCAGACTAACTAAAAGAAGCCTAGAGAAAGATATTGATACTCAATATGGGTAGAGTCCAAGTGCCATACATTATGTAGGTAACATCAACCTAAAGATTCTGAGAACCAGACCACTGTGGCCTGCTTTGCTCTGTGATCAAAGAAATCCAGTTGTTATGGTTTGGGTGTGAGGTGTCTACCGAAAGCTCACGTGTGAGACAGTGCAAGAAGGTTCAGAGAAACGACTGGGTTGTGAGAGTCTTAACCCAATCAGTGAATTAATCCCCTGATAGGGATTAACTGGGTGGTAACTGAAGGCTGGTAGAATGTGGCAGGAGGATGTGGGCACTGGGGGCATGCCTTTAGGGTATATATTTTGTATCTGGAAAGTGGAGTGTCTCTCTCTCTCTTTCCTTGCTGATCATCATATGAGCTGCTTCCCTCTGTCATACTCTTCCACCATGATGTTCAGCCTCATCTTGAGCCCTGAGGATGGAGTTGCTGTCTATGGACTGAGACTTCCAAAACAGTGAGCCTCCAAATAAAATTTTCCTTCTCTACAATTGTTCTGGTCAGATCTTTTAGTCACAGCAGTGAAAAAGCTGACTAAAATACCAGCTCATTAGGCCGATTCCATCCTTTATGCTTCTCATGGTCACCATTGACAAGATTTCCTTTAAAACAGAAGTCTGAGACCTCCAAAGCCCATTTCACTTGAGTGTCTTCTTTTTGGGTTGTGTATGCTGCTCTATTCTTTGCTTTCCTGAATATTTATTCTACTTGTACCTATTTTGACACATCCTGAAATTCATTAGCTATTTATAGTTTTGTCTTTTCTAGAATACCATACAATTGAAATCATATGCTACATAGCATTTTCAGTCAGGCTTCCTTCATTTAGGAATATGTATGGAAGGAAACTCTAGATCTTTTAGGGCCTTGATCGCTCATAATAACAATCCATTGTATGGATGTAGTACAGGGATTTTCTCCCCTTTTATCCACTCACATGTTGAATGGCATCCTAGTTGTTTAAAATTTCAGGAAATTATGAATGAATCGCCTGTAAGCATTCACATGTAGGTTTTTTCATGAACATAAACTTTTAGTTCAATAGGGTCAATATAAGAGCATGGTTGCTGTATCATATAGTAAAACCATATTTAATTTTTTAAAAAAGAAATTGATAAATGATCTTGCAAAATGTCTGTATTAGATAACTAGGGAAGCTATAACAAAATATCACAGAATGAGCAGTCTAAACAACAAATATTTATTTCCTCATAGTTCTGGAGGCTAGAAGTCCAAGACGAAGAAGTTGGAAAATTCAGCTCTCTTCTTTTTTTGCAAATGATTGCCTTCTTGCTGTGTCCTTACATATGCATGCACTATACCTCAACAGCAACGACAGTAGATGATTAATGGCAGGCCTTTATGGGGAAAGAACTATAGGAAGATACTTGGTGGGTCCAAACAAAAGTTGTCACATGTACCATGTAGGTGTCCATTGTTTTCTCCAATTTCCAGGAAATGAGGATGACCAACTGGCAAAGATAAGATGGCTGAGGGAAGCCCCTGGAGAAGAAATTGCCACTTTGCTATATCATAAAGCATACAGGTCATATGTGGGCAGCTGTGACAGTCTAAGGACTGCCCATAAAGATGTCTGATGTTTTTGCTGCATGCCAGTGATGACTGGATGCCACCAAGGAGCATATCAAAAGAAGTGATGTCTCTCTTCAGCGATGGTAGATAGAATACATTGGCCCTCTCCTATTATCAGAGGGATTAAATATGCATTGACTTATGTGGATACAGTTACATGGCTTGATGCAAGACTTTCCCAGCAAAAGAGCATATCAAAAGGCAACTATTAAAGGACAGATCTGGCTGACTGCCATGGAACAGAGGGGGCTGGGAACATGGTGGGCAGAGGACATGGCTGAAGTTATTGTGCAGCAAATGAACAGAATCTCAAGGTAATCCTGGAGGCTGTCCTTTATCTGGTATCTGTGGGTGACACGTGGGTATCCCTGGGTCACGTGGCCAACTGTATATCTGAGACAGACTACCATAGGGACAAAGGGCAAATACCTTCCTGGCCTTAACTCATACCTGACAGCCATTAAAAGATAACATAAGTTATTTTCTTGGTTCTCTCACTTTGACTCACAGCTTCTTAGGTACAAAAAACTTGTTATGTGCCTTACCCACCCCCTTATCAGCTTCAGAGACCAGGTACATCACTAGGGCCAGAATGTTTTGCCACGACTCTCCAAGGACAAACAACATAAAGGATAAAAATTGTGAGAAGCCATCAAAACAGCAAATTCCCAGGGACCTTCACTTATTATTTGCCATGGTGTTTTCTTCCATTTCTCACCTATGGGTTCTCTTAAACTACAGCAGCCCATTTTTATCAGAGATGTTTATACAGAACATGGTATGGTGGTCTCGATATGAAAAACTAACATTTGGCTCCAGGATGACCAACTTACCATGTCTTCTTCAGTTAAAGTACCCTCATAGGAAAGGAGAAGCATCTCTGAAATGTACCTACAGACAATTAATATTCCTAAACCTTTATCCCCAAAAGCCCTTTCACATGAATAAAACTAGCTCTTCCCCTCTGGGGAGCCAGCCTGACACTCTGGTCAGGACTACATCTTCCTTCTCTTAGGAGAAGCCCTAATAAAAAGGCCTGCCTGACTGGTTTCTGTTTCTACTGTCACCAAGTCCAAGTTCCCATGTCTGGTGGTCTGGATTGGGTTGGAATGGAGGAAAAAACATGGTGGGAAGTGAGTGGGAGACCTGCAGACCCCAAAGGGTCAAGGAGCTGTCAATGTCCCATCTGTTTTCAGGACACTGTTTCCCTCACCTAGGCTGGGATGCCCAGACTCTAAGCTTACACTGTCTGCTAAGCCCCTGATCAACTAACTACTTCCTGACATCTCCACTGGCAGGGATGACATCAACTGGGGGACAGTCCTCAGCCTCCCTCCATGAGTGTATAAAGCCTTCCTCTAAAACTTTCTGTCCTTACTGGAATGCTAGCATGGATGGCAACACCACCCCCATGGATCCCTCACAGAATCACAGGATACCCCTGGCCATCACTGCCACATGGAATTCATCCCCAAGGTCTTGCTGGTCATCTTCTAAATACTTCAGGGCCTCTTCCTCTCTTGTGTTTCAATAGTCAGCTGTTACATTATCATTGTTAATATTGTGGACATTGTGGGAGATCCTCAAGGACTGAGCGTTTCCCATGTCATCCTTGTCTATCCTGGTGCTTGTGGGTGTTTTTCCATAGACTCTCTTGCATGTGACCTTAGCCCAGACCATTCACCCCCATCCCTCTGGGTAAAATGCAATTAGCTCAACAATGGCTACTCATCTGCAAGAACACTTCCTATCTCCCAGAACGCTGACCAATCTGGCTAAACACAGGCTGACTTACCCTGTAAAACCTGTATAAGCCCTGCCATTCTGCCCCAGTTAGATCACTGCTTCCAGGCCTTCTCGGCCAGCATTTCCAAGGAAAGGTTCTGCTCCCCAACTCTTTCTTCCCACAAGTCCTACTGTGATCACATTCAATTTTTAACTATGGATGAGTCTCTAGGTTTGCTGAGATGTATATCCCAGCTTCCTGTTCTGACACTGAACAGTGAATCACCAAACCTACAAACACAAATGGCATCTTGTTCTCTTCAAGCCAGAGTCCTGCCTCATCAAATTTGGCCCCTGGGGACTATGTGATAGTTTGTATGTGATCAGGTTTTGGGGCATCCCTACCACATGCTTTTCTCACAAGTCTCCACAGGCTATTTGTATCACCTTACTTGGTGGTGTCAGGATCTCCCTTCTGTCTCATGTCTCCTGAATGTGTTCTGTATCTGATTTTTATTTGTTTTGTACTGTGTTTCCTGTCTGTTCTGTCTTTTCTCTGTGGATGTGCTGTGTGGGGGTGTCTTTGCTGTTTGGAGGAGTGTTAAGATCTCAATACCTGTCACACAGTGTCCCAAGTGTATATGATGGGGGTCCACAGGCTGGATGCCTAGGCTGTAGTTAGGTGTATCACAAACCTATTGCCTGAGGCCCCTGATACACGTGCACAATGCTAGATTTTGCTCCAGTGTCATCATCACATACCTAGTGCACTTAGTACCTGGAGTACTGTTTCCAGACTGTTCTGCAGTGTGCCAGCCAAATGTGCGGTCACATCGTATGTTCTAGGTGTGCCGCCATCACTACCTGAGGGTCCAGAGTAGACCTCAATTGTCATTTCATCAATATTTGTAAAAGATGGAAGAAAGGTATATGTTAATCAACAGCAGAAAGATGCAAAAAGCCAGATCTAGAATGCAACAAATGCTAATGGACAAATGACCCAGCAACTTAAATAAACAGTAATAAGTGGTAGCTATAAAGTAAGACACACAAAAGACATGCCTACCAATAGCAATACAGTTACATTTTAGATGCTGATTGCAATGCATCTGCCTTAAAAATATTTTATGAAACAATTGAGAAAAATGAGGTCTGATAATATTTTGACACTTTCAAGAACATTTCTTTCATGTTTTATACAGCATTTACACTTTAGAAATGCACTATGAAGACTTTACAAATTAAGTGACATGATGCCCATGTTTATAAATAATCCAGTAATACATACATACATAAATGAATAAAGAATGGCCATGAAATGACAAATACTAGAAGATTGGGATATAGTTCCCGGGGCTTTGTCTTTTTTGGGGGGTTTATACCTATATTTGAAAATATCTATTACAAAAGGTACAATATGTCCTTGTAGCAATAATTTTATGTTAAAATGATTTAAAAGGAGCAATTTTTTTTTCATTTCAGGAATATAAGCATGTACCAAAACACCGGATTGTATGTTTTAAATGTGTTCAGTTTATGTTCATTGTAACTCAATAAAGCTGTTATAAAGTTCAATAAAGTTATTACTAAAACTGAATAGTTGTCACTTGGTGATTTTTTACTAGTATCTATATTCTGGGGTTCATTTATGGCCACTTTATCAGTATAGTGGAAACAAGATACAATATGCTACTACACATCTCTTTTCAATTATATGTTCAGTGACATCATGTTGGCGGCTTCAAACTGGCCACAGTGGGACCTGTGGGTAGAGATGAGAAGGCTTCTGCAACAGTGATATAGATCTGGTGGGATATCATGTCATAATGTATCTTCATTTTGTCCATGGTTCCTGGTTCAAAGCTCCATCCCCAAAGTGGATCAGAGAAGCTAATTTTCCTCTGCCTCTAGCTGGCCATAAAGAATTTCTCTAACCTCGTCTGATAGTAGGTCATAAGACGCTCATTATAGAGGGTCCTGCCCCACCCCCTGGAGTCAGAGATGCTCAGAGATCAAGAAGAATCTGTATAGATAGGCCTTGTAATAAATAGGACTTGTTCATTTTCCTTAGAGTCTTTTAGCAATTATGCCTATGCAACGAAGGCTCCGTGATAATCCCAGAGAACAGGTTTTGGAGAGCTTCAGGTAACTGAACACATGAAGGTTGCTGTAGTGTGCTGTGGCCAGAGAGGGCATGGGTGCTATGTGTCCCTTTTCTTATACTTTGTCCTGTGTATCTCTTCATCTGTGTACTTTATAATATCCTTTATAATAAATCAATAAACATAAGCATGAATTTCTCTTGGTTCTGTATGAACTGCTCAAACAAATTAATCAAACCTGAGGAGGGGATTGTGGGAACCCTGATTTATAGCCAGTTGGTCAGAATAATAGGTAAAACCATCTGGGACTTCCGATTGACATTGTGTGGGTGGAGGGGGGCGTCTTGGGGACTAAGCATGCAAACTGTGGGATCTGACATTACTTCTAGGTGGACAGAAGTGAATTTGCTTAGGCATCCACCAGATGTCCACCACAGAACTGATTGATAGGGTAGGGGGCAAGAAATCCTCACATCTTTCGGGGCCACAGAAGTCTTCTGTGTTGTCTATACTCAGAGTAGAGGAAAAACAAGTAGTTTGTTTTTGCCAACACGCCTGGCAAGGGATCAGGGCGAGGCAGAAGTTGTAAGGCAGCTCCTGAAACTTTTCCACAAACCTGAAACCTATGGGGAAATCTCTGCTGTGGATGTTCAGATGTGTATGGTTTATTTGGGGCAGCTGTGTTCTTCACAGAGAGGCCTTTCTCCAGTGTCATTATATTAAGAAAGGAGATTGCACATTCCCTGTGTGTCTAAGGCATCTCTCCTATGTGAACTTTCTGGTTCTTAATGAGGTTGAGAATTTCAGCTGGGAACTTTCCCACATTTATTAAACTCATAAGGCCTTACTGCTGTGTGGACTGTTCTGGTACCAAATGAAATTAGATCTCAAGGTGAAGCCTTTGCTAATTCACTGCACTCAGAAATTTTATTTGAGTGAATATTTTGTTCTAAATCAGAACATCTTTGAAGGCTTTAGAACATTCGTGGGACTTGTAATTTCTTTCTCCATCATGGATCTTCTTGTGCTGGTGTCTGGCTGAAGGTTTTCCCACATTAGCTGCAGATGTGCTTTCGTGGCAACTCAAGAGAATTTGAATTGAAAGCTTATCCACATTTTCTGTATATCACGAGGCCCTTCTCTACTGTGAACTCTTCAGTGCTGGATATGGAAGGTACTTTGGCTAAAAACCCCCACATTCCTTACATGCATAAGGTCCTTTCTTCCAGTGTGAATGCTGTGATGTTGAATGGGACCAAACCTTTGGTAAAAGAATTTCCCACACACTAAAGTTCTTACTCCCATGTGTATTTTCTGATATTTAATGATTCTGGAGCTTTACCTAAAGGATCTTTCACTCTCTGTGCAGAAATAACGCCTTTCTCCAGTGTGAATTCTCTGCTTTGAATTAAGAATTTCCCAAGTTTGTTGCATTTACAAGGCCTTATCCCACTGTGAACTCCCTGGTGTCAAATGAGTCTGAAGTTGTGGTTGAAGAGTTTGGCACACTTGCTATATCCATGAGGCCTTTCTGGAGTGTGAACTCTGCTGTTCAATAAAGTTGGAGCCTTAGCTATCTCATCTCCCACCATTTCAATGAACTATTAAGGCTTTTCACCAGTATTAATTCACTGGTGAGGAGCAAGTCTGTATTTGCAGCTGAAGGCTTTTTCACATTCATGGAACTTCAAAGTCCCTTCTCCAGTTTGGTCCCTTTGCTGTTGAAAAGTAAGGGTTTATAGTTAATGGCTTTTGCATATTTGCCACACTCATAAAATCCTTGTCCACTGTCGACTTGCTGGTGCTGAACAAATTGTAATTGAGGGCTTTTCTGCATTCGCTGCACTTCTAATGATTTTTTTTTTTCACCGTGAATGGCTGCCTCCCTCAGGATGCTGTGTGTGGCTTCTGTTGTAAGTGGCTTGGTTCCAGAGGAGGCCTGAAATGATCAGGACATATTTCCCAATGTCCCCTCAGGTCAAGGATGTCCCTGGCACATGGAATCTGTAGCTCTTTACAAATAAGAACCTACCCACATCCCTTCTGAAGGGTTTCTCTTTACCATGATATAGTTGCTGAAGGTTTATGTTAAATAATCATTTCCCACATGCCCCATAAGTGTATGGTGTCTGACTGGGATGTGTTTCCCTGTGTTCTACAAAGGGAAAAATATCTTTTGAGGCCAAGACACATATATCATGAGGTAGGCTTTCTGGGGAAAGGGACTTTATTTGGGAGTTCTGACCTGTGACACTTCTTCTATAGAAACATTCTGCTCAGAAGATGTTTCCTCATCCTTCACTCCATGCCAGTGACCTGAAAGTGAATAAATGCCAATCAAGTGCGTGCTGACTTTGCTGAGAAGGGGCAACACCATCACAAATGTGATTTGAACACCAATGAATGAGTCTATGCAAGTTTATAGGACAGTTTTCACAGGTCAGGTGGAGAAATCAGTTGTTGTCCAGTAATGACCTCTAAGGTTACAGCATGACCTTTAGAAAGCTTCTAAAGCCTCATCAGGGAAAGGACACAAGGATGGGGTGCAGCACAAAGAGAGGCAGGGTCTAAAATTCTCTCTCTGCTAATGATTTTTAGCACTTCTTGTCTGCTGATGACATGTGTGTGCTATGCAGAAGAGTGAATCCAGTTCCCAAAAGGTCCTATTCCAACAGGGTAGCTCACATTCAAAGTCTATCTAAGGATATGTGCACATGGTATCTGTGGGCCAATGTTTAAGAATACTCAAAGAGGGAGTAGTGGATAGGAATAGCTAAGATATGGAATCCACATATTTGGGGAGTATCCTTGGGCCAAAAGTCAGAGGAGAGGCAGCAATCTGGAAAAATGTCAAGAAAGGAAAAAGAAAGATAGAAATGAGATTTGGTCACTGGTACTGGCATCAAAACAGTAGTGGAAATAGGACAGGTACATGGGATGACTGGAACACAGATCCAATGCCATGTCCTATAATCTGCCACTCAGCAGGGCCAGGGCCTCTCTGAGCTCATTTGGTATAGCTGGAATTATGTTCACTCTGAGAAAGACTCAGCTTTTCCCTCCGCCCACCCCCCCAGTTGAGCATTGCACCTGGATAGTGCAAATCCCATGGAAAGACTGGTCAGATAAGAGCCCAGAGTGACTTAGAGCAACAGAACACAGGAAGAAACCAAATATTACAAAAAGAACCACAGAGGATGACATAAATAGTGATCACATCAGTGACTGAAATTCCTGGCACAGGCAGAAACAGGAATATGTCAGCTAGAGGAAGGGAGCAGAATCTGTGGCATTGAGATCACCTGGTCAGGAATAAGGAAGGTGGGATCTCATTGACTTGTGAGACTTCTGATCCCCTTCTCTGTAAGACTTTGGGGCAACAGGTATTGGGACTGCTTGGGAAGAAGATAGGGTAGTGCAATAGCTTAGCCCTACCAACCAGTGAACCTACCCAGAAAACTGGGGAGGGAAGCAGTGTCCATAGTCCCAATGTGAAAAGGATGAATCTGTCCCTGGGGGAAAAGAAGCAGCAGCCTATCCCAAGGCATTGGGTGAGTGTGACAATCTTACCCAGAGAGACCATAAGTGCACAGTTCTCCAGCATCACATCACAGTATAGGAGTTTCTGAGCCTCATCAAGGAGACACCATTCTTCCCAGGAGAAGTACACAGCCACATCCTCAAAAGTCATATTGTTCTGCCATGATTGGAACAGATGAAACCATGAACAACCTCTCTTCCATGGATCCCCAATTTCTCTTTCTAAATGTCCACTTCATGCTCATACTCCCTCCAACTTCCACAACTCAACAGGAGATATCAGACCCTGGTGCCAGTTGTACATTTTCTGCCTCATGGCCCCATTAGTGCCTGGCCCTTAGCAACAACAAGCAGGTGGGCAGATAGTTGTCATTTAATTTCTGGGCTGTCATGCAGGGACCCATCCACTATGACCAGGAAATGACTGGGAAGTCCTACAGATGGTATCTCCAAACACAACCAAACTTGGGTTTCTCCTTTATCCTTAATTTCCTAATAACAGGGCTTTGGGAAGTTCAGTTCATATCCCCTCTCCATGTGCACATCATTCTTTAGACTGTGTATCTCTCCTAACTCCTGCTACCACTGTTACTATTTCCCTGACCCATGCTGTAGACCTCTCCCCGACCTTATCAAGTGTCACTTATCACATCATTCAGAGAGTACCTGAAAAATTCGGTCAGGTCCTAGTACTACCCTGGACCTGCAATGGTTCTACTGCCAGGGCAACCCTAAATCCTACAATGAAAACATGACTTCTAGCTCTCTTTCTTGCATCAACCTCAACAACTTAGAATGATATTCAGACTGCAGATCCAGACCCCAGACCTGCCTGCGTAGTGACTATACCAGATGACCATGTTTTCCCTTAAGCTAAACCACCAGCCTGAGTAAAAAACTCCAGGGTCATCAACAAGTCTTGATGAGTCCACAAAGTTGTGAACAAGCCCCAGCCTCGGTATCATCTTCCCTCCATTATGCCTATACTTCCAAATCCATATGAATGTCTAATATTCCCTAAGAAACCTTGACTACCTGCCAGGCCATCCTTTCCCCACACTCACCCTTCATGGTCATTTCTCTCCCTCAGCTGTGCTTGTGAAGCCTACCACTCTTAACCAGGTGCCCAAGTAAGAGATTCAAGCTTCAGGCCACCACCCTCCCTTTCTTGGTCAACTTAATAGTTGAAGATTCCTTCCTCCAAATGTGATCCACAGTTTCACTTCAGTCCACAAAATGACCATTGCCTTTTGGATGCCGTGTCTAGCTGCCCACTTGAAACATCTTTCCTTAGGTCTCTGAAACATCTCAAACTCTTAAGATGGCCAAAATGAAACTGCATGCCCTTCAAAAATTATTTCTATTATTAATTTCCCCTTGCTTCCTTCATAAACTTGGGGTAATCTCTGATCTCTACCTTTTATTCTCTCACTCTCAACATTAGAAAATCTGACAGTTGAACCTACTTAGAAACCAGATCCAGAATCCAACTACTTTTCCCATTTCCAGATGTCACCAACAGTCACCTGGATTACTGCAGTAGCCTTATCCCTGGTTTTCCTGCCTCTCTTCCGTTACTTCTAAAGTCTATTCTCCAGCCACAGGGAGCCTGCTAGGATCTGGGTCACATCACATGATTTCTTGTATGCCTCTGTTCCCATTATTTCTAGAAAAAAAACAACACCCAACTTCTCTGCCATTCTAGGTCTGACTCCTATTCTCTTGCTCACCAGCAGGAAAGGAGACTGTGGTTCTCTGAACACTCATGAGTCACTGTCACCTTCAAGCATTTGGACCTGCTGATAACTGTGAGGGATAACCTTTCACACCCCATTCCATTGGTTGCTAGACATAGAAACTATTCCATGTAAACCTCCTGTTCCAGGACGCTGGGCTTAACATTTTTCAGGAGTTCCTAAACACAAGAACTAGGAGAGTGGCAGGCTGAGTCCCAAGGGACCACACTCCCAAAAGGACATGTGTGTGGGTAGGTGGGGGGGGGAAGGTGGAATTTAATGAGGGCCAACTCACTTGCATAGGGTCCACGAGCACTTCCATGGGTGCTGGAATCTGTGGGAAGAGGGAGACCATGAGAAGCAGGCAAAAATAGCATGGCTCAGGCCTTCAATGTAGCTCTGCCGGCTCTGGATCTGTTAGGCTAACTTTGTATCCCCTGTGTCTCCGTCCTCAGTAACACCTCTTACCTGCTTTGTGACTTTGATCAAGGACTCAATCTCCTTTTATCTTTCTATTCTCCTTGCTCCTCTTCTAGTCTCCTTCCTCCAAGTTTTTGGAAAACTTTAAAACTCCTAAGTCAGATGGTGTTTGTCCTTTGTTTCCATCCCTCCATGACTCCTACCACCAATGAAATGAAGATATACCTCCTTGCTTCCAAGTGTGACTTGACTTCTCTTCATATTCTCTTCCGTGTAGACATAACATAAGCCCAGGGTTTCCCAAATGCTCTTGGCTCAGCTGCTCCTCTAAGCCTTTGCACATGCTGATCCAGCTGTCTACAACACTCTTCACA
>CM053414.1:38854433-38874823 GCA_028644305.1 Xerus rutilus
GTTCAAGTGCTCTGGAGCTCACATGCCACTGTGTGCCCCAGATGCCAGACGTAGAGCTGTAGGATTTAATGTTTGCCCTGCTGAGTTTTGGTCTTGCTTTGGTTCAGTCCTTCCTTGGTATTCTCTTATTCCTTCCTTTTGGAACAGGAATGTTTATCCTGTGCCACTGTGTGTTGGCTGTAAAATTAAGATAACACACTAGGAGACAGGAGGTTGGGAAATCAGCTCGAAGTTCAAAGACTATGTAGTCAGTAGAGATATTAGGAAGTCAGAGCCCAGAGAAACAAGATCATTAAAATCAAATCCATTGAGGGAAGGGACTTATCCTACTCCAAAACCAAATTAGGCACTTTCTTAGATGATCAGAAGCAATTCCAGTGGGTAAGGGGCACGCACATGCACACACTAGTCACTAAAATCCCCTACCTTGTTAGTATGGTAAAAATATTCACCTCCCAAGGCGGAGACCAGACGTGATAATGGACACAGTGCGCATGAGGAGACATGATGAGGAAAAGCACAGGTGCAGCTGAAACTCTACCTCTGCATGTGATGCCATCAAGAAGACAGGGTTCCTGTTGATTCTGTAGGTGGAATAAAAGCTCATTACATCTTTTCCCTTTGTTTGAGTCAGTCTGGAATTTCTGTCTTCCCTTTGCTGCCTCCCTTGTGCTCAAGCTTAAGGACAAAAAACCTCATTCCTGTGCTGCTATACCTCTGTTTGGTTTTTCTGATAGCACAGAAACCATAGAATCAGTAACAGAGGGGTGGGGAATGAGACCTGAGGGCTTGTCAGAGGTTAGTTGATGCACCCCCCCATGTCTCAGATCAGTTTCAGTTCCCACCAAGTGGTGTCATATTCAGTTCTGATCCTGCCATGGAGTCCAGCATCCTGGCTGCCCCTGGGTACTGGCCAGGTGTTTCAAGATTGTTCCTGAAGTTTAGAGGGTATCAAAGGTAAACAAAAATTAGAGATGAATCTCCATGCAAAAAGAATAGAGATTGATTCAGGAAAGCAAACAATAGAGCAGGATGCGAATTCAAAGGGACAGGGAGTGCAGGCACTCAACAGTGAGGCAAGTTTTGGAGGTCTTTAGGCTGCTTCTTTGAAAAGAAACCTTGTAGCCCAGGTGTGGTGGTGCACGGCTGGCTGTAATCTCAGTGGCTCCAGAGGCTGAGGCAGGAAGGATGGTAAGTTCAAAGCCAGCCTCAGCAACTTAGCAAGGTCCTAAGCAACTTAGCAAGACCCTGTCTCAAAATAAAAAATAAAAAAAGGGCTGGTGATGTGGTTCAGTGATTAAGCATCCCTGAGTTCAATCCCTGGTTAAAAAAGAAGAAAAGGAAAACATAAGAAAGAAAGAAAACCTTGTAAATGGTGAACATGAGAAGCATAAGGAGTTTTAGCCTAATGAACTGGATTCCTTTGATCATGGAGCAAAGAGGGCCACAGTGGTCTGGTTCTCTGAATCCTCAGGTTGACATTATCTACTATAACACTTGGACTGTATCCATATCATGGGCTGTAGAGAGCCATCTGTGGGCTGTGTGTGGACCACCATGCAAGAGTCCCACACAGCACCGGAGATGGGCTGACCTGCTGTAGCTGCGCAGGGTGTGACCTGCCAAGATGCCAGTCAACCTGCTGACAGCAAGACACCAAGAAACAAGATTCCACCCTTGAAACCTTATCCCTGCTTTGGATGTACCCCCTTAAATAAACCACGGGAGCCATTTTCTAGTCGTCTACGTGGACTGGACCTATCAGGGGGTCCAACTTTTGAAACTATAATTCTGTCTTTGTCTTTTGTTCTTTATTAATTATTCTAGACTTTGGCTTCTCAGGTGGCCTACATCCTCCTCGGCAGGAAGAAGAATTTCTCGAGGAAACACTGGACATCTCCCTGCAATGGGCCTTTAACAATCTTTCATTCTAGGCTTCTTTTAGTTGCATTCTTTTTTAAAAAATTGTCAATGGGCCTTTATTTTATTTGTTTACATGCGGTGCTGAGAATCCAACTCAATGCCTCGTGCATGCTAGGCAAGTGCTCGACCACTAAGCTTCAGCCCTGGCTCTCTAGGCTTCTTTTAATTAGTCTAAAAGTATATTCTGTTAACCAACAAAGTCAATAGGCACTAATGAACTGGATTTAAGTACTCTAAAATCTATCAAACCTTTTTAAGAATTTAGGCCTGGAGAAAAACAAGCCTTAGGGTGAAAGTGAGGGTGTTCATGGAGTTCTTAGACTTAAAATTACATTCTTTCTTTCCTTTTCTGTTTGTCTCCTTTCTACCTATCCTAATGTCTTATATTCTACCTCAAACCCAGGACTTCATGCAAGCCAGGCATGTGCTCTACCACTGAGCTACGTTCAGCCACTAAGTTTATTTAACAAATACTATCAAAATTTCCTTCACTCTTAACGCTGATTTGTATATAATACATTTTATTTTTCCATTCATAACCTTTTATTTTTTTTTATTTATTTATTTTTTTAAAGGTACACATTTCTTTCTTTTTTTTTTTTAATTTTTTTTAGTTGTAGATGGACATAATGTCTTTATTTTATTGCCTTGTATGTGGTGCTGAGGATCGAACCCAGGGCCTCACGCATGCAAGGCAAACGCTCTACCACTGAGCTACAATCCCAGCCCCCCATTCATAACCTTTTAGATATTTGGGTTGATTCCACCTTTTGGCTCTTGTGAATAATGCTGTTAGGACCATGAATGTATAAATATCTATTCAAGTCCCAACTTTCAATTCTTTTGGAAATGCTGGAAGTATGGTAATTATTTGCAAATTTCAAGAGACTGCAATGTGGTTTTCCACAGTGGCTGTAGCATTTCACATCCTCACTAGCAGTGCACAAGGGCTCCAATTTCTCCACATCCTTGCCTATTTTTATTTCCTATTGTTTTGCTGTGTTTTACAACAGACATCCGAATGGGCATCCTACTGAGTGTGAAGTGGTACCTCATTGTGGCTTTGGTTGCATTTTCCTAACAATATGTGATGTGGAGCATCTTTTCGTGTGTTTCTTGACCATGTCTATGTTTTCATCTCTTTCTTTGTCCATTTCTCAGTCAGTTTTCAGTGTTGTTTTTGTTGAGTTGTAGGGGTTCTTCATACTCTGGATATTGTGGATATAAACCCATAAATCAGATATATGGTTTGCAAATATTTTCCCCATTCCATAGGATACCTTTTTTTATTCTCTCAATAGTGTCCTTTGATAATTAATTAATTAATTTTGATGTAATTTAACTTTTCAGTTTTTAGTTTCATTACCTGTGCTTTTTATTATCATCCAAGAAACTATTGCTTAAATCCAAAGCCATGAAACTTTCCCCTGATTTTATTCTAAGAGGTTTAGCTTTTAGGTTTATGTCTTGGATCCATTTGGAGTTAACTTTTGTATATAATGTAAGTTAAAAATTTAACTTCATTATTTGCATTTGGCTAAGGAGTTTTTATGGAACCACAAAGACCCTGAAGAGCTCAAGTAACCATGAGAAAGAAAAACAAAGTTGGAGACATTACACTCTCTGACTTCAAGTAATATTACAAAGTTATGTAATAAAACAGTACAATACTGGCATAAAACAGACACAAAGGCCAATGGAACATAATAGAGACCCCAGGCTTGCTGTGAAGATTGAACAAGATAATGAACATTGAGCTTGGTAGCCTGATCCCAGCAGTACAAGCGCTGGATGTTTACAGTCTTACCAAAAAAATGCTCAGTGGATTTTAAGTGATTATTAGGAGAACAAAGGAAAACAAATATTGATATGTAGATCATTCCCTCTACCATGGTTGCCAAATCAATCCTTTGGCATGATGACCACATCAACCTATCTGGATGTGACTTTGAAGATAGTCTGAACTTTATGGGTTTTTCCAGGAAACTTCATGCTTTGCTAAAGGTTTTTAAACTAATAAATGTCAAAGGCAGGCCAGAGCATAAACACTGTCACCACCTGGTCACGCTCTCCTGTGGTTCCTGCCCTGCCCCGCTTTCATCACAATTTCTACCCTTGATTTGCTTAGCAACCTCCTTTGAGCCAATTTCCTGAGTCTATTTCAGGAACTCTAACTTCTCCCTCTCATATTAGACCTTAAACTCTAGTTGTCTGTTGATTTAATCTGCCCACTGGTTACTTTGACAGCATTCCAAACCCAGACTGAGTTCACTGGAGTTCTGCTGGATCTCCAAGTTCTTCCATCACTGGGCCCAAACAGCTCCTGGTACCAGGGCTGGCCTTGGGGAGTTTGGAGGGTTACTGGATGAGCTGGCTGTGGGGAGGGGAACTTGACCACCTCAGGGCCTCAGATTTGGCCTCATCTCACCCAGAAGAATTTGGCCTCTTATGATGGAGAAGACACAAAGAACCATGTTTCAGCAGAAACTTCCTGAGAAACAAAAATGCCAGTTCCTTTATTGTGTAACATTATTTTTCTTACTGACTCTCATCTTGGTCTTCTTAAGGTATAACTTTCTGATCCTGAGAAACCAGAAACTAGAAAACATGCTAATTGAGGAAAGCATAGGCATTGGAGAAATGGATGACATACAAGTTGTGAATGTATCGAGGATGGAGTATAATCAGCCAGACATATTAATACCCTGTAAGGAAGATGTCCTTGTTGAGACTCCTTGGATGGCTCCAATTGTGTGGGAGGGGACCTTTAACAGTGACATGCTAAATACTCATTTCCAGTTCCAGAATATTACCATTGGATTAGCTGTGCTTGCCATCAAAGAACTTATGGTCTTCCTGCAGCTGTTTCTGGAGACTGCAGAGAAATACTTCATGGTGGGACACAGGACAATCTACTACATCTTTACTGACAAGCCAGATAGTGTTCCAATCATCCAGCTCCAAAAAGGAAGACAAATGGTCATCTTGGAGGTCCAGAGTAATGCCAACCGGCAAAACATCTCCATATACCGCATGAAGATAATTAGCACTTTTTCCTGGCAGCGGTTCATCAAGGAAGTGGATTACCTGGTATGCGCAGATGTGAACATAAAGTTCTGGGACCATGTGAGCGTGGAGATCCTCTCCCCCTTGTTTGGCACCCTTCATCCTGGCTTCATTGGACGCAGTAGGAACTTATTTGCTTATGAACGCCAGCCTCAGTCACAAGCCCATATTCCTGAGAATGAGGGAGACTTTTACTACACGGGAGCCTTTTTTGGGGGGTCAGTGCTGGAAGTTTACAAGCTTACCAAGTTTTGTCACCAGGCAATGATGGTGGACCAAGCTCGTCACATAAACAGCATGTGGCATGATGAGACCTATTTGAACAAGTACCTGCTTTACCACAAACCCACCAAGGTCCTCTCCCCTGAGTACATGTGGGATAAGAATCTATTCAAATTTTCCATCTTTGTAAGAATGGAGGCAAAGTTTGATCTGCTCAAAAAAATCTCCAAGCAATCATTGAAGGATAGCCTTCTAGCAAGAGTTCAACTAAGGACAATGGCCAGGTAGTTTGAGTCTTCCTCCTAACATGCTATCTGAAATGGGAGCCAGTTTTAGTAGTAAGGGTACAACTCCACCTTGTTTTCCTGTCTGGTTGAGAAAAATTGCTGAAGCCTAGTCACACGCCACCTTCATCTCCACCCCACCCTCAACTGAGTTCGAGCTAGAAACCACCCCTCCGCTAACATGCACATTTAGGCAGGCATGATTCCTGGGCAGAGGAGTGTATTCCTTCAGTCACCATGCCCTTGAACTTCTCTTAACATCCCTTCAGGATGGATGACCCTGCTAGTCTTGCCCTGTTCTGACACACAAACTGTCACAGACAAGGAGGCTTCCAGACATATAGTCTCCTGACTTGTGTGGCACTCACAGGAGGGCTTGCTGTGGTCCTAGGTCAAGCATATGCATGAGTCTTCAGCTTTAAGTCAAATTAATTCATCTTCAGACTCCTTGTAAAAGCTGAAAGTTTCCTTTAGTGTGTAATCAGGAAAATCATGATGCTACAGCATAACTCTCCTTATCATTGGCTTCTTGTCCATACCAATCGCTAGCTGTCCACTGAGAGCCATGAAGGTTAACACCACACGCCTACTGATTGCTTCCAGAACATTGTCTTCATGATTTGCCAGCTTCCCACTGATTGGATGAAAATTATTTCTAGATGACAAGAGGGAGCTTGTTTTTGTCATGAAAACCTGTCTCTTTTATTTAGAAATGATTTCTGTGCCCTTCAGCAAGGCCATTCAGTGTCCAGAAATCTTGTCGTCTTGGCTCTGTTTTATTCTTTTTTCTTTTCCCATCTCATGTGCAAAGAGAGAAAGAAGCCACACCTTAGCAAACTTTGGCTTTTCTCTGTGGCTGAAAATTTTTTATAATTAGCAAGGCCCTTCCTTTCCAAGTGTAATAGGCTCCAATTATAAGTTGCCTATTTTTTCTATGTCAATGTTGAGCGGCCATTTTCACACAAGAAATATTCAGAAAAATATTTTCCCCTAATACAAAATGAAAATATCCTTGTGGTTCTTGCAGGAGACTGACTACCAGCCATGGCAGCAGAGCAGGTCCTAAAATCCAGGTCTTCTCCTTGTCCACACTATCCCATAGCCACGGCTGTCCCCACAAACCTTGTAATTGTCTGTTCCACAAGGGACTTCCCCACCATTTTACCTCTCAACTCAGCTATAAGGGGACACTGGTGCTGTTTGTGTCATTTCTTACATGCTGGTTTTTAAATGTTACATTTCTGTGGTGGTCATGCTAAAGTGTGGAAATATCCCACAGATAATCTCCACTTGCTGTTTAAAAATGTGGCCTGGTCTATGTGAGTTGTCTGTGCTATATTTCTCCTGAGGCTGTTTTAATTTTTGAAAAGCATTCTGTGTACATTCGCCATTGTCTGTTATGCCAAAGTCATGTTAAAATTTCCATAACATGAGAGTGGGAGGTGGGCTAAGAAATTATAGTTATACTTCTTAGGGGATTGAGAAGCCCACCATGGGCCCAGCACTTACCTACAAGGGACCTCCAGTCCTCATTTTACTCTCTTCCTAGGGAACCATCACTGCCAGCAAGGAAAGCATTCTCGAAGTAACAAGCATGTTGAAGTTGTATGTTAAGAAAGTCCACTGGAAGCTAAATCCTTTGTGGAGATGACTCTTTACTACTAAACTCTATCTTTCTTCCTCCCACAAATCTACAGCTAGAATCCAGACACCTGACTAGACTGATTATAATAAAGTAACCATGACTTAACTCTTTGTGTCCCAGGTCTGTGCACTGTGTGGAGTATGTGAGGCCTTAAAGGAGAGCTCAGGGGATGGTGGGGAGGAGTGGTTATTCAAAGCATGGGACGAGGAGTCAGATAAAACCAGGATAAGTCTAGGCCCTGCCACTGACCAGCCAATCCTGGGTAAGCTGTTTTATTTTTCTGGGGCTATTTCCTCATTTGTAAAATGGGGTTTTGAGAATTCAATTATTTAACATATATGTAATCTAAGGATTCTCTAATCCAGGAGCTTAAAAATAGTGTGAATAACCACAGGCAGCCTTTCTCCAGCTCTAGCCTTTGTCAGTTACAGGGCTTGCACTTCCCAGGTCACTCTAGCTATTTAGAAGGGCACTGGAGATGACTTAGGTGGCTCATCTCAAGACTTCTCAGTCTAGAGGTGGCTTTTACTAATTTCTGCTTACTTTTTTGCATGGAAACGGTAACATTGCTACTCCTTCAAGGACCCTCTTGCAGATTTGGTCCAAGACGGAGGGAGAAAAGGAGTGGAGGGCAGAAGCTCACCTTTGGGGTTACCAGTGTCATGGAAAGAGCCCAGGACTTGAATTCTGGCTAGCAGAGAATGCTGCCTGGGGCAAGTGACCTCTCTAACTCAGAAGTTTCAAACAGGTAGGTAACTGTATTTACCAGTAGGATAGCTGTATGACAAAGATTAGATTAGGCAAATTTGAGGTTAAAAGGCAGGGATTAGCTTAGGCTAATTGTAAACTAAAGTGAGACAACTGGGTTTTATCCTTTTCAGTGGTTTAAATGTTTGTGTCCCTTTGAAAGTTCCTATTGAAACCTCACTCCTAATGCAACAGTATTAAGAGGTGGCATCTTTAGGAGATGATTAGGCCCTGAGGGCTCTACCTTCATGGATGGAATTAGTAATCCTATAAAAGGACCGGAGAAAACTAGCTAGACCTTTAGCCCATGTGAGGACCTTGGTACTATTTATAAGGAACATGTTTCCACCAGACACTCAACCTGCTGTGCCGCCTTGATATTGGACTTTTCATCCTCAAGAACTGTGAGAAGTAATTTGTAATGTTTATAAATTACTCAGTCTGTGATATTTGGTTATAGCGGCACAAATATACTAAGATATCTCCCTTTTTATAGAGACCAGAAAAGTGCTAGGCTCCAGTGAAGAGCATTTAAAGGTTAAACATGCTTATGTAAAATGAAAAATCTGAGTATGAACTTTTTCTATTATCACAATAAAAAACAGGAATACACATTAAGAAAGATAAAGAACATAGATTAAAAAGAAACAGTGTAAGCCGGGCGTGGTGGCACACGCCTGTAATCCCAGCACTTTGGGAGGCTGAGACAGGAGAATCGCGAGTTCAAAGCCAGCCTCAGCAAGGGCGAGGCGCTAAGCAACTCAGTGAGACCCTGTCTCTACATAAAACACAAAATAGGGCTGGGGATGTGGCTCAGTGGTCGAGTACCCCTGAGTTCAATCCCCAGTACCAAAAAAAAAAGAAACAGTGCAGTTATCCCGAAAGTGGGTAATTTCTTCCTTCTTTTTACTCTTCTATACTTTCTGAGTTTTATAAATGAACTTGTGTCGCAATTTGTTATGGACTGAATTTTGCACTCCTGCCCTAGAAATCATATACTGAATCCCTAGCCCTTAATGTGACTGCATTTGGAGATGGGGCCTTTAAAGAAATAATTAAGATTAAGTGAGGTCATAAGGATGGGGCCCAAATCCAATAGGATTGGTGTCCTTGAAGGAAGAGAAAGAGACACCACTAGTCATGTGCACAGAGAAAAGGCCCTGTGAGGACACAGTGAGAAGGCAGCCATCAACAAACCAGGAAGAAGGGCCTTAACCAGAAATCAACCTTGCTGGAACCTTATTCTTGGACTTTCAGTCTCCCAAACTGTGAAAATTAGTTTCTTAAGTCACCTAATTTGTGTTATTTTGTGATAGCAGCCCTAGAAAACTAATGCACATTTATATTCTGGAGGTGGTGGTTGGGAGACAAGTAACCATGATGGTGGGCAGAAAAAAAAATTTAAACTCATTTTCATGTGGATATGGGGTATTCTCTATTTGAGATTAACTTCTAGGTTAGTTTAACTAGAAGAATCTCATTTGAATCAAATGATAACTTGTTTGCAAATTTCCTGGTTATGTTTTTCTCCAAGTTTGAATTTTCTCTGGTACCATATAATAATTTAACAAACAAATATCAGTAAACAAAATATCTAAACAAAAGCAATCCTTGGGCTTTCAGCACAAATGCAAGGGATGGTTAACAACTAAGTTACTTTAAAACTAAGTCTTTTTACAAAGCACCAATATTTTTAATTTGGATTTGTGGAGACCTCTTTATCAAATCAGCAAGTTTTTCCTTTTTTGATCTTTAGAGTTCTGAGAGGTAAAAGAGTATATATGTCAAAACAAAAATAAGATGACAAGTTCTGATTTTTCTAACTCATAGTGCCAAAAAGGGTTCTAAATGTTAAAAACATAGTAATGAATGCTTTTTTTTGGTATTTATCTGAATATGTGTGTATATACACGCAAGTGCAAGCATAATTGTGTTTGTTTCAATTTACTATAATATTGTAGCTTTTTTAAAATTCAAAACTCTCCTCATAAAAACAATGTTATAGATATTTACATAAAAATCTATCACATCTTTAATGCATCTTTACTCTTACTATTTTAAAAGTGTTTTATTGTTAATATAGCATATGTTAATAATAGATGCAACTTGGGAGGCTGAGGCAGGAGGATCACAAGTTTAAGGCCAGCCCGTGGAACTTAGTGAGACCCTGTCTCAAAAAATAGAAAGGCCTGGGAGTGTAGTTCAGCAATAGAGCATCCCTGGATTCAAACCCCAGTACCACAAAAAACTGTTGGTCCACTTCTTGTTGTCCTGACATAAGGCGTGGTAGTGTATAAAGAAAAGAAATATATTTAGTTTGAGGCTCTGGAGATTCAACATCATGGCACTGGCATCTGCTCAGCTCTGGTGAGAGCATCATGGCATCACAATGATGAGAGCATGTGCAGAAGAGATCCCATGGTGAAGCAAGAAGCAAGGCGGTGAGTGGAGATACCTGAACTTGCTTTATAACAAACCATTCTTGTGGGAACTAATCCAGTCCCATATGACTGGCATTAATCCCTTCCAAGCATGATATCTCCATGACCTAACCATCTTCTATGAGGCCCCACTGCCTCAGACTGCCACAGTGGTAACCAAGCTTCCAGCACACGAGCCTTGGGGGAACAAATCACATCCAAATCACCTATTAGACAAAAGATTGATAACGAATCATGTGTATTAACAGTTTAAGGAATGATTGAAAACTGAATATCCATGAACTCATCACATGACTTAAGGGACAGAGCTCCCTTGACCTTCATTCTTAGTCCACCCTTGTGCTACTATCCTACATTTTTTATTAATCACTGTGGCTTTTAAAAGCAATTTTATAATGAGTGTGTGTATTCGCAAATAAATGTTTAGTTGTGCCTGTTTATCACCTTCATGTAAATAGAATCTTACTGTGTGTATGGATGTATGACCATTTTCCTTTCGTTGCTCAACATTATGAATTTACAATGCAACCATATTAAAGTACAAATTTACAGTTTATTCACTTTCACTAATATGTGGTTTTCTATATCACAACTTATTCATTCATTTACTGTTTCAAAGTTTTTGATATTAAGAAAGCTGCCTGCTTAATGAATTCATTCAATATGTATAGGGCATAGACTTAAAGAAGTTAAATTATAAGAATATATTATATTATACATTCAAATTTATAGGTAGTGCTACATGGTTTTATTAGTCAACTTCAAAGTTTTTGCCAGTCTGGTGGATATGAATTAAAACTCATCAGTTTTTTAAAAAATTGTTTTATTTAATAGTAGATGGACACAATACCTTTACTTTATTTATTTATGTGGTGCTGAGGATCGGACCCAGTGGCCCATGCATAAGAGGCAAATGCTCTACCACTGAGCCACAACCTCAGCCCAAAACCTTATCAGTTTTAATTTGCATGTATGAGATTACCAATGAGGCTTGATGTCTTTTTATGTTTATTGACTATCTAGTTTCTCTTTCTGTAGAATGTCTCATGGTGTATTTTTACCAATATTTTCATTGGTCTATGTATATTTTTCCTGTTGATTTGTTAGTATTATGCACAATAATCTTTTTTAGTTACATACAATGTAAATATTTTCTTGTAGTTTGTGGAATATCTTTTCACTCTATTTTTGATTTCTTTGATGAATGGAGTCCTTGAATTGATCTGTATTTTCTTTATTGGTTATGTTTTTTGTGTTTTACTTAAGAAATTCTTCCTTACCTTGAGGTCATGAAATAATTTTGTCTATTTTCTTTTAAAATTGTGAAGTTTTACACTTCACAGTTAGGTACTTCACACATCTAGTTTGATTTGTGATCTGAAAGAGGGATTTATTTTCATGTTTTCCTTATGATAATTACTCCAGCACACTTTATCAGTCCACCTTTTTTCAACCCATTTGCATTGTCCCTGTTCATATCTGCAGATATGCATATCTCCCTCTTCTCTTAATTACCTCCCTCTGGAGCTCATGTTTATTAGAGGTGCTCAGTCTATTATATGTCTCTTAACCTTAATCTTTTCAAGATGTAGGCACTCAATGCTCTCAACTTTCCTCTTAGCACTGTCTTCATACTGTCCCAGAGATTCTGATATATGTATCTCTGTTCACATTCATTTCTAAGAATTTTTATTTATTTCTCCTGATTTTTTTATATGACTTATTGATTGTTCAGAAGTGTGTTATTCAAACTCTATGTTTAACCTTAATATTTTAACTTTCAAATTCCAACTATATCAGAACAATTTGTTTTGCTGGATGTGGTGGCATACACCTGTAACCCCAGCTATCAGGAGGCTAAGGCAGGGAGTCACAAGTTTGAGGCCAGATTGGACAATTTAGTGAAATTCTGTCTCAAAATAAAAATAAAAAGGCCAAGTGGTATAGTTAGTGGTAGAGTGCTCCTGGGTTCAACCCTTGGTATCAATTCCCCCACACAAGAACCAAAGCAACCAAACCAAAAATGCATTTTGTTATTATATTCAATAATTCAAGTGTCTGCAGTTTTAGCTGGTGAGACCACATGTGTCCATGCACAGGTGTGGTGTTAGTTTTTCCAATTTACTCAATGAGTGTGTTATCCTTTGGAAATCTCCACTATGGTGTGTGAATTTCCAAGCTATCCAAGCCTTGTTTTATGCTTCAACATAAATGACCAGGTACAAAAGGAAGTTTTAAGCTGGTAGAGATAGGCAGACTATCCAGGGCAAACGGCAGATTCAGCTCTCATATAGCCTAGTAGACTTAAGTATTCATGCCATTCTCTACTCAGAAATCCCTTATTTTACTGCCAGCTAGCTATGCATCAAGATGTTTTTTAAAGTATAGGTTATGCAGCAATTGTAGGTGTTAAAATTGGAGGAGTTTCTAATATACCATATTGCTAGAATTAAAATCCAATGTTTAATTCCTTGAAGAGTACTTTAATACAGTCCTGCACTGCACTGGGAAGTCTTGGTCAATGATAGACTACATGTATGACAGTGGTTCCATATGGCCAAAATGCAAATGAAAAATTCCCATTACCTACGGAACACAAAGCTGAAGAAGAGGCAAGAGAAAAGGAAACTGTAGGAGAAGAAAAAGGAGAACCTCCAAGAAAATTCACAGTGAAGGATTTAGCAAAGCTTTTGAAGACCTCCACAAGCTCCTTTAAAAGTTTGAAAACATGGAACCCAACACCAAAAGGTTTTCATTAGTAGAGAGGCATTTATGGTTCATTATCTGCTTATTAACAAATCTATGATTAACAAAACGGAACAAATCACCATAGACATTTTCTTTCTAAAGATAAGTCTCAGGTGGGTCCTTCTGGAGAAATTCCAGGGGAAGAAATGATTATCATGAAATGACAGTTCTATTTGTGTTATTATAAAGACTTGCCAGTGAAACAAGAGGTAAAGGTGAAGGATGGTGATATGATTATCTTGAACCTCCGTAGGCCTAGGCAATAGATGTGTATCTTGGTTTTTAACAAAAAAGTGTTAAAAATGAAAAATAAAATAAAAATTTGAAATAGGTAAAGCTTATAGAATAATGACACAAAGAAAGAAAATATTTTGTGCATCTGTACAATATGTTTGTGTTTTAAGCTAAGTGTTGTTACCAAAAAGTTTAAAATTTTAAGGAAACAAAATTTATAAAGTAAAAATACTTACAGCAAATATCTATTCATCAGTAATGGACAGATCTAGCAAAAAGCAGTAAAGACATAGTTGAACTTGATAGCACCATTAGTGCACTGAATATAATCAATAGAATGTTTCATTCAACACCAGAAGAGTATACATTTGTGCCCAGATCATGGGGAACATTCACCAATAGAGAATACGTTCTGGGCCACAAAAATACCTTACCAAATTTAAAAGCATAGAAATCATACAATGTATGCTCTCAGACCACAATAAAACTAAATTAGAAATCAATAAGAGATAGGTAGAAAACCCCCAAAATACATAGGATGAAACAACACATTTCAATAACACCTGGATCAAAGAGGAAATCTCAAGAGAAAAAAATATGAAGAACTAAACAAAACAGACATGCAACCTATTTCAAACTGTGGAATACAGCAAAAGCACTGCTTATAGGGGAATGGATAGCCATGAATGCATGCACTAGAAAGGAATAAACATAAAAAAATCTAAGCATCCAAATTGGAAAATTAGAGAAGAACAAAGTACATCAAAAGCACGCAGAAGAAAAGCAATAATAAAAATCAGAAATAAATGAAACTGAAAATAGGAAATCAATACAGAAAATTAAAAATCCATAAGACAAAAAGCGGATCCCTGGTATGTTAGGACAAGTTGAGTCCACTCTTCTCATCCATCTTAGGATGGTGGAAGTTCATGAATTTGTACCTGAGCTGTGGAATGTGACTTTCCTAAATGTGTGTGAGAGATGACTGGCCAGAGGATTATGGTGCTATACCTGACTAAATTGGGAGGCACTGGCAATTTTCCACATCCACACAGATAAAAGAGGTGGAGTTACAATTGTTTTATATAACTGATTTTAAATTAGGATAGCATGCTAGGAGGAAGACTAGAGCTGACCACCCTTGTCTGAAACTTTCTGAACGCTCTCCACATCACCCCTCATAAAATGGTAATCCTTTCGCAAGTCCACTAATCTCCTCCGTTTTATGATGGTGGACAGGTGCCGCTCCTTTTGATACCATAAGCATTCCTCTGCATTGGCACACATGTACTCTGAGGAGAGGACTTTGGTGGGTTTGTGGTACAGCAGGTACTTGTTCAAGTGGCTCTCATCGTGCCACACGGCCTCGATGTGATTGGCTTGATCTATCATAATGGCCTGGTAACAGGCTTTAGTGAGCCTATAAACCTCTGGCACAGAGCCCCCAAAAAAGGCCCCCGTATAATAGTAGTCTCCTTCATTCTCTAGAATATGGGCTTGTGACTGAGGATTGCGTTCATACTCAAAGAACTGCCTGCTGATTGAGAAGAAGGCAGGATGAAGAGTGGCAAACAAGGAGGAGAGGATCTCCACACCCACGTGATCCCTGAACTTTATGTCCACATCTGTGCAAACAAGATAATTCACCTCCCGGTAGAAGCGCTTCTGAGAAAAATTGCTGATAATTTCCATGCGGTGCATAGAGATGTCCTGCCAGCGGGCATAGCTTTGGACTTTGAGGATGAATACCTGCCTTCCTTTTTGGAGCAGGATTTGAGGAACACTGTCAGGTTGGTCAGTGAAGATGTAGTAATTCACCCTGTGCCCCACCATGAAGTGTATCTCTGCAGTCTGCAGGAACATCTTCAAGTAGTATATATAATTTTTTACTGCAAACACAGTTAACCCAATGGTAACATTCTGGTGTTGGAACTGATGATTCAATATGTCAATGTTGAAAGTTCCCTCCCACACAATGGGGGCAAGCCAAGGGGTCAAAGCACAGACATCGCTCCTAGGGGCTTTTAGCACATTTGGCTGTGGATGTACTATTCTTGATAATTTTTTGACTCGCAGGCCACGACGGTCTCTAAGAGTTATGCTTGCCCCAGCTTGCATGCTTTTAAGATTCTGGCTCTTTGAGTTCAAGTAATCATAACCAAAGAAGTTCAAGGCAAGAACTGTTAGAAGAAAAATCACCAGATGCACTGAGCAGCACTGCCAGGGTAGTATCCTCCACAGCTTGGCCATGACTCCACTTCTGATTATTGTAGTCTGGATCTCTCAGATGCTGTTAGCCACCTGCTTCTCCTTGACCATCTGCTCACAGCAGCTTTTGGGGTGAGATGAGGAGGAATATGTGGATCACAAGGCACCCATACCCCCTGTTGCTCCTCCTGAGATGACCACAGCGCAAGGGGCCCCTGAGAGAAAGCTGGCCAGTGCCTCCCAGTGATGGAAGGCTCTGAGGCTGTCAGAAAAATGGTAGATTCACGTCTGGGTTGAGGTCATATCAAAGAACCAGGCTGCAGGACTCAGTTCACCTACAAATAGAACTTCTGGGCCAGAATGTAGGAGAGAAGTCAAGGCTCCTGAAACAGGCTGGGGAGGCCACTGAGCAGATGAAAGACAAATTGTGATGAAAGCAGAAAAGGGCAGATGCCATCAGAGGGCCTCATCAAGGGGTCAGAGGGCTTGTGCTCTGGCCTGTCCTTGACACTAGCTGTCAAACTTTTCCATTAGCCATAAGATTTTTGGAAATCCTATACTGTCAACACCAGACTATCTTTAGGTTACATCCAGTTATGACGGGTTGATATGGTCCATCATTTAAGAAGTCTGCTATGGGAGCCATGGCAGAGGGGTCCATGGGTTTAGATCTAGAACTACTTTCCTTTTTTTCCCCTATTGGTCACACAAAATTTCACTGAGAATTTACTTACTAGGACTTGCATTGTGCTTAGGATTCGGTGGATAAACTCAATGTGCATTATCTTGTTGACTCCTCAGAAAAAGGCTGAGCGTGTATGCTAAATAATCTTCATTATATAGATAAAGAAACAGGCTCAAAGAGTTGGGTGATTGGGACATGATCACATGGAAACTGGTAAGTGCCAAAGGCCAGTAACCAACCAGACCCCCAAACTGGAATCTTGATACACAGTATTCTGATATGCTGCCTCACTTGTGTTTCCTTTGGGGTTCCTTTTTTTTTCTAAGTCATATATTTTTTTTTTTGATATGTGCCTTTGGCTTCCATATCAGCTGATCATCAGTCAGAACTCTTGAGATGGGGAAGGAAATCTGTCTTCATAAATTTTAGACTTATCATATTGTCTACCAACGTACATCCTCCTTCTATAGATCTAGGCACTTCCGAGCTTGTAGATCCTGGAAGATGAAGGCTTTGACATAGATCTTTTCTCACTGTAAGACCAATAACATGTAAAAAGGAATCCCACAGTGGAGAGAGAGCATCTGCCTCTTGCACAATGAAGCTGCTTTGTCAAATCTTGTTTCTGCCCTCCCGCAGTGGGAGGCAGCTAGAGACATGGTTTTTTCCTGGAATTCTGAAAACTCATTAAGGAAGTTATGAGCATGTCAGGAATGGGAAGGATGAATATGTTTTGATAAATGTGCTTTAAAGCACTGCCATTTTGACCTTTGTGGTCAGGGTTGTGACATTTTCCCAGTTGTGGATATGAATATCAACATGATCATCCCTGGTCAATATGCTAATGTAGTAGCAAAATCCCATGACAACTACTATGGTTTGGATATGGCAGGATGCGGGGCTCCAGCCTCCGCAGGATGTGAGGTCCTGAGGTGGGATGAGTGGTGTCGGCGAAGGTAGCAGCAATGAGACACAGAGACCAGGTTTGGTGCAGCTGTGTCTAAGTTCAGACCAGCACTTTATTTATAGTGATTTATGGCCATTGATTAAAAGAAAAGAAAAGGGAGTTACAATGCATCATGAGTTGTTCATAAACACAGAGTGGTCATCTATAATTGTCCCTGATAACTACATCAGCTTCAAAGGATTTTTAAATCTTAACTAGAGACTGAAACTATAAGGGCCTGCATGTCCTGTTATTAAGATTAATATCAAACTAGAGGTTCCTAAACTTCCTATTGTATTCCCAAAAAACAGGATGAAGCTAACAAAGGTATATTTAACTATGAGGGTAGCATAAGACTAATAGACCATTGTGGTAACTATACCTAAAAACATGAGGTGACATTAGCATAGCTGTTGACGCACAAGTGGTTAATGGTTTCTGCTCATGTCTTATTATTTTAAGCTAGAATTGCCCAAAGCTGTAGGTTACGTTACCTATCACATATGTCATTAAAATACCATTCTCTGAACTTGCCCCGAGCCCTATTCTGTAGCAACCATTGTCTACATAATTAGAGTTCAGTTTCTCTGGGCAGGCATCGAGGCCTTTGTTTCTTAAGACTATCCCAAGTAAACAAGGAACTATAATTAACATGTTTTCTATTAATCCAAACCATTCTTTCTCCGTTAATGTAGGCTCCTGTGTATGGTGGGGGAGGGTCCAGTCCTAAGTTAGATTTTGTTTATACCTGGACACCTGCCATCTTCTGCCTTTACCCATGTCAAATATCACTGTATTTTACTAGAGGGGGAATCCATTTTTGTCAGGGCCTGTGAGAAGGCTTGACCAGCATTTGAGCTTTAGGCATGGGACTAGTTGGAGTCACAATTTCCCATAGCTCACTTTATTGAAATTGCCAAAGCAGCCTTCTACAGCCAGGCCTGAGAGTACTTCCAAAAGTAATTGGGGAAACTGTGGGCCTAAATGTTCTAGACAACATATCTGAAGTGAAACTATCAACAGTGGAATTTCTAGAATTACTTCTAAGAAACATCATATCAGTAGTACTATCCTGATGGAGATCTTCTTGTTTATTCTCCTGGGTGGTCAAATGCCTCTCCTTAATTACAAGAGACTTTAGGGGACCAGGATTGACTGATCCTGTCTTTCCAGGAATTGGAATAGTGACACAAGCAAGCACAATTAATTCTGTCAAACTAAGAAGGGGCATCCCAACAAGAAATATATTGAGGAGAGCATCTCTTCACCCTGATCCATTGCAGGCACCAGAACTTTGTCAAACAGTGTCTTGAGGATTTTGGGCTATGGCAGCAGGAGTGTCCCTCAAGGGTCCATTTTAATTGGAGGCTTGGTTTCTAAAGGGGCTCTATTGGAAGGTCCCTAGGGACTAGGGGGAAGTGCTTAAGTCATTGGAGGCATACTCTTGGAAGTTCTCTTGCAACACCTTGAATTCTAGTGAAAGAATTGTCATAAGAGGACCAAACCTGGTCCCAGATGTAATCTTATTGCTCCTGTGTATGTTCCAGCCATTGCTATCTGTCAAGAATGATATAGCCAAGGGATGGCCCTCACCACAGAGCTGATGTTATTTATGCCATTTGGACTTTGAACTTCCCAAACTGTAAATTACAAATCCTCTTTACTTCAGAAGTATCCTGAATCAGGTATTTTGTTATAGTGATGAAAAGATGATTGATACAACAACCTATTATATTGCAAATGCCAGTAAACTAAAGAATTGCTTTGATGGGAAGATGACTGATTGAGAACAAAAAGCATACACTCAATATGATTATGAATTTCACTGTGTGTACCTGTGCCTCTGGTCTGAGGAGTCTACTCATCCTAAGGCAGTGGAGGGGAGAAATGATTGCCTTTCTCATAAAAAAAAAAAAGAGCAAGGAGTAGGCTGGGATCCCACAATCTCCTTCAAGGGCATGCCTCCCATGGTGTCATCCTGGGGACCAAGTCCTCAACACATGCACCTTTGGAAGATATTGGAGGATATTCAAGATCCAAACCATAGCATTAGGTACAATTTCATTCTTTTTCATGTAGAGATCCAATTCACCCAGCGCCATATGTTGAAAAGTTTTTTCCTGTTGAATGCTCTTTATATCTTTGTTGAAAATCATTGTGAGGCTGAGCACAGTGGCACACACCTGTAATCTCAGTGGCTCAGGAAGCTGAGGCAGGAGGATCATAAGTTCAAAGCCAACCTCAGCAACTTGGCAAGGCCCTAAGCAACTCGGAGAGACCCTGTCTCAAAATAAAATATAAAAAGGGCTGGGGAAGTGGCTTAGTGGTTGAAGTGGTTGAGTGGTTCCATCCCTGGTGTCCCCCTCCCCCCCCAAAAATTTGTGGGATTATTCCCAGTTTCTCAATTTTACCTTATCTATTTGTCTTTATATATCAATACCATACTCTTTAGTAAGTTTGAAATTGGAATGTGTGAGACCTCCAACTTTGTTCTTTTTTTTCCAAAACTGTTTTGGATATTTGGGATTCCTTGAGATTTCATATAAATTTTAGGGTAATTTTTTTCTATTTTGGCAAAAAAATGTGGTTGAGATTTTGATAGGGATTGCATTGAATGGATATATTTTCACTTATTTGCATTTCTTTCTTTCTTTCTTTTTTGTCTAAACCACTCAAGTATGTTTATTTTTTTAAGTTAATTAATTAATTAATTAAAATGCATTTCAAGTCATAGTACATATATAGAGCTCGATTTTTCCATCTGTCTGGTTGCAAACCAGATAGAGTCACACCATTTGTGTCTTCATACATACGCCTAGGGTAGTGATGACCATCTCATTCAACCATCTTTACTACACCCCTTCCCTCCCCCCACCTCCCCTCTTCCCCATCCAGAGATCCTCCATTTCTCCTATGTTCCCCATTCCCACCCCACTTATGTATCAGCATCCACTAATCAGAGAGAACATTCGGCATTTGGTTTTTTGGGATTGGCTTACTTCACTTAGCATAATATTCTCCAATTCCATCCATTTACCTGCAAATGCCATAATTTTATTCTCTTTTATTGTTGAATAATATTCCATTGTGTATATGTACCACAGTTTATTTATCCATTCATCTATTGAAGGGCATCTGTGTTGCTTCCACAGTTTAGCAATTGTGAATTGTGCTGCTATAAACATTGAAGTGGCTGCGTCACTGTGGTATGCTGTTTTTAAATCTTTGGGGTATAAGCCGA
>CM053414.1:38875323-38925034 GCA_028644305.1 Xerus rutilus
AGCCACCACTTCGAGATCCAAGATCTGCATTAATCCATTCATGGGAGTGGAGCCTCCAATGACCTAATTACCTTCCACTAGGCACCACCACTTAAAGGTTCGGCTATCTCAACACTGCCACAATGGGGACCAAACTTCCAACATATGAACCTTTCAGAACACACTCAAACCATAAGCATACTGTAAACAAACAAACAGAAAAGGATGATATATATATGTATACATGTATAATTTCTAATATATATAACTTCTAATATATATTATTTCTGAGATGTGTATCTTAGATTATACATCATATTAATTATATTATATTATATATTTTAGAAATACCTCTGTGAGTGCCTGAGAGGGCTTAATGCATGCCAGGACAGAAGTAAATGAGCTTCAAGGACTCTTTGCAGTGACCCAAACAAAGGTGTCGATGTGCTCCTAGTCTAGAGGATCCTAGTGGGGATGGTGAGGAGGCAACAGAAGAGGAAGCAAAGCAGATGTCTACAAAGAGGCCAAGGTGACTTTAGCTACCTGGTTTGGATATGAGTAGTTTGGGAAAAAGTGTAATAAGTTCAATTTTTAACTGTGAAGATCCAGGTGATATTTAGAGGACTGTGAGTTCATTTATGTATGAACTCAACATACTTAGTAGTGACGATATTCTCAAGACAATTTTAAGTAGTAATTATTTAAAAAGGCAAATCCCTGCCTAAGTGGTATCTCTATCCTAGTTGGAGGGAAGAACATCAACAAACATAATAAATTCTTTTGCAGCCTAGTTCAGAACAACTGCTATAGAGAAGAAAATAGTTTGTGGAGAATTGAGTTTTCAGGTAGGGAGAAGCATAGAATGGTTTTTGTTCTAACATGGGAAGGACAGGGTATCCCTCATTGGAGAGTTGAGCGACTCACAAAGGGAACAAAGGGAAGAAAATCCAAATAGAATGAACAGCCACTGCAGAGGTCCCCTAAAAGACTGCCCGGTGTCCTCGGGGAGTAGTTATTAAGGTGAAATAGAATCAACAAGCATGAGAGTGGGAGAGGAGTGCAGAGAGAGGACACACCCCGTCTGTGAGGGCCTCGCAGGAAGTCGTAAGACAGTTTCCTTTACTCAGAGATAGGAGTAATTAAAGAGTTCAGAGAAAAGGCTGGCCTGATCTCATTGAGGTTTTGACAGCACTGCTCTTCACCTGGGAGTAAGCATGGAAGTGACAACAGTCAGGAGGTTAAAGCCATAGTCTAGGTGGGAGATGATGATGGTGTGGACTCAGCAATCGTGATGTAATATAATTTCTGGCCTGTCTTTATTTCTTTCCCATATGATACTTTCAGTAGGTTCATGTTAGTATGCTTAATGGCCTCTCACAATTCATCATAGAAGTGATCCAGTTTGGACTTTTCTTTGCATGGAGGTTTTGATTGCTGGTTTCATCTCTTTACCTGTTATGATCTATTCAGATTTTCTATTTCTACTTGAGTCCAATTTGGAAGTATTTCCAACAAGATGTCTATTTTATTGAATACATATGCAATATATGCTGTTTTATGTGTTCATTTTTTATACAGAAATATGGTTTTTTCCCTATATATGTCAGTAGAAAATAAAATATATACAGAAGAATTTGAATATGGTAAGGAGTTTATGATGCAGATAAAAGATGCCAAGAAAAGAAATATCTGCTTATTGGGTTACACATGATTGCCAGGTTGGAGCAAGAATGGTTGTAAGAACCTTGAAGAAAAAGATTAAACTAGCCTTGACAGAACAAGAGTTTACATAAAATTTTAAAAGTGGAAGAAAGGGTAAGCATTTTATTTTTAAAGAAGAATGAAAGTTTATATTTTAAAGTTATTTAATACTTATAGAATTTCAGATTTATTAGCCAAATAAATTAAGCACCAGGCAAGGACATGGGGAAATTCTGCATGACCTCTGGTTATTGTGTTTTGATCCAACATTAGATTTCATTTACATCTTGTTTTGCTAGATTTTTCCTATGCACACAGCAGGACTGGGAAAATACATTCATCCTAATTTACAGAAAGTACATGGTCAACTTGCAAACACTACTACCTCTGTACTCAATTGTTCATAGTACTCACCAACTTCTAAAAATAAAAATAAAATTTAAAGACAGAAGGCAGAGACAGAAAGATGAGGGTACTTAGCTGATTACCACAACTCTACTGGGCTGAGTATCTTAATTGTCCCTTCTCAATTTCCCTGTCATTGTATGGAAAGTGCCATAAAGGAAGTGCCATAAACTCAAGGAGAATGATCTAAAGGATTTAACCTTGATAATGCCTTCATTTCTGTTAGTTTATGCAAATAATGCAAGGGACATTTTTCTTTATGGGTGAACGAATGAAGTTTACTTTCATACTGCAGCTTCATTTTGCTGTGCTCTTTATTTTCATTTTTGGTAAGGAGAGATACATATATGAAATGATCATTGTGTCATATTAATGATATAATCAATTGAGGGGTGATGTGCGGTATGGGGAAGATTCAAATGTGAGGTGATGAATCGTGTTTGAATATCATAGGGATGTTCTTTGGTGCTGGCAAACAATATTTGGGAGGCTCAAGCAGTGGAAGTAAGACAGCATAAAAGCCCTTCTCCATATTCTCCCAGCACCCCTGAATTCACCTACAACTGCGAATTAAAACAATTTTGCCTACAGCAACATGTTCCCATCTCAAGTGCCTGCAGCTCTTTGGAAAAAACTTAAAATCCATTTAAATGCAATAAAAATGATTATAGTAATATCATTTCAAAGATGAAATTAAGTATATTAAAAATATAAGAGAACTAAAGGAAACATTAATCATAAAATATAGTTATATAAAGAACTCTGATGTGGTGAAAGCAAAATGGAAACAGATAAAATATGAATCAGAGAACAAAAAGTGAAGAAAATCTCTAAATATCTGGAAAATAAATAGGACTCCTGTAAAAAAAAAAACCCTGCAGTTAACGGGGAAAGTCACAAGGCAAATTTAAAAATATTTAATTGAAAATAAATTTGAATACAACATATCAAAACTGTGGGATGCAACTAAAGCAGTGTTCTGAGAGGTGTTTTGAGCATTAAATGCTTATATGAGAAAAATCTCAATGATCTATGCTTCTACCTTAAGAAATTAGAAAAAGAAGAGAAAATTAAACCCAACACAATTTGAAGGAAGGAAAAAACACAGATAAGAACAGAAATCGATTAAATTGAAAACCGAAATATTAGAGGAAAAAGAATGCTAAAAAGCAGCTGGAAAAGAAAGCTTAGGAAAGAGTAAAGAAATAGAAAATATACAAGATATGCTAAGGTTTGAAGGATTAAAGTGGGAGTACAATATCTGGAAAACAAAAATCTACAAAGGAGAATATAGAGGAGACAAAATACCATATACAGAGGAGACAAAATATTAGACAAAGAAATATACCGGCCAGACCATACTTTAATAAAAGAAAGTACGTGGGGAGGGGGAGCTGTGTGCTTGTATGTTTCCCTGAGATCTTTCTTCAGGACCTGGGAGCATCCTTAGCCACCCCTAGACACTAACCAAACTGTATAGTGTACTCTCTCCAGACATCCCAACCACTGAGATGGGAACTAATGGCTACATACCCTGGGGATGCTTCACTACGTTTCTCATAGTATCTTTAGCGTGGGGGCTGTCATGGTTTGGATCTGGAATGTTCCTCAAAGTCTCATGCGTTCCAAGGTAGGACTTTTAGGAAACAGTTGGATCATGAGGACTCTAACTTCATCAGAGAATTAATTTATTTGATGGATTAATAATTTGGACTACTGGAAAATGGATTTGTATTCCTCTAATTACTAGAGATGTTGAACATTTTTTCATATATTTGTTGATCAATGGTATATCTTCTGAGAAGTATCTGTTCAGCTCCTTAACCCATTTATTGATTGGGTTGTTTGGTTTTTTGGTGTTAAGTTTTTTGAGTTCTTTATATATCTTGGAGATTAGTGCTCTATCTGATGTGCATGTGGCAAAAATTTTCTCCCAGAATGTAAGCTCTCCCTTCACCTCATTGATTGTTTTTTCTTTTTTAATCCATCCACTTATTGATTCTTGATTTTACTTCATGTGCTTTTGGAGTCTTGTTAAGGAAGTTGAGGCCTAGTCTAATTCCTAGGTCTTTGATCCACTTTGAGTTTACTTTTTTGCATGTTGAGAGATAAATGTTTAGTTTCATTTTGCTGCATATGGATTTCCAGTTTTCCCAGCACCATTTGTTGAAGAGGCTATCTTTTCTGCAATGTATGTTTTTGGCACCTTTGTCTACTATGAGATAACTGTAATTATGTGAGTTTGTCTCTGTGTCTTCTATTCTGTATCATTGGTCTACATGTCTATTTTGGTGCCAATACCATGCTGTTTTGTTATTATAGCTTCGTAGTATAGTTTAAGGTCTGGTATTGTGGTGCCTCTTGCTTCACTCTTCTTGCTAAGGATTGCTTTGGCTATTCTGGGTCTCTTATTTTTCCAAATGAATTTCATGATTGCTTTTTCTATTTCTATAAGGAATGATGTTGAGATTTTAATTGCAATTGCATTGAATCTGTATAGTGCTTTGGGTAGTATGTCCATTTTGACAATATTGATTCTGCCTATCCAAAAGCATGAGAGGTCTTTCCATCTTCTAAGATCTTCTTCAATTTCTTTCTTTAGTGTCTTGTAGTTTTCATTGTAGAGGTCCTTCACCTCTTTGTTAAATTGATTCCCAAGTATTTTATTTTATTTTTTGGATGCTTTTGTGAATGGAGTGGTAGTTTTCCTAATTTCTCTTTCAGAAGATTCATTGCTGATGTATAGAAATGCATTTGATTTATGGGTGTTGATTTTATGTCCTGCTACTTTGCTGAATTCATTTATTAATTCTAGAAGTTTTCTGGTGGAATTTTTTGGATCCTCTAAGTATAGTATCATGTCATCAGCAAATAATGATAGTTTGAGCTCTTTTCATATTTGTATTCCTTTAATTTCTTTATTCTAATTGTTCTTGCTAGAGTTTCAAGAACTATGTTGAATAGATGTAAAAGAGGGCATCCCTGTCTTGTTCCCACTTTTAGAGGGAATGCTTCCAATTTTTCTCCAATGAGGATGATGTTGGCCTTGGGTTTAGCATAGATACCTTTTACAATGTTGAAGTATGTTCCCACTATCCCTAGTTTTTCTAGTGTTTTGAACATGACAAGGTGCTGTATTTTGTCAAATGCTTTCTCTGCATCAATTGATATAATCATATGATTCTTATCTTTAAGTCTATTGATGTGATGTATTATATTTATTGATTTCCATATGTTGAATCAACCTTGCATCCCTGAAATGAACCCCACTTGATCATGGTGCACTACTTTTAAAAATATTTTTTGTATGTGATTTGCCAAAATTTTATTGATAAATTTGCATCTACATTCATCAGGGATATTGGTCTAAAATTTTTTTCTTTGATTTGTCTCTGTCTGGTTTTGGTATCAGGGTAATACTGGCCCTGTAGAATGAGTTTGGTAGGATTCTCTCCTTTTTCTACTTCATAGAATAATTTGAAGAGTATTGGTTTTAATTCTTCTTTGTAGGTCTTGTAGAACTTAGCTGAGAATCTGTCTGGTCCTGGGCTTTTCTTGGTTGGTAGGCTTTTGATGGCATTTTCTGTTTCCTTGCTTGAAATTGATTTGTTTAAGTTGTGTGTGTCCTTCTGGTTAAGTTTGGGTAGGTCATATGCCTCTAGAAATTTGTTGGTGTCTTTGAGGTTTTCTATTTTACTGGACTATAAATTTTCAAGATAATTTTTAATTGTCTTCTGTATTTCAATAGTGTCTGTCATGATATTTACTTTTTCATCATAAATTTACTAATTTGGTTTTTTTTTCTCTTTTTTGTTAGGGTGGCTAAGGGTTTGTCAATTTTATTTATTTTTTCAAAGAACCAGCTTTTTGTTTTGCCAATTTTTTGAATTGTTTCATTTGTTTCAATTTCATTGATTTCAGCCCTAATTTTATTTCCTGTCTCTGCTTCTATTGGTGTTGGTTTATTCTTCTTTTTCCATGGCTTTGAGTTGTAATGTCAGGTCATTTATTTGTTGACTTTTTATTCTTTTAATAAATGAGCTTAATGCAATAGACTTTCCTCTTAATATTGCCCTCATAGTGCCCCAGAGATTTTCATATGTTGCACTGGAGTTCTCATTTACCTCTAAGAATTTTTTTAATCTTCCTCCTGATGTCTTCTGTTATCCATGCATCATTCAATAGCATATTATTTAGTCTCTAGGTGTTGGAGAAGCTTCTATTTTTTAATTTTTCATTTATTTCTAATTTCATACCATTATGGCCAGATAGAATGCAGGGTAGTATCTCTTATTTTTTTGTATTTGCTGAGAATTGCTTTGTGGCATAACATATGATCTCTTTTGGAGAAGGATCCATGTTCTGCTGAGAAAAAAGTGTATTCACTTGTTGATGGATGGAATAGTCTATATGTCTGTTAAGTCTAAATTATTGACTGTTTTATTGAGTTCTATAGTTTCTTTGTTTAGTTTTTGTTTGGCAGATCTATCCAGTGGTGAGAGAGAAGTGTGTGAAAGTCACCCAGTATTATTGTGGTGTGGCCTACTTGATTCTTGAAGTTGAGAAGGGTTTGTTTGATATACTTAGGTGCCCCCATTGTTTGGGGCATAGATATTTAAGATTGTTATGTCTTGTTGATATATGAGTCCCTTAAGCAGTATTAAATTACCTTCTTTATCCCTTTTCACTAACTTTGGTTGGAAGTCCACTTTATATGACATGAGGATGGAAACTCCTGTTTGTTTACATGGTCCATGTGAGTGATACATTTTTTTCCCATCCTTTTGCCTTCAGTCTGTGGATGTCCTTTCCTGTGAGATGAGTCTCTTGAAAGCATATTTTTGGCTCTTTTTTAAAGTCCAGTCTGTCAGTCTGTCTTTTTTTTTTTTAATATTTTTTTAGTTGTAGATGGACACAATGTCTTTATTTTATTGCTTTGTACATGGTGCTGAGGATCGAACCCAGGGCCTCACGCATGCAAGGCAAGCGCTCTACCGCTGAGCTACAATCCCAGCCCCTGTCAGTCTGTCTTTTAATTGATGAGTTTAGGCCATTCACATTCAGGTTATTATTGAAATACGATTTGTATTCCCGATCATTTTGGTTTATTTTTGGTTTTTAACTTGACTTGGTTTCTCCTTTGGCCTTTCCTTTAGTGTAGCTCCTCTCTTTGCAGATTTTCATTATTAGTTTTCATTTCCTCCTCATGGAATATTTTGCTGAGAATGCTCTGTGCTGCAGGCTTTCTCACTGTAAATTCTTTTAACTTTTTGTTTTATCATGGAAGGTTTTTATTTCATCCTCAGATCTGAAGCTTAATTTTGCTGGATATAAGATTCTTGGTTGGCATCTATTTTCTTTTAGAGTTTGGCATGTCGTTTGCAGGTCTGGGTTGAAAAATACGCTGAGATCCAAATTGCTCTCCCCCTACATGTAATCTGATTCCTATCTTTCTCTTGCAGCCTTTAAAATTCTATCCTTATTCTGTATGCTAGGCATTTCATTATAATGTACCTTGGTGTAGATCTGTTGTAATTTTGTGCATTTGGTGTCCTATAAGCCTCTTATATTTGATTTTCCAATTCACTCTTAATGTTGGGAAATTTTCTAATATTATTTAATTAAAGAGCTTGTGCATTCCTTTGGTTTAAATCTCTGTGCCTTCCTCTATCCTGATAAATCTTAGATTTGGTCTTTTGATGTTATCCCATAATTCTTTCATGTTCTGTTCATGGTTTCTTACCATCTTCACTGTGTGGTCAACTTTATTTTCGAGATTGTATATTTTGTCTTCATTATCTGAGGTTCTGTCTTCCAAGTGCTCTAGTCTGTTGGTGATGATTTCTATTGAGTTTTTTATTTGACTTATTGTTTCCTTCATTACAAGGATTTCCAGTTGCTTTTTTTTTCCCAGAATCTCTGTCTCTTTCATGAAGTAATCTTTTACTACCTATATTTGCTCTCTTACCTCTTTGTTGGAGTGATCAATTTTTTGCCTGTATTTGTTCAATTAGGTCATGCTTTAATTTGCAGATCATTTTAATTATGTACATTCTGAACTACTCTGATATTTCATCTACTGCACTGTCAGTGGATTCTGTTATTGCAGTATCTTGGCTTGTTTGGGGGTACTTTCTTTCCTTGTTTTTTCATGTTGTTTATGTACCTTCTTTTCTTGCAGTGCTGATCTGAGGTATTGCAGTTTCTACCCTATAATCTTGTAGCGACTTTGCAGGTTACCTGTACCTCACCCTGGTGTTCACTTCCAGTCTCCCACAGGTGTCCCAAGATGGATGCTACTGCACCTAAAGATGGTGCAGCGGTAGCAGAGGTAACTCAAGATAGCAGTGGGGGTAGCCTAAGATGGATGCAACTACTTTCAGAGATGGAGCTGAAAGGATGGGACTTTCAATAGCTTTGGGCTGCCTGTTCAGAGATGCAGTGCTGTGGCATGCTATGCTGTGGCAGGCAGCTGCCTCCTGGCCCTGTCTGTTGCCCCAAGGTGAAGGCTACTACATGGGGAGGGCTATGGCGATGTCTGCAGTGTCCCAAGATGGATGCAGGCTGAAGAGTGATGGTTGGTAATTGAGGAGCCACAGCATGGACCTCCACTCTGTGCCAGGGCAGTCCTGAGCCTGACCTGGGCCTGGGCTCTTGTGTGGACAGATAGGACCTGGGCCTGGGCCTGGGCCTGGGCTCCTGCATGGGTCCATGAGGTTGCTCCTGGGCCTGGGTCTGAGCCCCAGGCTGTTTAGGCAGGTTGGCGGGGCGGTCCTGGGCGTGAGTCATTGGGTGGACAGGGGCAGTCCTGAGCCTGATCTAGGCCTGGGCTCCTGCACTAGTCCCTGGGGGCAGTCGGCTCCACTCATTTCATTCTCAATACTCAGAAAATAAGAATCACTGTCTTTCCTACTAAATGAAAACCCCTGTTACACTTTACCTTTTTTTTTTAAATCAAGAATTTTGGGGGGGTGTATAAGGCCTTTGCCCCATAAATATAGAGTCATTGATACTTGCTATGGACATCGTTCTTAACTGATTTCTTTATACCTTTGCAGTTGCTGCTATTTGCAATCATGAATATTTGGATGTCCTATTATCTCAGTTTTCACTAATATTACCCTATTTTATCACTTTCCCTTTGCATATACAAAAACTAGACCCAGATCTCCTACAACAGATTTAAAAAGGATGCAGGTATATGCTACTTAGCTATTGATTCGGCAAAGGTGCCCTTTGCAGCAGCAGTTCACATTTATATGGAATGGAAAACAAAATTAATGTAAGTTTTGTCCAAGACATCTGTTAATTCTCCTGCTCTCTGTTAAAATACAGTGAGAAGAGAGCTGAACCAACTAGATAACCCACAGTATGTCTCATCGATCATTTACATCATGACATCATGTTGACTGGAAAGGAAGGACAAGAGGAGGCCAAGATGCTAGAGGCCTGGAAGAACACATGTTTTCCATAGGGTTGCAGATAAACTCTATGAAGATTCAGAACCTTCCTCCTTCAATAATATTTTAGGTTATAGTTGTGAGGGGCATGCCAGAACATTCACTCCACAATAAAAGACAAGTTACTGCATCTTAAATCCCATTCCATATAATAACAGTACCTGGTACATCTCATTGAGTTCTAGAGGCAATGTATTGCACACTAAGGAACATTACATTGGCCTGTATGCCGAGATGTGCAAAAGGTTGCCAGATTTGAATGGGACCTATAGCAAAAAAGTGGTCAGAAGATCCAGATCATGGCAGATTCTGTTGGAGATGTCAGTGTTGGGAAACAATGTAGTCTGGGTTTTATGCCAAGGACCTGTGGAAGAATCACAGTTCCATTTCCTGAATTTAGAGCAAGGCCATGCCATCTACAACAGAGAATTAAAAGCAATTTTAGAAACAACTCTTCTTGTGTTGCTAAGCCCTAGTAAATATGTGTTATTTACTAGATGACTATGCATCTGGATCTTCCCTTTATGAGCTTGGCTCTTTTGTGCTAACCAGGTCATAAAGCTGAAGAGGCCCAGAAGGAATCCATCATAAAATAGAAATGGCATGTCCAGGATCAAGCCTGAGCACAGTGAGAACACAAGAAGTTATATAAGCAGATAGTCCACATGTACATATAACCCACCATTATTGTTCTGTCCCTAACTCATAACTCAGTTCACACCTTACCCTTGAAGTGGGCCTCTATGACAAGCTTAAGGATGTGAGATGAACCATTACAGTGTGCATGGATGTTAAAGTCATGTTCTGGAGTAGGCTTGACAGTGGAGAGAAGAAGCATTTCCATTGAACTGACCTGTGAACACAGCACTTGGTCATCCATTTTGTGGAAGAAATGGCCTGATGTAAGAATATGTGTAAATTCCTAGGCAGTGACCAGTGACTCAGGTGTCTAGTCAGAGACATTAAAAGAAAAAGACCGGATGATTGGATATAAAGAGATTTGGGGGCTGGGGCTGGGGCTCAGTGGTAGAGCGCTTGCCTCGCATGTGTGAGGCACTGAGCTCAATCCTCAGCACCACATAAAAGTAAAACAAAGATATTGTGTCCATCTACAACTAAAAAATATTTTTAAAAAGAGCTTTGGAATAAAGGTATGTGGCTGAAATATGAAAGTATATGTGACATGTGACTATTTTATATAACAGGTTAACATTCATTACAGAGCATTCACGGTGGGACAGGCAATCGTGGAGTAATGTCATATACATTTCTGTTTTACTCTAATCCTTTCCTCCATCCTCAATGTCAATACATTTTCAAATTAGAATAAGGCACGTTCTTGTCCCACACTTTGAAATATGGTTTTATGGCAGGTCAACATCTTAACAACTTTTGTCTGACAACAATGACTCTTGTGTTTACTATATGTCTATGCACATAGCTTCTTCCATTTCTACAAAGTCAATAAAGTGCTTCAGCACATTTTTAGGAAACTGATGTAACCAAAAACTTCAGTAAAGTCTTCAGTTTCATAGGTAAGCAAATGACATCACTTTTAGTCATGTTGTGTATAGAACAATTAGCAAATAGATCTCTTCATTTTCTTTAGTAAGAAATTTATGGACTGGGTGAATTATTGCCAAAATTTACACATTTTTTGCTTACTGAAAATGCAGATAAACAAGTAGTTTTGTTTGTATTTGGATATCAACAATCTTTTAGTTCATTTTATGTGGTTCATTTTTAACCTTCATAGAAATAAATATCATCTGAAACTCCATTTTTCAAATCAAAGTAACTAAGAAGCACAGGAAACATTTTTTTATCAGTGTTTTCATGATTCCATACATCACACTATGATGGGTAACATCTGATAAAATCAGATTTGCACTGTAAGGGGTAAACATAGGTAGTATCAAAATGTCTCTTTTTGTTCAACCAGGAGATATTTTAGTTGCAATCTCTGGATCAGGAAACGTAACTTTACTCAGTTTCATAAAGCAAAGGAATGATAGAACACATTTGTTCATGTGGTGTGTCCAAGTTAATTTAGCTATTCCTTGTTTTTGGCAAACATTGGTGTATTTTTAAATTTAGTTTTAGAAGTATTTCTCTGTCTCAGACTGGACTTGAAAAAGCCCATCTCCAACAACTCTTTCATACTATTCTCCATCATGCCTCGTATGAAAATCTGTCCTTCATATTGTGTGGCATGCTGTTTAATTTATCTAAGTCAATTGTATATATTCTTCCATCTGTCATTAAAGTAATAGTTATATAGAGTTCTTTTTTGGTGATTTCTGGGTTATGATAGCACTGATGTAATCATTCTCATTTGGATGGACTTTTTGGAGACTGGGAAACTAATTCCTACAAAGCTTTAAAAAAAAAAAAACCCTGCTGTTGTTAGGAAGTAAAATCCTAATTATTCTATACTCAAATGTGTCTGCTGAAAGGATATTTGACTTGATGTCATCCTATGAACTGATAACAAGAATCAGTGTCATGTGGGCCTGAATCAAGTGGAACTGCAAGTCAAAGTGATTTCTACATTCGTCTGTACTCAATTTTACAACTACACAACAAGAAGAATGCCATAAAGGCTAGAGGCAGAAGTATTATCATTGGGAAAAGAAGCAGAAAGAGTAAAAATATGCTAATATATATAGGACAGAAACATGTCTTTTAAATCTAGGTAGTATCTACTTAGTCATTTCATATTCACATTCTCCTTTTAAAAGATCTTATATTCATGTCTCTTAAAAATACACAGTAATACAGCCTACAAAATTTGTCTAATAAAAAGTTAAATAGCTGTACCAGTGGAAAAATTGTCCTCATACACAGATGTAATTAGTCTTACTAATCACCACTATAAATGAGGGTCTGTTAAATAATAGCATTCCTGTAATAGAAAAGTAGATACAGAAAATCATTTCAAACACCTGTTTTTTATAGGTTTATGTTGAGATCATCATTTTAATACACATAGTGGGTTTTTGTTGTTGTTTTGTCTGGTGTCGGCTGTCTAGAAAGTTGGGCACGTACTTGGGATCTCAGATGCCAAGAAATCTAGAACTCCTGGCGTGGCCAGGCCCCATTCTCCACTGGGAGATGACCACACACCCCTCAAACCCGTCCAGCAGCTCCGAGGCGGGCCTTGTCGCCTTGGGTTGACCAATGTGAAACTCGCGCCTGCGCCCCAGCACCGACAGGAACTCCCACAAACCCCCGGGGCACAGGAGGGCGGCTCTCCTGGGCGGGTGGCCGCGAGTGTTTTCGGTTTTACGGCCCAGGACTACATGTCCCATGGGCCACTGCGGCCCGACCAATTTTTTTTTTTTTTTTGCCTGGAACTACATTTCCCAGAGGCCACCAGGGCAACTTCGTCCTGTGCTCTGGCTGTCGCTGGTGTTGTGATTCTCAACCTGGCAGCGAAGTTTGGATTTCTGTGAGGACAAAATCAGCGCCCGGGCTCAGGGCGAGGGCTTGGGCTTGCAGACTCGAGCGAGCCCCACGAGGTAAGCTGGACTCCTAAGAAGGAAAAGAGTGTGGGGAGTTGCGGGGGTAGGGGAGTCTGCGGTCGCGGGCTGAGCGTGGAGTGGACCGGCACGCAGGACGCCGACAGGGCTGGTCCAGACCGGATCCGAAGCCTGTGTGTGCGGGAGCAGGGCGGGGTGGGGAGGAACGGGGTGATTGTGAACGTCTGCGCATGTGATAGGGACTGTGTGTCCCCAGGAAGACTGCGTGAGTGACCTCTGTGAACCTGGATTCTCTCAGCTGCGGGATGCGCCACTGTGGCCGGTGTTTTAGGCTCCTGTTGCCTCCTGCACCTGTTTCCCAAATAGCCACAGGGTCTGTCCCAAACAGGCGGTCATTTCTTGAAGTTTCCCAGCAAGAAGGCCCAGAACTGATTTTAAGATGGGAATTTTAGAACTTGAAGTGTTTTCGAGAAAAAACTCCTGAGGAGATTGGTTGGGAAGTCTCCAGGAGTAGAATTCCCGCCTCCCGGGTTGCGGGCTCTGTGAGTGCCAGTTATGTCTTGAGTAGCGCAGCATTCCCAGGGCACTGACGACAGATACGGCCTCCCATTCACTTCTGTCTGGTTATATGTGGGAGGAAGGGTTGAGTGTGGCCTGGAGGGTGTTTTCTGAGTCCCCAAGAGGACTTTTATCTCCTTTATCCCTTTCTCCAATTCTGTCATTCTTCAAATAAAGACCTTAAAGCAAAGAAATAATTGCTGCATAATTAAGAATTAAGATTGGGCTGGAGTTGTGGCTCAGTGGTAGAGCGCTTGCCTAGCATGCGTGAGGCCCTGGGTTCGATCCTCAGCACCACATATACATAATAAATGAATAAAATAAAGATCCATCAACAACTAAAAAATATTTAAAAAAAAAAGAATTAAGATTTAGGAAAATTTGTGTTTCTATTTTATACATAAAATTATTGTTTTCAGAATATGAAAACATTTATTTTCCTTTGCCTGAAATATTCTCTGTAATAGTGACCTATCTAGATCTGTACATGAGGTTCTGGGAGATTGTGTCTCCCATCCCTGTGACTTCTCATTCTCTTAGTTAATATCTTGTTCTCTTTGAACAAATTGTTCATGTCCTCTTCTGTGCTCTCTTTCTAAGCATTTCCATCCGCATGGTAGAGAAATACAACTTAAAAGTTCGCTTTTAGAACTATACTTTAGATTCTCATTTGGTAAGGAGGACACTTAGTATCTATGTTGCATCGCATGCTAGGTAACATTTTGCCTGAGCAAGCATTATCAAAGCTTAGCAAGGTGGAAATCAGTTTCATGATTTTAGTAAACATGACAAAGTCATCTTTTGGGTGAAGCTTCTAGAAGTGGGAATGTGATTGTAGATTTGAGCATATATAGGTCACTGTGTGTCCTCAGAAACATATTAGGTCTTGTTTGAGGTTTGGCTGCAGAGTCTATTTCAGACATCCTTAGACTGAGATGCAGTGTGGTGTGTTCTTGAAGAGTATGAGTTCTGAATTTTAAATATCTGACTTTGAGTCTTGGTTCTGCCACTTACTAGATGTTTGAGTGTAAATGGTCTGTTTATGCACTTTTGTCTACATTTCTAAAATAGGATTGATAATAGTTTTACATTATAGGGATATAAGGTTAAGATTTTTTTTTTGTACCAGGTATTGAACCCACAGCTGCTTAACCTCTGAGCCACATCCCAGCCCTTTTTTATATTTTATTTAGAGACAGGGTCTTATTGAGTTGCTTGGGGCCTCAGTAAGTTGCTGAGGCTGGCTTTGAACTGGTAACCCTCCTCAGCCTCTGAGGCTACTGAGATTACAGGCATGCACCACCTGGCCCAGCAGGATAAGATGTTTTAGTATGTGTAAAGTCCATTAAAACAGTGCCTGGAACATGGTACATGTTCAGGAAATATTAACTTTTTTATTTGGTAATTCAGGGTGGTTCTCTTTCAGAATTCAGTAGCAATAGAAATAAACTCAACTGGCTAAAAAAAATAAATTCTTAAAACGAAGATATTTGACATTATTCAGAGACTTTCAGGTGACCATAACCCACTTGCAACTGCATGCAGAATTGTATGTAGAAAATAAACATATATACACACATGTGTTTTTCTGGGGAGAAACATCATGATTTTATTCTATTAACAAAGGTACTATGCATCGTAAAGATACTTAGAACCATTGATGTACATATACTTTAATATCTGGTAATGATCTTGTATAAGTTCAGTGTAATGTAAATGGTTAGATAAAATCATGTGATGGAATTAGATTCAACCTTCATCACTGCTCTGCATCCAAGATAATAGCTTGGTTCACTGGAGTTCAAATCCTCCTGTTTTTCCTCAAAATTCTGTTTGCTGGTAGTTGTGGCATAGTTTGGAAGCTAAAATGAAGGGACAGAGTTTATCAGTTTATGTCATAAGGAATACTAAAGCCTTCTTTTCTTCTCTCAGCTCTGAGAACTTCTCTGGAAGAGGAACTCTGTATTTCTAAAAGCATGGCCCATGTAAGTTAGTATTTCTTCTTGAAATAGTGGGATTTTTTTAAGATTATATAGCTATTTTCATTAATTAACCTGAATTGTTCTGCCTAAGAGAACACCATCTAATTGCTTATTGATTCTTCATTGAAAGAATGATGCCAAATAACTATTTCCTCCGTATAAGGTCCTCTGTTCTTCTAATCAGTATTCATGAACTCATTGAGCAAATTACTGAGCAGGTACTATGTGATCAGTCTTTGTGGAAGAGCTATGATAGAATAGTGAAGGAGTGAAGTCCAGGAGAGAATTATTTGAGCTTCCTCTGTCTGTGATTTGGTGAGTTAGAGCTGTTAGCTTTATTAAATCACACATCAGAAGATTAGAAGTTCCTGATAAGATGGAATTTTGTATTGATTGATCTCAATCTTAGTATGATGAGATCACATGCTCTTAAAGTTGACTAGGAACTTCATTGTGACGTGAAAACATATGGTTTTGCCAGGGAATGCTTGAGAGTAATGCTAGGTCAGTCTTATGGAATGGGTAGCATACATATGATCCTGAATCATCTTCATTATAATCCGCTGATTCAAGAACAGCAAAAGGTGTCAAGCAAGGGATCCTGCATAACAATGCAACTATATTATCCTAAGTAGTAGACTAACAGATTACAGAATCAGGGAATCCCAAGACAGTCCAATCTATGTTTATAAATATGAAATAATTTGCTAACCCTTATCTGTACCATTAAGATGACTTTTATGTCCTCATGGAAAAATTTTATTTCAACAGAAGGAAAAGTACTTATGATTTGACAGAATGATCTTGAAGCTTGTAGAATTAACAAATTTTGTAATGCCTACTTTTTTAATAGAAATTTACCAGAAAGAAAAAGCCATAGCTTTTTTTCTCTTAAAGGGAAAATAATGAAGAGACTAATAGTTCTTGATATTTTATTAGTGGGTACCTGGCAAACAGTGTCTTGTCTGTACTATTTTATATAACAGGGGAAACTGTATTATTTTATTCATTTCCCTATAGGTCTAGAGAACTGAAATGTCCCACAACATAGAGAAAATCTTGTCTGTGGCAATAAGATTCTTCTACAACATAATTGTAATCCTCATTTCATAGGCTTCCAGCCTACTTGATTGCTATATTATTGCTCTCTTACTCCACTGAAACTGGAAAATACTTTCTTTAATTTCATCAGATGTATGTGGGTTTGCAGTTTCAGGGATCAGTGACATTCAGGGATGTGGCCATTGCCTTCTCTCAGCAAGAGTGGCAAAGTCTAGATTCTGCCCAGAGAGACTTGTACAGAGATGTGATGTTGGAGAACTACAGAAATTTGGTCTCACTGGGTAAGTATACCTCTCTCAAATAACTTAAAATCTGCTCCCTGGAACTTTGTCCATTATAGATTTTAGGGCTGTCTTAAGTGAATGCAATTGATTCTCCATGATCCCAAAGAGTTTCTAGCTTTGTTAGGCTAGAAAGGATGAAACAAGATTAGAATTCCATTATTGCATAAACATTGACAGAAAGGCCAGGTTTACTATTGTGTTTATGCTCAAAATTGCTATAAATGCTCTATTAAAATCTGAAAATGAATACTGATTTTTTTCAAATATCTGAAGAACCTATACAAATGGTGGATTGTATGAACAGAAATTGCTTAAAGCTAATTTACCTCATTTTATTTTCTACAACGTAGTTAACCTGATTTTATAGTTAAAATGAATAACTCCTGAACTTTGCATTTAAGATGAAATGTATATCCTGTAGATAGAGATGACTCAGGAAACTTTTTGGTTTTTTTTCTCAGCAAAATAACAATTGTAATGTGAATAGTTTATGTTGTGCTTATCAATGTATGAGTCACTGTTCTTGAATATTTACAGATATTTATATATCACCCTATAAGACAGGTACTATTTTTACAACCATTTTAAGTGACAGTGCTATTTAAGTAGATTACACACTACTTAATCAGATCACATGGCTGATAAGGGGCAGAAATAAAATGGAACCCAGGCACTTTGTTTCTCTATTCTGTGTTCTCAGTTCCAATGTCATACTTTCTGTTAAGACACAGAAGATAAGTATGTATGTAGGTAGGTAAGTCGGTAGATACGTAGATTTTATCTAAAATAAAATCCATTTCCTACCTGTCTGGGTACTAGAATTTCTTTCCCTTCTTCGAAGTATTTATAAAAATTATTTTAAGCTTTATTGTGAATTAACCAAAGTTCAAAGTATTTTTGAACTAATATTTTTCTTTGCTTTATTGTGTGGCATGCTTATTTGTAAGCAGGATATTCCCTTTCTAAACCACATGTGATTACCTTATTGGAACAATGGAAGGATCCATGGGAGACAATGAGGAAAGATAAAAGAAGACAATGTGCAGGTAAGAATGAGTAAGACGTGGAAACCATCACTGCTGGAAACAGCCCAGGTGGTCAGGGAAGAGGCATATCCCTAAGATGGTTGGAAGTCTCCCTTCAAAGGCCTGTGTAGAAAAGGCCTGAGACTTGGGGAAGAAAGAGATACCTCACCAAACTTTCCAAAGGAGCCTCATCTTTAAACATTTTAACGCTTATTTGCCTTATCTTATTTCTCTCTCATTTTATTTGGGGTTTATTCTTTTTCCTACTGCAGTATTTCCTCTGTATTTTGAATTTGCATTCAGCTCCTCTTTTACATTTAGATTTATTTATATATCCTGAGGTAGTAATACTGGATCAGTCCAAAGAACAAGAAGTTAAGGGCTCAAGCCATTTGACTATGTAGAGCATCCTAAGCAGGGTGAACAAATGCCTCAAAGCCTGCCTTGAGGTAGGAATGAGCTCTGTTTGTTTCAGAAGTAATAAGTAGGTGATAGCAGAATTAATAGGGGAGAAGGAGAAGAAAAAAGGAAGCTTTCGGAGGAACTAGGTCCTTATAATTCTTGATTAATTGTCAAGAATTTGAATTATTTCTCTAAAAGCTATGATCTAATATATGTTTATCTAATTTTTAAATTTTAAAAATTTCTGTTATATATGAAATATATACCAGAAAACTACATTAAAATGTACAGCTTGGTGAGTTATTATAATGATTGAGAAGATTAAACATTTCTGAAAAATAATGTCTGCCTTCCAGAAAAGTTACAAAATTATACAAAGTTTTTTCATATATCCTCCCCCAAATGAGGAGATAAAATTTTTCCAACTCTTCCTTAAGCCCTTCACATGCCACTGTCAAATTATAACCCTTTTCCTCCCTCCTTAAATAATCATTTAGCACTTCAAACTTTTCCAGGTGTCCCATATCTCCCAATTTCATATGTTTCTCAAATTTGCCTGCTAATCATTTTGTTGATTACCTGTTGGTTATTTTGGGGTTCTCGTGTTTGTCAGATAACCTCACACTGCTCTCTCTTCTTTTTCCTGCACAAATATTTAAATCTCAGCTGTAGTATTTTGCATCCTCTCACTAATAGTATTTTTTTTGAGGGGGGGGGTACCAGGGATTGAACTCAGGGGTACTTGACCACTGAGCCACATCCCCAGCCCTATTTTGTGTTTTATATAGAGACAGGATCTCACTGAGTTGCTTAGCGCCTCACCATTGCTGAGGCTGGCTTTGAACTCGCGCTCCTCCTGTCTCAGCCTCCCTAAGTGCTGGGATTACAGGTGTAAGCCACTGTGCCCCACTCCACTAATAGTTTTTAAGGGTACCTTTCCTCATAGTTTTGGAGTATATGTTGTATGCAGCTTTTTTGGTAGTTTTGTGCTACCATTTGCTTTGTTTTATGGAAGTTATTTGGTTAAGTTAAAAAACAATGCTACCACTTCCACTACAATTCTAATTTTTGTTTTTAGGTAATTGCTGTGGATGCTTATAGAGGGTAGTCTGAATGGGGACAAAAGTAATAGAAACTGTGGGTGATAATATTTGGTTTAAAGTGAATGGTGCAAAATGGTGCGAAGGTATGGTTTTCATGATATAATATGGAAGCAAAGAAGGAAATCAAAAAGAATCAGCAGGTCTGACTTAGGAAACTGAATGGGGATATAGTTGCCTGAGATGGTAACAAGAAGGTAGATCTAAATATACCTGCTTTACCTATGTTAATTTTGATATGACAACTAATCATCTAGTGAGAGATGCTAAGTAGGCTGTTGAATATGCAGGTCTGGAGCTCAGGGAGCATTTAGGCTCATATACAGAAATAAAGATTTATTGGCATATGGCTGGTATTTAAGGCCATGGGACTGGATGAGGTCATCTGGAGAGCCAGTATAGACAGAGAGGGCATTCTAACACTTACAGGACTTCTAAAGGAGTCTGCAAAAGTGACTGCTGAGAAGGAGCATCTTTTAAGGTAGAATTAATAGCAAAAAGTGGTGCCACCAAAAAAGGTGAAGAAAATATTTTGAATCCCAGAAACTCAGGAGACTGAGGCAGGAGGATCACAAGTTTGAGGCCAGCTTCAACAACTTGAAAGACACTGTCTCAAAATGAAAAATAAAAGGGCCTGGAGATGTAGCTTAATGGTAAAGCACCCAAGTTCAATCCCCAGAACCTAAATAAATAGTTTTGAGACAGAGGCGTGATCACCTGAAAAGTGAATTAAATTAAGAAAGGGAGTTGACCACAGTATTTAGTCTTTCCAAAAGGAGAAATTCTCAATGGCATCAAGGAGTGAAATCCTAAGTAGTCCGGTTTAAAAAGAATGAGAGGCACAGCATTGATGAGGGAGAGTACAGCAGTTCTTGTAAGGCTTTTGGCTCAGAAAAGATGAAGCAGACAGATAAAGTCATGTTCTGAAGTTCTGGGTGGGCAAGAATCTGGGGGGACAATATTCAATCCAATATACCTTGTTATCTGAGCAGACTACTTACATTGCTTTAGGGATATTTTTGTTTTGTTTACATATCATATTTATATCTCTTAATATATGGGAATATTATATCATTCTTAAAGGTGTAGGTTTTGGTTTGTTTTAGCATTTTGCCAACTGAATTAAAAACTAATAAAAAGGAGAAAGAATAATATGACCATCCTTAAAATCTTCACCAAGATTCACCACTACTTACCACTTTGCTGTACACCTGTATGTGTATAAAACTTTAGCTGTACTATTTAAGTAAGCTGCAGATTATAACACTTTATCCTTAAATACTTTAGAATGTACTAAGAAAAAGGATATTATTCTCCATAAACCACCACTCTCCCCGACACACAATATTTTACTGGCAGTGCCCACCAAAGAATCATCTTAGGCTCAACTAAGCATTCAGACTAAGGCTGCCTTTGGTATTTTGGCTCAATCCTTTAGACCACACAGAGGAAGTCTAGCTTGTCAGCACAGCAGCACCAACTGTGCCTCTTAGTGTGAGTCCTCACAGTGGTTCATGCAGGACACAGTCCCAGTCATTTAAAGAGTAAGGTGCAAAGAAGTGAGATACCCATCAGGCAGGTTTGAGAGTTGCCATGACTTAAAGAAAATACATTTCACAGAATTTAGTACCTGTAACATGCCATAGGTATAGTCTCCACGGTCCTCACAAAAGACATGTCATTTAAAAGAGATCTACATTCAGGGAATCTCAGAATATGGAATTTCCTTGGGCTGGAGTTGTGGCTCCATTGTAGAGTGCTTGCCTTGCATTGTGAAGCACTGGGTCAATCCTCAGCACCACATAAAAAATAAACAAAATAAAGTTATTTTTAAAAAATGGAGTTCTATCAGGTCTTTGTAGTTCTTCCCCTCCAGAATCAAGAATAATTGTATATTTATCTTTCATTATCACTGATTTTGTAATTCAAAATAATTATTTACATAATGATTTTTTTTGGACAAACTTATGAATCTCAATTTTTATACTACTTTATTGAGATATGATTGGCATACAAAAAAAAGCTGTTCATATTTAATATAACTTGAAGAGCTTGGGAACCCATCAATCTTTGAAATCATCCTTCCTTTTTGGTACAAAATGTCTGAGTCTTACTTTGTATTTCTATTCCATCAGGGATTCATTAATGGAGTATCCATGAATTGTTGTTCTTTTAATATTGTTTTAATTTCATTTCTTTTGTCCAGAGATTGTTTGTAATCAGCTAATTACTACTGTGTACTTATAGTTCAGTACTGAATGAAAGAGATGGTGGGCCTGAGTTGAGGAATGTATTATTAGTTGTCTATTGACAAATTACCACAAATGCATTAGCTCAACATTAAACTCATATATTATCACATAGTTTTATCATTCAGAAGTCAGCACAGGTTGACTAAATTAAGGTATCAGTCATAGCTGCAGTCATTTGGTGCTCAGGATTCTCTTCTAGGCTCACTGGTAGTTGGCAGAATTTATTTCCTTGTGGCTCCTTCCACCTTTAAGCCAAGAGCCAGCAAGGCTTGTCCTTTTTACACTTTAAATATTTCTGACTTCCTCTTCTGCTGAACCTCTTTGAGCCTCTTCTGCCCCTCGCCAGGAGAAGGCTGTACTTTTAAGGTCCTGTCTAGACAGTTCAGGATAATATCCCTATCTTAAATCAACTGATTAATAGCCTTATAGCTAGACCTTTTGCCATGTGACACAATACATTCATGGGCATGATGAGCAGACAAAGATCATGAGGGCCAAAATATTGTTTCTTAATTATATAATTGGAAACCAGTAGGAAGTCAAGGAATGAAGTGTTGGAATAGGAAAAAAAAAAAAAAAGACATGGACATCCTTAGACAAGGTCAGCAGTTTTATAGTATTCCTGGTAAAGTGACATTTTACCTTAAACATATATGGGATGTTTGCAAATAACACATGCCAAAGGATTTGGGGGAAATGGTGCCACCTGCACATGGAACCAAAATATGAGAAAATATGTGGCACATTCTAGGTACTGAAAGGGGGAAGAGAAGTAAATAGGGAACAAAGGGAGCTGTGGATTGATAGGAGGCCTGACAGGTAAACAGGGACTGTATTATTTATAAGAAGGCATATGGATTTAATCTAAATGTAGAAAGAAACCATGAGGGGATAAAATGTGAGTTATAAAAGTTTCATCTGTATCAGAAACATTTCTTAGAAATATTAAGTATATGGATACCCAGAACTTCCCTGTAATTCTGATTCAGGGCTCTAGACAGTGCTTGAACATTAGTTTTGTTTTTGTTTTTGATTTTTTAACAAGCCCTTTGAAGCTTTTGATCTACACCTAAATATCAGAAATGAAAACTGATTTCACTAATTACCACTCTTACTATTTTATATAAACTCCCATTAATCTCTGCATTTATTTTTGAATTTTATAAGTTTATTATTTTTTAGGCTACTTATTTCTAATTTATGTTTTTTCAGTTTGTCTTTTTTTCTTCCATAGAAATTATGTTTTCTCAATTGGAAAAACAAACTTCTTGTTTTTTTTTAAATTTGCTTCCAGATTTGCAGTTGGAGGATGAAGAAATTCCCACTTATGAACAATATACATCTTTTGCTCTACATCAAAGAGTTCTTAATAGAGAGAAACCATGTGAAAGTCAAGAATATGGGAAGACTTTCTGTCAAGGCTTGAAGCCTGTTCCACACAAGAAAATACATTGTAGTGAAAACCCCTACAAATGTAAAGAATGTGGGAAGGGCTTTAGGAACGGACATCAACTTACTACACATCAGAGATTGCATATTGGTGAGAAGCCCTATGAATGTAAGGAATGTGGAAAAGCTTTCATTAGGGAATCAGCCTTTGTTAAACACGGGAGAATTCACGCTGCTGAGAAACCTCATGAATGTAAAGAATGTGGAAAGACCTTTAACAGTAGCCATCAATTTATTGTACATCAGCATATCCATACTGGTAAGAAACTACATGAATGTAGGGCATGTGGAAAGGCTTTTTACAGTTGCTCGTATCTTGTTCAACATCAAAGAATCCATAATGATGAGAAACCCTATGAATGTGAGAAGTGTGGGAAAGTTTTTACAGTGCATGGAAAATTTATTCGGCATCAGAATATTCACAGTGGTGAAAAACCTTTTGTATGTAAGGAGTGTGGAAAGGCCTTTAGGCTTAGTTCTTTTCTTAATGCACATCAGCGTATTCATGCAGGGGTAAAGCCCTATGAGTGTAAGGAATGTGGGAAAGCCTTTAGTCTTGCTTCATATCTTGTTCAACATGAAAGACTTCATAGTGGTGAGAAGCCCTATGAGTGTAAGGAATGTGGGAAGGCCTTTAGTACCTTTTCATACCTTGTTCAGCATCAGCGAATTCATACTGGTGAAAAACCTTATGAATGTAAAGAATGTGGGAAGGCCTTTACCACCAGCTCATCCCTTGTTCAACATCAGAGAATTCATACTGGTGAAAAACCCTATGAATGTAAGGAATGTGGAAAGGCCTTTGCTGTGTATGGACAACTTACTCGGCATCAGAGTACTCATACTGGTGAGAAACCCTTTGAATGTAAGGAATGTGGGAAGGCCTTTAGGCTTAGCTCTTTTCTTAGTGCACATCAGCGAATTCACGCAGCAGTAAAGCCCTATGAGTGTAAGGAATGTGGGAAAGCCTTTAGTCGTGCTTCATATCTTGTTCAACATGAAAGACTTCATACTGGTGAAAAGCCCTATGAGTGTAAGGAATGTGGGAAGGCATTTAGTTCTAGCTCATACCTCATTAAACATCAAAGAATTCATACTGGTGAGAAACCCTATGAATGTAACAAATGTGGGAAAACCTTTACTGCTTATGCTCAACTTGTTGGACATCAGAGTGTTCATACTGGTGAGAAACCCTTTGAATGTAAGGAATGTGGAAAGGCCTTTAGGCTTAGTTCTTTTCTTAATGCACATCAGCGATTTCATGCAGGGGTAAAGCCCCATGTGTGTAAGGAATGTGGGAAAGCCTTTAGTCGTGCCTCATATCTTGTTCAACATCAAAGAATTCATACTGGCGAGAAACCCTATGAGTGTAAGGAATGTGGCAAGGCCTATAGTACTGGCTCATACCTTGTTCAGCATCAGAGAATTCATGCTGTTGAGAAACCCTTTGTATGTAATGAATGTGGCAAGGTCTTGATCAGTCACCATCAACTTACTGTACATCAAAGGGTTCATACTGGTGAGAAACCCTATGAATGTAAAGAATGTGGCAAGGCCTTTAGACTGCATGTACATCTTACACAGCACCAGAAAATTCATATTGATGTGAAGCCCTATGAATGTAAGGAATGTGGAAAGACATTTAGTCGGGCCTCGTACCTTATACAGCATGGGAGAACTCATACTGGTGAGAAGCCCTATGAGTGTAAGGAATGTGGGAAGGCCTTTAGTACCTTTTCATACCTTGTTCAGCATCAGCGAATTCATACTGGTGAAAAACCTTATGAATGTAAAGAATGTGGGAAGGCCTTTACTACCAGCTCGTCCCTTGTTAAACATCAGAGAATTCATACTGGTGAAAAACCCTATGAATGTAAGGAATGTGGAAAGGCCTTTACTGTGTATGGACAACTTACTCGGCATCAGAGTGTTCATACTGGTGAGAAACCCTTTGAATGTAAGGAATGTGGAAAGGCCTTTAGACTGAATTCATTCCTTACTGAACATCAGAGGATACATACTGGTGAGACACCCTTTAAATGTAAAAAATGTGGGAAGGCCTTTAGATATAGTTCAGCTCTTAAAGCACATCAGAGAAAACATACGGATGTACAACCCTAAGAATTTCAGAAATGTGGGAAGTCTGTTATATATGGTTCAACCATTGTTCAGTATACCAGTAAACAACTTGAATGTAAAGAGTGTTGGTTGACCTTTTGAAAATATTCTCATTCTTCTTAACATATTGTCCTTAACTTGTAATGAGATTATGTCCCAATAAACAGATGGAAAATACATTCAATGCAGTGCAATTATTCTACCAAACATCACAGCTTAGCCAAACCTACCTTAACTTTTCTCAGAACACTTACATTAACTTGTAGGCAAAATCATCTAACATGAAGCCTATGTAATAATAAAATGTTGAATATATCAGTAATTTATTAAAAACAAAATTTGAACTACAGTTTTTACTGAATACATATCACTTTTGCATCACCCAAAAGTCAAAAGATTGTTAAGTCAAACCATCATTAAGTCAGCGACCATCTGTTTTAAAGAATTCATAATGTAATTCAGAAAACATAAGAAAGCCTCTATTTGTCTTTCTTGTGTTTATAGTATCAGAATTGGTGGACAATTGAGGAAAGATAGGAAACATTAATACTTAATTCTCACAGCTTGGATAGCCTGAAATTTTGTATGTTCTATGCTGATGTAACTGAATGAGTAAGTGAATAAAACCTCCTCGTAACTCTTAAACCATTGTTGAACTTCAGGTAATTCATCTTGGTTTTTTAAAACTATTTAATTTAATGCAATGAAAGCCATTAGCCACTGCACATGTTAACTATCATTGTCATTCCACCATGGTATCAGCCTGTTAATAATACACCCATACTTATGACCTCAGGGCACTGTTTTAAAATGATGATAATAAAACCTACATTTTTGTAAAAACCTGTGCTCAATAATAGTTTCTTTTTTCTTTTTCTTTTTGGCACCAGGGATTGAACTCAGGGAAGCTTAAGCACTGAGTTACATCTGCAGCCCTCTTTATTTTTTACTTTGAGACGGGGTCTTGCTAAGTTGCTGAATTTGGCTTGGATTTTGCAATCCTCCTGCCTCAGCCTCCTGCGCCACTGGAATTATAGGCATGTGTCACTGAACCTGGTTCTTTTTTTTTTTAAATAAAGTGAAATTTTGAGGGTTAACCTCTACAGATACAATTAATCTAGAAATGCCTCTGTATCCATCATCCATTTTAGAGTTTTAGATAAATATTTCTAGATAAAACTTAGTAGAAAGAAAGGAACATAAAAGGTGATTCATGTAGAGATCATTTCATAAGGTGAGTCAAAATTCTTGAAAAATCCACTGTTACAATGTGTATCAAAATGTTGGCACTAGTCTATGATCCCACATTATTTGTCCAAAATTCAAGATAAATTAGAAATCAATAACAGCATGGCAAGACTACATGATCCACTTGAAAATTTCTTTTAGGACTTATGATGAAAACTTTAACATGGAGAAAAGCAGAAAGAATAGTAAAATTGCTGCAATTATTAAGAACATTTTGCTTTGTTTTATCTGTCATTTTTTCTCTCTCTTCTTGTACAAAGGCATTTCTACATTTGAGAAGACATGTACATCAGCCCTAAATATTAGTCTCTTATTTTTGAGCCCCACCATTTTACACAATTTTGAATTTTGGAGGAGAGTTCAAGGAAGTTGTAAAATGCTTTGTATTCTGCATTTGATTGTTTATGCTGTCATGTAACTTGTTCCTCTTATCACCTTTAAAAATATATATTATAAAGATTTCATTGGGTTCTGAAGAATACTTCCAAGCTGATGCTGCCTACATCTAGAAACACATAATACCAGACTTCCCATAATTAGTAAAACTTAAAAACTTCATAGACATGGTTGGAGTTTTCTATTATAAGTCTCCCTTACTCAGTGAGTAATCTGAATAGTGATATTTTTGCATCTCCATTTGGAAAGTGATTATATTGTGTATATTGAAATTTTGGTCTACTTAGAAAAGAGCAATGTGAGATGCCAATGTAGCAGAACCATTTTCATTTTATTTTATTGTATTTTGCTTATTTTGCAATGGAGTCTTGCTATGTTGCCAAGGCTGGCTTAAGTGTTCCTCCTGCTTAAGCCTCCTTGATAGCTGGAACTATAGGCACAGACCTCCACATTAGAGATCTGTATTAGAATTTGAGGCCAAAGCAATAATTGGAACATTTGTTTATATATAATAGCTAATTAGAAAATACCAACAGGGTTGGGCTGGGGATATAGTTCAGTTGGTAGAGCTCTTGCCTCGCATGCACAAGGCCCTGGGTTCAATCCCCAGCACCACAAAGAAAGAAGGAAGGAAGGAAGAACAGGAAACCATTTTGTGATAATTGTCATAGTGTATGTAATTACTAAAGCTAGTAACAGAAAGAATAATCATATTCAGTTGTTCTGGGGCTGGTTTTTGAAAAGAATTCCTTTATCATTGAGTCTGTTGAAAACCAACAGACCACAAGCTTGATTTAATTATTTCTCAATGTATACATAAAAATTCTTCTGTGTATTCTACTATACCATTAGCTTGGTCTGAATGTTCATGCCTCCCCCAAATTCTTATATTGAAATCCTCATCCCCACAGAGATGGTTTTAGGAGATGAGGCCTTGAGAATTTATTAGTCCTGAGAGTAGAGCCCTCATGAGTGGTTTACTGTCCTTAAAAAGAGGCCAAGAGAGCCTCCCCACCCTTTCTGCCATTTGAGGTTAAAGTGAGAAGAGAGTTTTTTATCAAAAAAGAAAGAAAGAAAGAACAAAGAAAGAAAGAAAGATAAGAAAAGAAAAAACAAGCCCTCCTCAGACATCAATCTGCTGGCCTTGATCTTAGAGTCCCCAGCCTCTAGAACAGTAGATGTGAATTGTCCATAAGCCACCTAGTCTATAGTATTTTGTTATAGTAGTCCAAGTGAACTAAGATACCACTGTACCATGTATTTTTTTAATTCCTTCAATATCAGAGTATTGAAGGTGACAATTCAAAATTGTTTTGACTGTTGTAGGTCCTTTTCACTTGCATATTTTTAAACCAACTTGTCAATTTCTCTGGAGAGGAAAAGGCCTCTGGAATTGTAAAGTGGATTGCATTGAATCTATTGGTTAATATGGAGATAATTCACATTTTAACACTATTAAGTCCACCAACCCATGACATATATTTCTCCTTTTATGTAGGTCTCTAATTTCAGTAATATTTTTTAATATTTGGAGTTCAGGTCTTCTACATATTTTGTGAAATTTATCCCTAATTAAGTAATAATTGTGTTATGGTAATTACTCTTGATAAACAATTGGAAAAAGATCTTAACTACTGTGAGAATAATGCTTATTTTGCAATGGAGTCTTGCTATGGTTTTTTTTGCATTTTAACTTTCTTTAATTTTTCCTTAACTTTCCTCAAATTTCTTTGAGTTCCAGTAGCTTTTTGTAGATTTCTTAGGATTTTATATACACAAAATTAAGACACTTCTTTCTATCCATTCTGAATATTTATCTCTTACTGCATTTTCTAGGGCATCCAGTTCAATGTTGAAAGTGTAAGAGTGGACATCCTTGGCTTTTGTCTAACCTTGGTGCAGGGGGAACATTCAGTCTCTTACTATTAAAGTTAGCTTTTGATTTTTCATTGTCTTTTTGTAAGATTAAGGGATTCCCCATTAATCTATAATTGAGTTTCATCTTGTCAAGTGCTTTCTTCTCTAAATGAGTCATCATATGTTTTTCCTTGCTCATTTCCTTTATTCGTTGATTTACATTGACTTTTAAATGTTAATTCATCTTTTTTATTCCTAAGGTCCTCTGCTTGTCATGCATTCCTGCATTTATTTTTGCCATTGTTTGCTAAAGAATTTTCAGGTCTATGTTGATGAGAATAATAATTTTAGAATTATTGGGTTATCATTTACATAGAGTAAAATCCACCCTTTTTAAGTATACAGTTCTTTGGGCTTTGACAAACATATATAGCTGTATAACTAACCACAATCAAGATAGAGAATACTTTTATCACCCCAAAAAGTTTCTTATGCTCCTGGCTAGTCATTTCCTTTCCACCCCCAGCTCATCCAGTTCACCCCCAAGGAGATGGTTTTAGGAGGAGTATCCCTGGGGAGTGATCTACAGTTCTGCTGTTTTCCAGAAGGTCATGTAAATACAATCAATATGGTAGGTAGACTTTTGTTCCTGATTTTTTTCACTTAGCAAAATGTATTTGTGGGTCCTCCATTTTCTTGTGTCTGTTGTTCATTCATTTGTATGGTTGAATAGTATTCCATTGTACGTCTGAACCACAATTTGCTTATCCATTCATCATATGGTAGAAATTTGGATTATTTTCAAGTTTGGGCAATCATAAAGGTATTATTTGCACTCTTGTGTGGACATTTTCATTTCTTTAGGAAACACCTATGAGTAGAAGGGTTGAGTTGTATGGTATGTGTATGTTTATAAGAAATGGATACACATTTCCAAAATGTTTGCACCATTTTATATTCTCACCAACAGTGTGCGATAGTTTCAGTTTCAGTTGTGATTCATCCTCATCAGCAATTGGTATTGTCAGTTATTTTTGTTGTTAAGCATTCTAATAGGTAGCTGATGGAATCTCATTGTAGTTTTAATTTGCATTCCCCTAATGGCCTTATGATATTTCCTATTTTGGTATGTGTGTGTGTGTGTGTGTGTGTGTGTGTGTGTGTATGTGTGTGTGTGGTACTGGGGATTAAACCCAGGGGTGCTTTACCACCATGTTTCTTCTCCAGCCCTTTTTATTTTATAATTTGAAACAGAGTCTTCCTAAATTGTCCAGGCTGGGCTTGAATTTGTGATCCTCCTGCCTCAATCTCCTAAGTCATTGGGATGACAGCCATGTGCCACCACACCCAGTCAATATTCACTAATTTTTACAGGTTTATTTGACATCCATATATCTTTGGTGGAATGCTTATTTTTCTCCATTTTTAATTGGACTTTTAAAAACTTTTGTACTGTTGAGTATTAAAGAACTCTGTACATTCTGGGTACAAGACCTTTGTTGTAAAATATGTGTTTTTCACAGTCTAATTGGTCTTTTCAATAACTTTCTATTGGTATTATATCTAAGAACTCTGCTTAACTCAACGTCATGAAGATTTTTTTCCTGTTTCCTTCTCAAAGTTTTATGTTTAGATCTACGACCCATTTTGAATTTTTTGTGTACAAGATGTAAAGTTACAGGCCTTCATATTTTTGTAATACAGTTGTCCATTTGTTTTACCACTATTTGTTGAAAAGATTATCCTATATCTGTTGTACTACCTTTACACCTTTGTCAAAAAATGAGTCTTCTGTCTTCTGATACATATCATTGTGCCTATCACTGACTCAAGGAAGAATAGATGTATAAGAAAAAAGTATTTGGTTAATGATGGAAACTATTCAAGTTCTGGTTCATTTATAACTGCACTCTCTGAATTCCTGATTTCCTTCTTTGATGCTGTATGTTTTGAACCCTATGGACTCATGGTGTTTATCATATATAGGCAACAGCAGCACAAGTCCAACATATTCACAGCACCAGCTTTTTCCCCAGCTACTCCCCCCAAGATGTTAGCTAATCACACTATCACATGGGTTTTTATTTCTCTATCTTATTCAATTTTTGTCACTTTATAGAACTTATTTTGATGGAGTTTAAATGATCTCTCCAGGAAAATGATCCAAACCAAAAAACATGCCTGTGGATACTAGTATTTGCTATTATTCAAATGAAATGACAGGATTCAAATCGCAACCCTAATCCATAATCTGTCCAAGCACACAGTGCTTCAAATCAGCTATTTTAGTCCCTTACTTTTAAATATAAACAGTTAGCTACAGATCACTAGGAATTTGAAAGATAATAAAAAATAAATATGGAGTAAAAACTGCAAGGAAGAAAGGAAACTTCAAAATTTATAATATCAGGGGCTGGGGTTGTGGCTCAGTGGTAGAGCACTTGCCTTGCAAGTGTGAGGCACTGGGTTTGATCCTCAGCACCACATAAAATAAATAAGTAAAGGTATTGTGTCCATCTACAACTAAAAAAAATTAATAAAATAAAATTTATAATATCAGAAAATATGAGAATATGTTGCATCCATGGAATTAGGTTCTGTTGAAAATATTAGAGTGAAAAGAGTCTTGAAACATTGAAACTGTAATAAAAATTATTAATAGAGAGGTTGAAAGATAATACTGGGGAAATAGCAAAATTGGAGGAGGAGATACATAGGAAAATGAAAGAGAATGCTTATAAAATTAGAGAAAATTCCCAGGAAATGAAAATCTGAGTTGTAGCTGTCACCAAAAGATAGTAGAGAAAATAAAGGGAGAATTTGACCAAATAAATTATAAAAATGATTCGAAGGAGAATAAAAGATTGAAGGGGCTCATCAACCTCCCAAGAAAATAAATAAAACTAGACATACACCAGGACATATCATCATAATACTTAAAATACTGGAGTGAAAAAAATAACTTAGAGCCCCCAGAAAGAAACAAAGATCACATATAAAGGAAAGAAAATCAGAATTACATCAGATTTCTGAGTGGAAACACTAAATGCTATAATGGTGCAATATCTTTACAGTTTAAAGCCTAATATTTACTAAACTATAATTCTATACTTAGCCAAATGAAGAAAAAATTTGTGAAGCTAGAAAAAAATATTTTCAAGCATTTAAGCTCTCGGTATATTTTCTTCCATTAATGTTTTTACAGAAATGTTCTAAAGTAGTGTGTCACAGTGAAAGTAAACCAAGAAAGGAATACATAGGATCCAGGAAATGTTACTCAACCCATCAAAAATTACAAAGGAGCCAGGTGTAGTGGTGCACACCTGTAATTCCAGTGGATCAGGAGGCTGAGGCAGGAGGACTGTAAGTTTAAAGCCAGCCTCAGCAAAAGCAAGGCTGAGACCCTGTGAGACCCTGTCTCTAAATAAAATACAAAATATGGCTGAGGATGCGGCTCAGGGGTCGAGTGCCCCTGAGTTCAATCCTCGGTACCAAAAATAAAAAAAATTTACAAAGGAAATCTCAGGATAATAGGTGTTCAATAGACCCAGAAAACACCATTTTGTAGCAGAAAGACCAGCCCATAATGAAATTGTCCACAGAAGAAACAGAAACTCAAAGATTAATGTGTTATACCAGTTCTATGAGTGTTTGGGGATGAACTAATATGCTGTGCTGAAAATCAAAATGACTATAAATCCATTGCCAAATTAACCCCCCACTGACACAAAGACCAACATGAATGGAATGAGGAAGACACTGGGAAGAGTGAGTATATGTAACGACATCAGGGAAGTACAATAAAGATAGCATGGAGGTCATTTTAAACCATTCAGGTCATTTTAAGCATTTTATCCTTTTGCGAGTCCACCAGTGCAATCAGAAGCTTAAATTTCTATTGCAACAGTTCCATTATATTTGCTAAAATATAATAAAAATATATTTCTATTTACTACTAGATTTAACAACTATTAACTTCAGTAACTCCTTGTGTTGTATTTAAATATATACTTATTCATTTAAAAAATGTTATAATTTTAAATTTTTCTTTGTCTGAAACCCTAGTCACATATTTCTCATCCCCTGAAGCATCAACTGGCATTAATTTGGCTTATATATCCCAGATTACCTTTTAGTAATTTTACCTATTTATTTGTCCTTGAACAATGTGTGGCATTTTTTCATTTGAGTTTATTTTAATGCACATAAAGTTTCATAATTATTCTGTAATGTCATACAGATGATGATATATAAGATTTTTCTGCTTACTTTGTAAAGGAAATATCATTATGAGCTTGTTGGGTTTTATTTGTTCAATGGATTTCAATACACATTCTTTTTGATACTGAAATTCTCATAATTTTGCTGGGCGTGGCTGCACACACCTTTAATCCCAGCAACTCAGGAAGCAGAGGCAGGAGAAATGTGAGTTCAAGGCCAGCTTCAGCAACTCAGTAAGGCCCTCTGCGACTTAGTAAGACCCTATCTCAAAATAAATAAATAAGCAAAAGAAATGGAACATAGTGGTAAAACACCCCTGGATCCAGTCTCCTGTACCAAAACAAACAAACAAACAAACAAATAAACTTTTTTTTTGTAGTTTTGGCCATAAGTGTGCTTACAAGTACACTTCTGTATGTCTGGAAATAAATTTAGTAATATTCAAACTTCTTTATTACTAAGAGTTTTAAATACAAAGTTTTTCAAATTATTGGAAAACACTCCCATACCACTTATATTTAATAATTGTTAACATTCTGAACATTGGTTATTTACTTAACCAAACATTCTTGTTGAATCAAAGATAGATATCATAATGATTGAAATTAAATGATTGAAACTAAATAGCTTGGCATGCAGATAGCTTTGTCTTTTAAATATTACTTATGAACTCCTATATTCCTTAATTCATTCTTTAAATTCATAGACAAAGGTCAGCAAACTTATCCTGTAAAATGCTACACAGTAAATATTTTAGGCATTGCAAGCTATATGGTCTCTCTTCCAATTTCTTAACTCCACGGTTGTGGCACAAAAATAGCCATTGACAATACATAATGAATAAGTATGGCTTTGTTCCAATAAAACTTTATTTATAAAACCAGGATGGGCCAGGATTAGTCTGCAGGCCACAGTTTACTAAGCCTTTCACTAAAATCACAATTTATTTTTATGCTCAAATTATCACAACTCATGTCAATAGAAATCCATTCAAGCTGGCTACTGTGTGTTTTATAAAATATCCTAATTTGTTAGTCACTGCTTTTTGGCCCAGGCTATCATAAGTCCACCTTTCAATTCCCTTGCACCATTCCTGGAAGTAGTCATTTCTCTAAGAAATCTTGATTAATTTTGTGGGGAGAGATATTAAAGATGGAATGTTGTGTGGACTGAACCTTTGCGTTCGTCAAAAAATGCATGTTAAAGCCGTGATCAACAATGTGATGATATTTGGAAGTGAGGGAGATCATTAGGTTATATGAAGTCATGAGGGTGGAGCCTCCATAATGAGATTAGAGTCCTTAAAGAATAAGAAGAGAGAGTGATCTATCCCTCCCTCTCAACACCCCCATCCCTGCCAAAGAAAGACCTGTGAGCACACAGTGAGAAGACAATCATCTACAAGCCAGGAAATGTGCCCTTACAAAGAACTCAACAACCATACTAGCATCCTGACCTCAGACTATGCAACCTAGTGAGATCCTGTCTCTAAATAAAAATACAAAAGAAAATAGGGCTGGGGATGTGGCTCAGTGGTAGAGCACTTGTATAGCACATGTGAGGCACTGGGTTCAATCCTCAGCACCACATAAAAATAAAAAAGTAAAATAAAAGTATTGGATCCATCTATAAAAAAAGAAGAGCTGGTATGCTCTCTCCTTGCCATGTGGATGCACCACAGTTGGGCCATGTGAACACACAAGAGAAAGCAGATGGACAAACTAGGAAGAAAGCTGTCATCAAGAGCCCAGCCACACTGGCACCCTGACCTCAGACTTCCAGCATCCAGAACTGTGAGAAATAAATGTCTACTGTTTTTTTTTTTTAATATTTTTTTTAGTTGTAGATGGACACAATGTCTTTATTTTATTGCTTTGTACGTGGTGCTGAGGATCGAACCCAGTGACTCACGCATGTGAGGCAAGCATTCTACCACTGAGCCATGGCCCCAGCCCATAAAAGCCAATTATGTAAACTCACAGCTCAAATCACACTCAATGAAATACTTAGCCTTTTGATCAGTAACAAGGATGCTCCCTTTCTCTACTTCAACATAGTATCATAAGTTCTAGTCAGAGCAGTGAGGCAAGAAAAAGAAATACTTAGGCAACAAAACTGGAAAGGAAAAAAGAAAACTGTTTGCAGATGCTATTTTCTTATATGTAGAACACACTAAAGCATCGCATGCGTGCGCGCGCGCACACACATGCAATTAAAATTAATAAATGCAGCCAAGAAGCAAGATAAAAAAAATCAAGGCAGAAAAATGGCTGCTGCTACTCTACACTAATAAAAAATCCAAAAAGAAAACTAGGGAAACAGTTTCATTTATAATAGCATCAGAAATACAATACTTAGAAATTAAGCTGGAATTCTTTCACTCTTAAAGAAAGGAAATTCTGACACGTGATAACACAGATGAACCTTAAGACAGTATATTAAGGGAAATAGCTAGCCACAAAAAGACAAATGCTAGCTGGGCGCGGTGGCTCACGCTTGTAATCCCAGCGTTTAGGAAGGTTGAGACAGGAGAATCGCGAGTTCAAAGCCAGCCTCAGCAATGGCGAGGCGCTAAGCAACTCAGTGAGACCCTGTCTCTACATAAAACACAAAATAGGGCTGGGGATGTGGCTCAGTGGTTGAGTGTCCCTGAGTTCAATCCCTGGTACCAAAAAAAAAAAAAAAAAAAGACAAATGCTTATGATCCCGTTTATGTGAGGTACTGAGAGTGGTCAAATTCACACAAACAAAGTATAATGGTGGTTTCCAGGGCCTGGGAGGATGGGGAAGGAGAAGGGTAGTTATTATTTATTGGTATAGTTTTCAGTTTTGCAAAATGCAAAGAATTCTGGAAATGGATCATAGTAATGGTTGTACAACAATATGAATATACTTAATACCACTGAACTATATACTTAAAATGATTAAGATGGCAAATTTTATGTTACATGTTATCTTTAAAATTTTTAATAAACCAAAAAAATTGTGGTGTACTCATCCAATAATGCACTGCTCAGCAGTAAAAGGAATGAATTATACATATCCACAGCACAGAGATTCTCAAAATAATTATGCTTTCACATATAATCATTCTCTCCTGTTGAAATCTAAAATAACTTAGTCAACATAATTGTTTAAAAAAAGAGAGATAATTGTGCTGTATGAAAGAAATCAGACCAAAAAGAGAGTATAAATATTTTATGATTCCAATTATATGCAATTCTAGAAAAGACAAATCTATAGTTAAAAAAAAAAAAAAAAGCAAATCAATGGCTTCCCTGGTGTGGAGAGTGGTGTCAGAGAATGGGAGAGCAGTGTCTGAGATTGGAGTCTCTCATGACCTCATGGCTGTGGCAAGCCTGATGCCTGGAATATTTCTGTGCAAGGGTGTGGGATGCCTCGCTGCTGTGGCAATGCCCTGCATGAGGATGCTCTGCGGAAGTCTTACCAGCCTCCACCTTGGTCTTAGGAGCATAGTTCCTGGGAATAGAGGAACTCTCCTGCTAGACAGCCACAATGTTTCACCAGCTCTGTTACTTCCGAAGCTGCCAGGACTTTGAGAGCTACACAAAGCTCCTAACGCTGCACATTGCAACTGTGGATTGCAACTGCAGAAAAGCTACATAAATGTTACTTGCCCTGTAACCTTCTGAGTACACAGAATAATGCTTGCATAGTTGATAATGAGACATATATAAATAAAGATCGCTGGCGTAACTCTTTAGAACTGCTTCTCCATCAGACAACCGTACTCCATCCAATCCCAGCTATTTATCTTCAAAATCTGCATCTTGAGTCTTTATTTTCTAATCCTCCAACGCCCCCCCGCCAGACCCCACAAGACTGGCTGTGACAGCAAGAAGGGATTAGAGCTCTATGGGTGATGAATATGTTTATTATCATGATTATGATTGAATTCCCTGAGTAATATATTTCAAAATTTGTCAAGTTATGTCCATGTACAATTTTCTTGTATGAAAATTACATTTTAACAAGACATTAAAAGAATTTGCTGCACATAAAAATCTGACTACCCATTTTAGAAAACCAGGAGATTTAGCAACCTTTGTATTAACTCTGCCCTCTCTCTCCTCACGCCTTGGCAGCAAAGAATGTGACAGCCATGGAGAACAGAATCCTTTCACTTAATAAAAAGGCCAGCAACAGCCTTGAGATGCATTGTGCATACAGCCTACAGTATCCCACAAAATCTTTCAGTTATGTGCTCTGGCAGTAAACTTATTTGTAGGACAGACATGGTGAGGTTCTAAGAATTTCAGCAAATCCTGAATGCTGCATAGCCATATTCAAAGGAAGCTTATGGATGCACTTTTAGTGTAGATCCATACCTGCTGGTTTGTGGCAATCTCAACTATTCCCTGTAATCATTGTCCCTGTTTCTGTACAAATTGTGGGTCCACCTGGGCTCGGTACATCTTGGTATACAGAGACATAGTGCATGCTGAATCTCAGGTACCAGTTAAACAGCAACTTCTTTTTTTAATATTTTTTTTTAGTTGTAGGTGGACAGAATATCTTTATTTTATTTTTTATATGGTGCTGAGGATCAAACCCAGTGCCCCACGCATGCTAGGCGAGCACGCTACCACTGTGCCATAACCCCAGCCCCTAAACAGCAACTTCTTAACAGTGCTAGGAGAAAAGGGATGCAATTCATACTGCTCCTAGATGCCCTAAATGTTGTCACAACTGCCCCCTTCTTAGGATAACACAGTCATACTGTGAAAATTCATAACATTCAGACTGCAATAATGGGCCCACCAAGCCATATGATCTTTCCTTGAAATCCCTGGGTAGCAAGGCACAAGGCCAGATCTGGACTGAGTTGCTTTTTACCATCTAACTGCCCCTTCTGAGGCAATACATTTGGAGGCACACACGACAGCTATTCACTCCTTTAGTTTAGTAGACCTTTGCTTTGTTCTTACCCCACTCCTCACAGTGATCAGAACACAGAAGATTAAAGGTGGCTTTATCAATAAGGCCCTTATCATCTCACAAAACAGCAATGTGCAGTAAGTACTTGGGTCAGGTAACACATACTGGGTATGTCCACCACAAGAATCATGTCAGACCAATGTCCCTGAAGGAGGGAAACTTTCTCTATAAGCTGCCAATAGAACCCCACTCAGGTCTTCATGGCTAAAGATGGGTCATGTCCACAGAAAAATCTACCATAGGGAAGGAAATGACATCTTCCAATGGCCTCAGGTTACCAGTGATTCTCTCCAGGAAGCACAAAGAGGTCTGCATTCCCTGAGGGCTGTGGAGAGGCTGACATACACTCTGGAGATCTGCCAGTGGTAGAGCTTCTGTTATAAATCCTCACCGTGACAAAACTCTGGTAACATTCACAGTCAGAAAAATGCCACTTAGCTCCTGAAAACGTCCATGATATTTAGCATTCATAGGAAATCTCCCCAGTGCAGATTATTGGATGAACAAGGTCCAACATCCGGCTGACAGCGCCTCCTAAAGCCTACTCTCAGAGCTTCTCTCTGGTGTGTGTGGTGTTAAACAAGGAAGGAGCACATTCTCTGCACTCCTTTCTCTGGTGTGAATTTTCTGATGCCGAATGAGGGTAGGCCTTTGGCTGAAGGCTTTCCCACATTCACTGCACTCATAAGGCCTGTCTGGTTTGTGAACTTTCTGGTGCTGCCTCAGATTTGACCTTTGTCTGAAGGTTTTCCCACATTCACTGCACTTATAAGGCCGCTCACCAGTGTGAAGCCTACGGTGGTTATTGAGGCTGGAGCTTTGGTTAAAGAATTTCCCACATTCACTGCACTGATAAGGTCGTTCACCAGTGTGAAGTCTCCGATGGCTATTGAGACTGGAGCTTTGGCTAAAGAATTTCCCACATTCATTGCATTCATAAGGCCGTTCACCAGTGTGAACTCTCTGATGTTTCATGAGGTCAGAGCTCCGGCTGAAGGCTTTCCCACATTCACTGCACCTGAAAGGTCGTTCACCAGTGTGAACTATCTGATGTTGAATGAGACTGGCGATGTGGCTAAAAAACTTCCCACATTCATTGCACTTATAAGGTCTTTCTCCAGTGTGAACTCTCCAATGTTTAATTAGGCTGGAGTTGCAATTGAAGGATTTCCCACATTCCCTGCACTCATGAGCACTTCTACCAGTGTGAACCCTTTTATGATGAATGAGGTTGGAGCGCTGGCTAAAGAATTTTCCACATTCACTGCACTCATATGGCTTTTCACCAGTGTGAACCCTCTTATGTTGAATAAGGTTGGAACTTCGACTAAAAAACTTCCCACAGTCGCTGCACACATGAGGGCTTTCACCAGTGTGAACTCTCTGATGTTTTACGAGACTGGAGTTTTGGCTAAAGAATTTGCCACATTCGCAGCACTCATAAGGTCTTCCTCTATTGTGAACCCTCTGATGTTGAATGAGGCTGGTGACATGGCTAAAGAATATTCCACACCTGCTGCATTCATAAGGCCTTTCTCCAGTGTGGGTTCTCTGGTGCTGAACAAGTGTGGATTTGTCACTCAAAACTTCATTGTCCCTAAATTCACAGCTCTTGTTATGTCTTTGCATAGTTTGAAATTCCACTGCACCTTCAGTGCTCTGGTGTGGCTCCTCCACACTGGCAGTGACCTGATGCTGCGGATAGCCAGATGTGGTTGCAATGTCCTTCCTGCTTACCCTGCACGTGAAAGGCTTCTCTGATGTATGGTCTCTGCAGGTCTTCACAGGAGAGGCTCTGCCTTCCTCCCTTCTGACAGGCTTATCTGCATTCTGTTGTGCCTGTGGCTGGAGAGGATTTGCATTGAACTGGAACCCTCTCCCATTCACTGCACACATGGACAGCTTCTGCCTGGGATATGTTGCCTGGTAGTCTTTCAATTGTAGGCCATACGTATCACAAGGGTAGATCTTCTGGGTAGATACAGCTGCCTTGGAATTCCCATTCTGTGACACTCCTACAGAAACACTTTGCTTAGAAGGTAGCTCCTTACCTTCTCTTCCATTGTAAAAATCTGCAAGCAGAGAAATGCTAGTGAAGTTCATATAAACGTTGGTGGAAACACCCCATTACATATTCTTGTCTGACCCTGGAATGAGTCCCTAGAATTGTTGGTAAGGTGAGAAGCCTCAGGACAGGGTAAAAAATGGTATGCTCTGCAGTATTATGCTTGGCCAAGTCATAATACAGGGGAGGCCTTATTAGAACCAAAAACACAAGAATGGGGTACAGTATAGGGTGGAGAGGCAGCATTTCCAATTCACCTCTCCAAAGGCCTTTCAGCTGGGCTTTCATTGCTGCAAACCTTTGAGGGCTATGCACCAGGCCAGGCCTGGTAAAATCTCATTCTAACTGAGTTTTCAAGCACTTAAAGAAAATGTGCATCATTTCAGGACTTACTAAATGGAGTCCAACACTGGACAGTGCTGCAGAGGAAGCTGTAGCAAGAAGGAAACATGGAGGCCAGAAAGGTGGGGCCCAGCCAGGGATCCAAAGTCAGAGCAGAGATGTCAAGTGGGCAATGGGGAAGGAAAGGTAGAGATGAGTGTGGCCACTGGCTTTGGCACCAATGGTGAATACAAGAAAAGACGCTGGTATATTTTGAACACAGTATTGACATCATATCTTCCCCAGCTCCCACTTACCAGAACCAGGCCTGCCATAAGCCCCTCTTGCCATGGCCGATGTCATATCCACTCTGTCAGGCACCCAGGGCTCTTTCCCCATATTCAGTTGGGCAACTATGTGGGACCTGAAAGACGTAAGTCCTAAGGGAAGACAGGGAAGGTCAGTGGATAGTACCTATCTGGGGGAACTAACCCACATCAGATCATAGAAAACTCAATACTACAAAAAGAACATACAAAGGAAGTCTGGCAGGACTATTCCAGTGAGCAAGTAGCAACTACATGGGTGCCTGGAAATTCTGGTATTCAAGCATAGGAAATGTCAGCAAAGGAAAGTAGAACCCAAACCACTGTCAGGGATCTAGACGACCATCCAGATGAGGAGTGGCCAAATCAGATGGCTCTACCAGGGTGAGTGCAAGGCTCCCTCTGCCTGGACCCCTCTCTGCAAGGCTTCAGGCAGTAGGTGTGGAGCTGACTGGGGGGAGGAGGATACTGCACACAGCTCTGCCCCGGAACCCACAACACACGGACTGGGAAAGTGGAAGCAGTACCTGTGGTCTGGCTGTGAGAAGGAAAGAGCTGTCTCTTGGGCAAAGGGGACAGGCAAGCTCAGGACACGAGGGAGGATATGACAGCCTTACCCAGCGAGGCTGTGAGTGCAAAGTTCTCCAGCATCACGTCACAGTATAGGAGTCTCTGAGCCTCATCCAGCAGCCCCCATTCCTCTTGAGAGAAGTAAATGGTCACGTCCTCAAAGGTCACACAGCCCTGCCATGATGAGGACAGTTCATTCCATGATCAGTCTCTCTCCTCAGCATTCCCTACCATTCCCTGCTTACCCTCCTCCCTCACCCTGCTCTCCAGCTCCAAGAAGATACCGAACCCAGTTCCTGCTTGCTCTTTTCTCATGCTCCACATGACCACCGTGTCAGCCCACAGACAGCCACAGAGTGGTGGGCACAGGGACACCATCTAAGCTCTGGGCCTGACCTGTAAAGCCTAAACCTCTCTTTAATCAGCCCCCTCCCCTAGTGCCATCAATGTCATACTTCTCAGGCACAAACAAAAGAGGGCTCAGTCTTCTCTCTCAATGCCCAGTGTGCAGCCCTGGGGCCAAGAACTCACTCTCAAGTGTGCTTCACTCCCTAAGCAACTCTGGACCTCACCACTCCATCCTCACTGACACAGCTACCCTCTCCCCTTCCCTGTCCACATCACAGCCATCTCCATGGACTCCCACATGTCACTGTACATGGCACCCAGAGAGTGCTTGACAAATATGACCATGATCCCATTCTGTCCTGGGCCTTTGATGGTGCTCACTGCCAAGGGTAACCTCACCCCTGTTTTTGAGGCCTGGCCTGTTCCTGGCTTCAGCATTAGCCACCCAGAGCATGCACACTCAAAGCCAATCCCTCTGGTCTTCCTACTCCCATACTGTAGTCTAGATCTTGAATGTCCTCCAAAATCCCATATGTTGAAGGCTTGGTCCCCAGCCTAGGGTGCTATTGGGAGATGGCTTTAGGAGGTGTGGTCTACTGGAAGGAAATTAAGTCCTTGAAGGGGATATTGGGATCCCAGCCCCTCCTCTCTGACTGCTTTGTAGCCATCATGAGGTGAACTTGCCTCCTCTTCCACAAGTACCCGCCATGATGGACTATGTACTATGTATGTGCCCAAAGCAACAGGGCTAAGCTCTCATGGAGCAAAACCGCTAAAACCATGAGCTACAACAAACCTTTCTTCCTTTTAAGCTGATTATCCCAGGATTTTGTCACAGTGACGAGAAGCTTACTAATACATCCCACTATCCAACAGCAATGATTGTTGCTGGCAACAATTCCAACTAATCTCATTTGCCCCTGAGCTCATTCCCCAGCCTGACTGAAAATCCCCAAGCTCCATCAAGGGTCACTACAAAAGCCTGGTAAGAACAGAGGGGTGGGGCTGGGATTGTGGCTCAGTGGTAGAGCCCTTGCCTTGCATGAATGAGGCACTGGGTTTGATCCTCGTACCCCATAAAAATAAATAATGATAGTGTCCATCTACAACTAAAAAAAAATATTAAAAAAAAAAAGAACAGAGGGGTGTATAAGCACAGCCCAAACTGCACTGTAGCATTACCTCTGTCTACAGAGCCTCGGCATCTATCTCCTACCTATACCCCTAGGAAGATCTGGCCACTTGCCAGACCCTTTTATTCCCACATGGCACATGGCACCCCTCATCATGACCACCACTCTTCCTCATCCATTTTTGTGATGTCAAACAAGCCAACCCTGGTGCCCAAGCAAGATATCCTGCTCTCAGTTCTCCAGTCACACCTTCCTCTTACCAGTACTGTCATCATGACCTGAAGATTCACCCTTCTAAACCTGACATCTAGCTACACTCTTGTCCACGCATGGATAAGCAAAGGCTATTTCTTCAGAGCTGGCTGTAAAGCAAGGGAGTTGGCCTCCATTGCTAAGGGTTTGGCAGAGACTCAAAGGCAGGCAGAGCAGTGGGATAAGAACTGCCGGTGTGCGGTATGCCCTGATTGGAGGCAGAGGGGATGCTGTTAGTAAGTCGGCTAACTAGAAGAGGGCAGCCTGTGTGATTGGTCAGGGGAACACATTTGTTTTTTTGCGTTTGGTCCTAAGTTGGACGCAAGAACAAAAATTAAAGTTGTCAGTTATTAATCAAGCCTGGCCCACACAAGTGGCCAGTTGTTACTGAAGTTGTTATTTAACGAGCTGGATTGTCACTAGAGATAGCAATCTGGCTTCCTGCAAGTTTGATTTGCAGCAGGCTGACTTCCTGGGGTGTGTATTGTACATGAGAGGGGTGGTTTCCTGGGCAGGTTGTGGGTCAAGAGCTCCACTCTTACATATGGTCTGGCCATTGTCCAGTTTGCATATTGTCTCTCATGACCTTAATTAACACCTCCTCTCCTCAGAACATGCAGCTGTTTGTTATCCACCCACTCTTCACATCCACTCAGACTCTCAGGAACATCAGAGATTCAACATGGCTAAAACCTAACCTGCTATTTCCACAGAAAATTCCCGCTAAAAACAACCTCCTCTCTCAGTTAATGGATCCCTTCCTGCAGCTAAAATGCAAAACCATGGAGTCATGCCTCCTCTTTCTCACCTGCCCATCAGAAAGTCTGCTCAGCCTGATTTAAAAGACAGATCCAGAACCCACCTGCAGTTCTTCTATTGACCCGGACTATTGCAGTGGGCTGCTCCTTAGCCTGCCTGATCTCCATGCTCACCACACATTCAAGTTTCCACTCTGCATCCACAGGGAGTCTGGTTAAATCCTACCACCCTCCTCCTCTGCTCTAAATCCTCCATAGCTCGCAGCACTTTCTGGGTCCGGCTGCCTGGTTCCAGCAGACATAGGAACAGTGAGTGACCTGACGCTTCCTGACTCCCAACTCACTGCACACAAACACAGCCCCCCAACCCTCACAAACATTTGTACATGCAGCTCCCCTTCCTCCCTTCACCCTTCAGAGTGCAGAAACAGAAACCACTCTATGTAATTCCTGGCCTGCATTGGGGACCCTAGGCCTGGAATGACTCGCCCTGCGCCCAGGGCTCTCTGACTCAAACAGGAAGAAGAGCGCCACCTGTTCTCTCTTGGCGCCAGGACCGAGAGGGTGGACATCCGACCGCAGACCGTCTGAAGCCCACCCACTCACCTGCCCCGGGTCCATCAACGCCGCCACAGCCATCGCGGCCTGGGAAAGAGCGGAGAGGTCAGAGGCGGGTGACAGGTGGCTCTCAGGGGCTCAGCCCACCACCCATCCTGCCATACCCCGGGTGAGACGTGACCCCGGGCTGAGGGTGGCGCGCTGCCCTCAGTGTCCCCTCCTCACACAGTGTAAAATGCGCGCACGGCCCAAACCCGCCTCTGCGGGTACGGAGCGCGCGCGGACCTCCCAGACCCCAGCCGACACCTCAGTTCCAGGGGTCACGGCTGGTGCAAAGGCAGGGCGGACGGGTCCGAGCTTCACTGTCCTTCCTGTGCGATACCGAAAAGCTCCCCACAGGGCAGGGTCAGCGGCCAAGCCCCACCCTTCCACCCGGTCCTGGGTCTCCGGCTGAGGGGACTAAGCGCTGCCACCGGGAAATGACTTGCCGGACTGTCGCGCAGGAAGTTCCGGCCTCCGCCTCCGCGGCCAGAAGTAAAGCCGCTCTCCGGCCGGCGGCCAGCGGTCGGGCACCAGCCGCCGACACACAGGCTCAGCCTCGGGGATCAAGTCTCGGTCCCGCTGGCGCCCAGGCAGCGGGGGGCGGGGCCGAGGCGGGAGCTCGAGAGGCTCCGCCCCCTCCGCCGGGCCGCCCCCGCGCTTTCCTCTTAAAGGGACCGGTCCCAGCGCTAAGTGACCGCCTCGCCCGCGCCCAGCCTGCTGGTGTGGGTGTTGGTGAGCCCCTTCAGCTCTCATTCAGGGACACAGATTCACATTGAAAACTGATTGGCGGGATCTTTGTGTAAGAATAGTACATGTTCTACTTCGGCACTTCTCAAACCACATCATTGGAGTCGCCTGGGAGTTTGTTAAAATGCAAGTTGGAGACAACAACCCAAACTTAAGGACTCAGAAATTCTGGGATGGGGTTCGACTTTCATTTTTTTTTTCTTTTTCTTTTTTTTTTTTTTTGGTACCAGGGATTGAACTCAGGGGCACTGAACCACTGAGCCACATCCCCAACCCTATTTTGTGTTTTATGTAGAGACAGGGTCTCACTGAGTTGCTTAGCGCCTCGCCGTTGCTGAGGCTGGCTTTGAACTCCTGATCCTCCTGCCTTAGCCTCCCAAAGTGCTAGGATTACAGGCATGTGCCACCGCACCCGGCTTGGAGTTCGACTTTCAATGCCTTAACCAGCCATTTGGAGGACTCCATGATTGCTCCAATTTGAGAACAGGGACTCTCTGAAATCCAGTATATAAAATGGGGAAAATAGCATTACTCACATCTCATGGTAACAGGGTACATAGAAGGTACATGGTTTCTGCGTTATGTAAAAGTTATTGCTATCATCATCATCATTCCAAGACTCACCACCAGGGCTGTAAGAGAGCAGAGACACTTCTCAGCAAGGTCATCTGGGGTATCTGTCAAAATATAAAATACAATGCTCTCTAACTCAGTAAATAGCTTTGATTGGTAATGATTATAATTTTTACATGAAGGCATATGGTTGTACCCTGTGGGTCCTTTTATATTATTTTCACATTCTTTTTTTATAAGATGCATTTTTAAATTTTTTAATTGATAAAAATAACATGTGTTTATCATGCACAGCATGATATTTTGGAAAACATGCATTGTAGAATGGCTGAATTGAGCTAATTAGCATATGCATTCTAAGAAACAGGAGATTTTGACTTCATGCAGTCACTCTAAATGGCTTTTCTGGCAGTTGAAAAGGGGCCACCCTGCTATGCATGGGTGCAAAGGACCATCTTACGGAGGCTTGAGAGTGGAGCTGACATTGCCTGGGCCTTATCTCATACCCTAACCATCCTGGTGTCCTATTAGCTCTGTCTCCTAATATGTCCCAGGTTGTCCCCTTCCCACCACTTTCAACACTACCACCCTGGGCCAGTTCACCATCAGTGTACTCCTAAACAGTGGAGTGGACACCTCCCTGGAACCCCACATCAATTCTTGTGTTCTTCATATGGCATCCAGAGTAAAGTTTAATAAGATTATGTCACTGGTTAAAACCCTTCCTTTGCCTCCAAACAGAAGTAAAATAAATCCAAATTTCTCATTGTGATCCACAAAACCCTGTGATCTGTCGCTGCCCTTCCCTCTCCCCGCTTCTGGACACACTGGTATTCACCTGGACCCTGCAACAGACTAAGATGTCACCGGCCTCTGCATCTTGGCACATGTCCCCCCCTCTTCTGGGGATGTTTTCTCTTTGAAACCATCTGTTTCAGGCATTGTATCCCTTTGTGTACTGTCTGCACTCTATCCTCTGTGGTACAATTTAATTTTTCATCTTTGTTCTTATTTTATGTTGCTATAACAAAATATACTAGGCTAGGTATTTTATAAATAAAAGAGATTTATTTGGCTTGTAATTCTGGTGGCTGGAAAATCCAAATAGCATGGCATCAGCATCTGGCAAGGGCCTACCTGATGGTGTCACAACATGGTAAAGCTGCCAAAAGGGAAGCAGCCATGTGCAGAAAGAGCCAAGCACATGGGGTGGCCTTGCTTTATAACAACTTACTCTCTCAAGAACTAACACACACTTGTGAGACCCAACCTACTCCAGACCAGCACTAATCCTTTCCAAGGTTGGTATCCCCAGGACCTAATCAGCTTCCACTGGGCTCCATCTCTTAAAGGTCTACCACCTCTCAGTACCATTACAATGAGGATAAAGCTCCCAACACATGAACCTTTGGAAAATAAATCATCTGCAAGCCATAATACTACTTTTACAAACAAGAACACTGAGGCCCAGAAAGAAGTGGCATACATGAGGTGATTCAGGTGGTAACCATAGCAATTCACATGGGATGGAATCCCAGTTTACCCCCAGTGTGTAAGTACTTTCCCACTAGACCATTCTTTGCCCTCTGCACCTGCCCTTCCATACCCAAGTTTCAATTCTCCTATCCTTTGTATTTCTTTGTTTGCTTGTTTTACAGGTATTTCAAATAGCTTTTATTTTTTAAAAGTTAATTGTGCATTACAGGAAAAATAAAACACAAGCAAAGAACAAATTCATCCAGTCACAAGCAGCTTAGTTGGACGTGTCCCTCCAGGTCATGCACATGCATACACAATATCCCATTTTGTGTGATTGAGATAGTAGTGTGCATCACGCTTTTTCACACATCGTGAATATTCACCAATTCAAAATCCCAAAGCTACATGAGTATTTTTGATAACCAAGAATACACGACACCAACTCAATCTGTTTCGCTGAAGACAGAAATGGCAACAGGCCTCTTGATAGACATATTGGCAGAGTTACAACTAAAATAAGGCATTCCTTTAATGCTCAATTTACAATGAGACAAAGCAACAGAGTACACCAAGCTTGTTTTATTACTGGATTTCTGCTACTCAAATATCAGCAAGAATGCATGTTCCCAGTGAATTAAAGTATTCCTGTAGTGCAGCCAGAAGATGCACACACACCAGTGGCTCATACCAAAATGGAAATCTTCAAGCACGTGCTTGCATCTTTCCCTGTGCCCCTCTGCTGCCAGCTAATGAGCAAGTCCTGATACACAATGCCCAGAGATAAAGCAATTCCATGTCCAAAATGCATCTTTTCTATGACTAACTTCAGGACTACCCCTAGCTCCAAGAGGTAGATTAGCAAGGGTCATTCCCAGAAGACAGTTCTCCCTAAAAACTAACAAAACGATATTTATATAGGGATTATTTGGCTACTTCTAACAAACTTTGGGCATTAGGATCTAATCCTTTAATACCCAGCAATATCAACTAAAATGCACACATAACAATGGCTAGACAATCTGAACTAATCTTGTAGTGGCACCCCCTTCTCTACAGAAAATCTTAATTAAGCTTCTCCAGAAATCTTCATCATAATTGATCTTAGGACTTAGGCAAGAGTCTCTACCAAAGAGGTCAACGTAGTTAAAGTTCCTATTTCCTGGTGCTCTGTCTTGCTTGGCCACTGGCCTAAAAGAGATCAGCACTCCAGGTGCTGAATGCCCCCTTATTAGTTTTTGGACTATCTAGTGTAGTAACAATATAATGGGGTTTTTTTGTTTTTTGTTTTTGTTTTGTTTTTTTAAGCGGGAAGCTGGTTTCTAAATGCAAGTGTAACAAGGACAGATCCTTTAACAAGGCCTCTGACCTTGGGCCTGAGCTTCACAGAGATGTTTACATTTCAGCAATCAGAAAAGATGTTACTAACTGGGCTCCATGGTAACAACTAGCAGGGGAAAGATGAGAAGCTCTTCCCTTCTTTTTTTTTTTTTTTTTTTTTTTGTACTGGGGATTGAACTCAGGGGCACTCGACCACGGAGCCACATCCCCAGCCCTATTTTGTGTTTTATGTAGAGACAGGGTCTCACTGAGTTGCTTAGCGCCTCGCCGTTGCTGAGGCTGGCTTTTCTCCTGTGATTCTTGCCCATCGTAGCAGCAAGTGCCCAGCAGATTCCTACGACCAAACAAAGACATAACAACAGGATGGGGAGAACTGGGTGATAAGGGAACAAATGCAGAGTCTTTCATCCTCTGGACTGCATATCACTTCTGCTTCAGGACAAATGTGAACCCAGTTCTCTATATGAGCCCTGTTGTAAAAGGAGCTTCCAGATCTGGAAATAAAGACACTCTGCTAAGAACCCTGGTGCTTCAGGAGAGGGTTTTCTCAGACTCTCTCAAATCCAGGTATCAGCAACAGGCACAGCTGGAGGTACTGTGGTGACAGTGAACGAGGACAGTGCAGGCCAAGGTTCTCAAAAGATAATTCTCCTCAAGAGAACAGAAAACTGTACACATTGTCATTTAATATGGCGACTGTATTGACTCATTGAAGGGAGAAAACTTGTACAGTAACAATATGTAATATAAAGTTCTTGCCCATAATGACGAGGCCAAACTAGAAATGTTTTCATTAAAAATTTCTGAAGAGGGCTTAGAGTAAAGAGATAGTTATTTTTATATATTTCTGTGTAATATTTCTACCTTGAGATAACACTGATCATCTCATATATCTTGGCAAATACTCTCAAAGAAAATCCCAAGGTATAAAACGCCAAGATATTCCATGGTAGAAACCTATATGCACCTACATATTTTTATTTGGTCAGGCTATTAAAATTGCAGACACTTGAGGGACACGGTGGCGCACGCCTGTAATCCCAGCACTTTGGGAGCCTGAGACCAGAGAATCACAAATTCAAAGCCAGCTATCAGCAATGGCGAAGTGCTAAGCAACTCATTGAGATCCTATCTCTAAATAAAATACAAAATAGGTCGAGTGCCCTGAGTTCAATCCCCCATACCAAAACAACAACAACAACAAAAATTCTAGTCACTTTATTTTACAGCAATATGTCACACAATCTTCTATAAGATTAAA
>CM053414.1:38925534-39130209 GCA_028644305.1 Xerus rutilus
CAAGAATGGGGTAGACAATAGGTAAGAGTCTTCCTCCTCAAAGCACCATCATCACCTTCAGAGTCTTTCTCCTCAAAGCGCCATTCAGATCCTTCTTTACTCACAACAGCATCAACACCTTCAACACCTATCCTCAGATAAATCAGCAAAATTAGCAAAATCAGCAACACCGAGGGTAGGGTAAACAGCGCAGGTGAGAATCTGCCTTGTTCCCTGCAAGTCAGCTTCCTTCTTCTCATCATCAGGTTCCTTCTTCTTACTCAAAACATCAGATTCTTTCTTCCCCGCTTGAAATTTCTTCTCAGGTGGATTCAGTCTCTCCTTTTCAGATGGATCCCCTTCTTCTGTCGTCTCTCTCCTTTGGAGGGCTTAAAAAGACACAGCAGCCCCTCCCAACATGCAGTCCAGCGTTATGCAGCTGGCCTTAGGCTGTAAAATCTCTGTGAGGTGGGAAATGGCCAGGTTCCAAAACTCACAGGATCAAAGGCCGAAAGTTTTGAGGCACCAAGAGCTCGTTAGTGTGCCAGATGGCCCCGAACAATAATCTTGAGGGTGCTTCCTCAAAGGTTCTCCAAATTCCTCACTAATGAGCTCCCCTGTCCTAAGTCACACTCAAGGACGGGCCCATATTATTAACTATCCATACAAGTGCCGATGTTCCCAAGCAACCGCAGATCAGTATTGGGGTCAGACAAAGAGGTTTGCTGGAGAAAGCAGAGCACGTGAATATGGTCACAAGGGTGACATGAGTAGTGCAGGAGGCATGCATACAAAAAATTAAAAAATAAAAAGTGTTGGATTTTAGGACTACAAAAAAATATATGGGTTTGATGATTTTTTTTTATGGCTCACAATCTTAGACCAACTGGTAACCCTCTACATTAGGTTCCTTTTTTCCCCCCCTTTGTGTGTGGTGTGGGCACGCACATGATAGCCTAGGATTGGAACCTGGGGCCTGGTAACATGATAGGCCATCACTCCACCACCAAGATCCTTCCCCAGCTCCTCCATTAGGTAGAATAGATGTGTTTAGAAGATAGAGGTGGAAATAAGAAGTCTTTCCAGTCTGAAACCATAAAGTACCTCAGATTTTAAGGACTCCTGGGTTGGTTTAGGGACAGGTGTAGTGAGGTCTGTATTCATCTTTAAACTCTCCGCTTCTCCGACATGCCCTGTGCCTGTCATTAGCCCCAAATGAGTCAGGAATGTGAACAAGCATGTCCTGAATGGGGATTATCAAGGGCTTGGAGAGTTAAGAGGGATCATGAAAACATGGGTGATCTACTGGAGTGGCAGAGGGCACAGATGCGTGACAGGGGAATCTGAGACTTCAAGAGTTAGTCCCTGGGATAAGCATTACAATTAGAAATGAAATTTTTGCCCAGTAACTGAAAAGGAGTTGTAGAGCTTAACAAGAAAGCTATGTTGGACATGGTGGAGTCTAAGAGATACAGAAAGGGGGCTTGAAAGGGACAAATCTTTCAAGATTTGTGGTAAATGATCTAACCCCACTAGGGATTAGATCCCACTAGGGATTATTTGTGTGCTTAAGGAATATAGTGGAGAATTATGGGGTGTTGAGTGTGAAACAGGCGGCCCTGGCATCCATCAGAAAGGAAGTGGGGTACCCATTGACTGAGATCATGATTCCACCTGGTGTATTCAAGGACATTGGACACCTTTCCCAATTAGTCCAAGAAGGGAGTCAACACTGGAGAATGTAACCCTAAGAGCATTCTCAACTAAGTTTAAAAAAAAAAAAAAATCCACCTTTGTTTTTTTCTTTTTCATGGGCCAGGAAAGTCTTTTAACATAGCAGGTAAGTCAGATTGAGACCAAGGCTGAGTCTGACTACTAGGTGAGTGAATTAGTCTGTCAGGAACAGATCCCTCTGAAAGGAATTAATGGGACTCCTACAAGACCATTACAATTGTTTTTAAATTTCTTTTAAAATTTACAATCTTTAGCCCCAAATCCCTTTGCCCTGAAGTTTATCTGTAAGTATATCTCTATTAAAATTTTGGTGAAGATGAACCTAGTCCAAAGGCCTGGGGACAATTTTTCTTTAGTTTGTCTTGATTTGTTTAAGTTGGAAAGCCATAAGTTTGCATTGTGTAGATTTACTTTTATCAGCCTGGCATCCTCATGATTCTGTGCACAGATCTCAGAGATAAGGACATTTTGCCAATTAAGATAATATTTTTGAAACCTGGGTGCGATGGTGCACACCTGTAATCCCAGCAGGTTGAGCAGCTGAGGCAGGAGAATCACGAGTTCAAAGTCAGCCTCAGGAAAAGTAAGACACTAAGCAATTCAGTGAGACCTTATCTCTCAATGAGACACAAAATAAGGCTGGAGATATGGCTCAGTGGTCGAGTACTCCTGAGTTCAATCCCCAGTAAATTAAAAAAAAAAAAAAGATATATATTTTTTTTAAATATTTTTTTAGTTGTAGATGGACACAATGTCTTTATTTTATTGCTTTGTACATGGTGCTGAGGATCGAACCCAGGGCCTCACGCATGCAAGGCAAGCGCTCTACCGCTGAGCTACAATCCCAGCCCAAAAGATATGTTTTAATAACCTCTTGTAGTTCCACAGGAACCTATTAGCAAAGTGAGTATTTAAAGCAAACACCATGTGGTCACCTGAAGTTAGAACCAAGTCATACTTCCAGAAGTTTCTAAGAGGTGCCTGTAGTCAGAAACTAGTTCTTCTCTTCGTTTTCTGTACTCTTGAATCTTTGACCGACCTCTTTTAGATGGAAAGACCCTAGGAATGGAATCCAAGAGCTATTCTCCAATTTTCCTTAGCTTTGGGATAGGATTCGGGTTAATTTTTATTTCATTGTAAACCTTCAGTGACTCTAACCCATTGGCCTTTCCAAACTATAGGGAGGCATCTCCAGGATCCACAAGAAGGTGGACTAATTGATAAAGGTAATAAGCATCAGAACATGACCTTGAGACTATTCTGAGTTGTGTAGAAATGTCTCTTTTTCCCCTTCTTTTTTAATGGGGCCAGGAAAGTCCTTAGCTTAGATTGAGATGAAGGCTTTAAAGTGACTTATTTGGAAATTGAAGTCCTTTAATTTCCTCTCTCTGGAGTTGACTGCTAGGTGAGTGAATTAGTCTGTTTTGTCATGGTGCCTCTCTTCCTCTCTCTCTCTCTCTCTCTCTCTCTCTCTCTCATCAGAGCTCATTGATTCCTCTTGACCTTAAATACTACACATCTCCTACTGATTTCCAAAGTTACAGTGCTGGCTCTCTTCTCTGCTCTCTTGGCCTGCATTTCCACTGGATATCTCACAGTCCCCTCCAAATGAACATCTCCCCTCCAAATCTAGTCCTTCTGCAATGCTTTCCATCAGTTACCAAGAGAGAGATGAAAAAAGATGAGACAAAGGGGAAGGCAGAGAAGGAAGACAGAGAGAAAGAAATAGACTTTGAACCTTAGAAAATAAGAGAGCCCAGTCCCAGCAATCTAAGAGCCTGATTCCAAGTACTGGAAAGGGGTCCCAAGTTCTAAGTGCTTTCCTGCTAGGATTGAACCCTATGGAACACAACATTTAAATATCAACTGCTACACACACAAAGGTACCCTGCAGGCTGGAGATTCGTGGGCAATTGCCTGAGCTCATTGTCCTCACCCAAAGGTGCACTTGACTCACCATCCTCCAATCCCTTTCCCCCACTCCCAGTGACAGTGCTCAAGTAATGCCTGGAAAATTCTACATCACTCAGTGTTTATGGTAGTCCAGGCTTCTGTAAACTCCTGAAGGAATTCCTCAACCAGCCACCTCCCTAATTCCTTACTCAGCCTCCCAGCTCTCTTTTCTTCCATGAACAGCTTGCAACTATTCACCGTCTGACTGAGATTAACCCAGCATGAGTCTCCCATGCCTGCTCTGTCTTGAGCTCCAACAAGGTAAAGACCTGGGATCCTGAGTCCTCTTTGCACCCTAGCATCAAAGCATGCAAACAGCAGTTGCTCAGTGCATGCTTGCTGAAAGTGGGCATGAATACAATGGATATCAGGAGAATGGACAGACGAATGAAGGATGGACAAAGTGACCGGAGAAATGATGGATACGTATAGGCAGGATGGAAGGAGGGCTGGAAAAGAAGGAATGAAGCTTGCCTGAGTGTGCTCTGGAGAGGAAGGCTGTTACAGAATATTCCAGAAGGAGGTGCAGCCCATGGAAGCAGAACAGTTCCCCCAGGCCTCATCTCTATAGTAAGAAAATCCTTCCCTCGTGCCTTTTGGGCCTTCCAGGCTCAATGATCTCACAGGCTCCTTAGCTGACAAACCCAACATCCAGTGCCACTTTTCTCTGCCTCCCACTGCCATTGAGAGCCATGGCACCCACCAGTGGTGGGCAGCTGCCGAGTCTTTTTCCAATTGGCTATGGGAATACCTTTGTAGTGGGAGGGGGCTGTTCCAGTTCCTCTCCCCAGGGCCTTAGAGCTGAAAACCGAGACCACAGAACCCTTCAGCTTGAAATCAAATTGACTCTATCAGCTCAAGGACCACCTCCAGGTCCTCTCCTTCAATGACAGGAGTCGGACATGGGAAAAGTGGAGATGAGGTCTAACCTTATTCTGTACATTTACTGTGTGCCTGAGCCTATGATGAAAATGGATGGAGGGAAATTTATTATTTGCTGGAAGCCATCCGGGAACTGTGCGTGAATTAAAACGATGTTGAAGCCATTAGGTGGGAAAGTCTGGTATCAGGAACTCCTAGCAGCAACCCTGCTGATTTGAGAACGTCTGGTTCGTGTGGCTTCCTACCTAGCTCCATCACAGCATCAGAGATGGGGTGACCCACTGGAGCTACAAGCCTCTCAGAGATGGGTGTGGTTTGCTGAAATGCCAATCAACCTCTTTACTGCAAGACCCCTGCCACACAGGGAAGCAAGCATCAAACCAAGAGTACCAAGACTCCTCCCGCTGAAACCTTATCCCTGCCTTTGATGTGCTCCTCCTTAAATAAAGAATCAGAGCCATTTTTCAGTTGTTCAGTTCCAGCTCCTATCAGGACTGGAAGACCTATTAGGTGCTATGCTGTTTATCCAATTTCTGGATCTGTCACTATTTCTTACTAATTCTTTCAGACTTTTGCCTCCCAGGCAGCTCACATCTCCTGAGCAGGAACCTACACTGGTGGGATGCAGGTCACCCAGCAAGAATTATTTCAAAGGAAAAATAGTAACTTTATAGTAAGAAACCCAACAGACACCACCTTAACCAAGTGATCAGGTTCATCATCACTGGTAATGTCACCCTGACATCATGGAACCCTTGCCCTGATGCACCTGGGAGGTCCCATCACTGGACTCCCAAGGCATCAGAACCTCCATCAAATGAAAAGAAAACACTGGGCGAGCCCAAATGAAGGAGCGCTCTATAGGGGCACTCCTCCTTCTCCACAGAAAATCTTAATGAATTTTCTCCAGAAACCCTCACCATAATTGTTCTCAGATTCTCAGGAAAAAAAAAAAATCTGCAAAAGAATTCTCAGGCACGGAATACACTTCTGCTTGCAGCAGCAGAGTGCTAACCCAAGGCCTTCACAGAGGTGTTTGCATTTCTGTAGACAGTAGTCAAGTCCTGTGGAGCTAGCAGGCAGGAGGAAAGGGGAAGAGAACTGTCCCTGTCCTCTGATTTTCACAGAGAGTGTCCTTGATTGTGTAGCCAGGCCTGAGTTCCATTGTTCTGGAAAAAGCTGCTTTTGTATGGACTTTTTCTTCAGATTGTGAGCCTCTGTGCCCCTCCCCTACACACTGGGTATAAAGTTCTGGAACTTTCTAAACTCAGGATTCAAGGGGATTAATTGATGACAGCGAAAGCTTTTCCCCTCTGAACCTGGCTGCAGCTAATAAACCTGCTTCCTGCTATTTCTCGGTGTCCAAGCCTCTGTCCTACTTCAGCTCCACAAAATACTTAACCTATACTCTTCAAAACGTTCAAGGTCATGAAAAACAAGGACACTCTGAGGACCTATCACAGATTGGGGGAGACTAAAGCAACAAGGACAAGAAAAGGCACTGTGGGATCCTAAACAGGACATTAGCTGGTAAAATTCAAACGAAGTCTAGAGTTTAGTTAATAGTGTGATACTAATGTGAGTTCTTTAGCTTTTGATTAATTTTTTTGTAGTCATGCATGATTAGAGAAGCAGACTGAAGGGTACAGAGGAACTCGCAGTGTTCTTTCTGTAAGTCTAAAATTATTTCAGAATCAAGTGAGATACAGGAAAAGAACCTTTCAAGAAAATGTGCTTATAGGCGTGGGGAAGAAAGATGAGCCATATAAAGAGGATATAATGGGGCCAGGGGATGTCTGGGGGTGTCATGAGGAAGTCTGGCTTGGAGTTCACTTGCTGGAGGTGAACAGGAGGCAAGAAATCCTGGGAAGCCACCCAGGAGGCTGATGGATTCTGGAGCTCTTAGGACTGGGCTGAAGAAGGAGATGTGGGAGTTGTTGGTCTTTATAGGATAAACACCAGAGAGAGATGGACAGGGAGGGTAGATAGAGAGAAGAGTAAGGAAATGCAGACTGAGCCATGAGGAATACCATTAGTTAAACACGAGGTGCATTTAGTATTTTAGAAAATAAGATTCTATATTCATATTTGCTTACAGATGATAAAGAATCCAAATATATAAATCAGTGCTCTTCCCCCACAGAGTCTGCTGCATACCCCTGTGTGTACTGTGATTCATTTAACTAGCACCCCCATTAGTAATCAGGTAAATTGTTTTCAATTGTTTACCAGAGGTGAGGGAGGGATGCCGAAGTGAATAACAATACCTATGTCATGCCTCACATTTGTGAGTATCTCTACAGGAAAAATTTCTAGCACCACAATTCCTGGTGAACATCCAAATGGATGGATGAATCAGCCTTTTGTTTCTTATCAAAGACAAGAAAAACAACTTATAGTATGATGGCAAAACCAGACCTGGTTGTGAAATGAAATTATTAAAAACGTTATGGTAAGAAACCAATGCCTGGGGAAAGGGTCAGTTCCCCTCCCCTCGCTCAGCCTTTGTCCAGGAAGCCTCATTAACCCTGGGTCTCTACCTTTTGGATTGTCAATAACTGCCCTAGGAGCCTGACTGCTCCCTCTTGAAATTTAACAGATGCCTGTGAAAATTGCCCTTTCTTCTTATCTGTTTCTGTGAGCATGCTTTATGTTCGAGACCCTGCACCAGGCCTTCAGCCTTGCGGATTAGGAATTTTTTCAAAAGAGGAAAAAGCCCCAATGATAAGATGGATCTAAGATGATGCCAAATAACCTACAAATGTTGTAAGAAACTGTGGATCAGGGCTCAGAATTTGGAGTTGTGTTTCTTCTGGGCCTGCAGGTGTAAAAGAAAGTGTGGAGTTCTCCCCCTCTCTTCCTGAATACTTGCTGCTTGCTGCTTCTCGACCAGGCTGTTTCCCACAACAATAAGAGGAAAGGTTTCTTTGGCTCATGGTTTCAGAGGTTTCAGTCCGTGGTCAGCCAACTCCACTTCTCTGAGCCTCAGGTGAGGAAGAACCTCATGGTGGCAGGAACATGTAGCAGAGGAAGCTGTTCAGTTCACGGAATCCAGGAGAGAGAGAGAAAGAGAGAGCACAGAAAGGGCTGGGGAGAAGATTAGCCCTTCCAGGGAATGGCCCCACTGACCTCCTTCCTTCAACTAGATCTCAGTCCAGTAGTACTAGTAGCTGCATAGATGGATTAATCCACCAAATGGATTGATCTACTGGATGAGATTCAGAGTCCTTGTGATCCATGCCTAAAAACCCTACCTCTGAACCTTTCTGCACTGGGCATCATACTTTCAACACAAGACTCTGGGGGACATTCCAGATCCAGATCATAACACTGCATTTCTAAATATTTCCACACAGCTTTCTATGGAGGTACTGGCCAGTTACGTTCCTAGCAGCAATATACAGTGATGCCTGTTGGCCTACACCCTTACCAGCAATGTTACCAAATCTTTTTTTAATCATGATGAATCCAGCTTGATTCTATTTTAGGTTTGGGAGCCATCTTGTCCAGAGGTTATTAAAAAAGTTCATTTTTGTTCAGCTTGTTAGGAATTCTTGCTCGTTCCTTGAACCCCTCAGCACTTGGATACTGGCTGGATACTGCTACCTTTTTGAGTAGATAGCTTTGACTGGGTAATCACTCTCTCTAAAATCTCTGTGACACCTCCTAAATGCCAAGGTTAAAGTCTGAGTTTACTCCCTACCTAGAAATGTTAAACTATAAGTTCATTCATTTGCTATCTGCTTCTGTACGATGCTTGCCAAAACCCTGGTTTTGTAACTCTTTGAGATATAAAATCTTCTCTGCTCTGAGACCAGGCTGCTGATCTCTGGCCTTGTTTGCAGAGAGACACAGCCGCTGTACAGCTAATGCGCACGCAATATAAGTTTGCTTAATTTGATTTAAAATTGGAGTCGATGGTCCTTTCTTGGTGTCCTGGGTTCAACAATTATGAAAAATCATGTTCTGTAGAAGTTTAAATCTGCTTCTCTTTTTTAATTTTTCTTACTTTTTTCTTTTTAGATATACATGACAGTAGAGTATATTTTGACATACCATACATACATGGAGTCTAACTTCCAATTCTTGTGGTTGAACGTGATGTGGAGTTATACTGGTCGTGTCTTCATCTATGGACATAGGAAAGTCATGTCTGATTCATTCTACTGTCTTTCCTGTTCCCATCCTCCCTCCCTTCCCTTCATTCCCTTTTGCCTAATCCAATGACCTTCTGTTCTTTCTCCCTCCCCTATTGAGAGTCAGCAATCACATATCAGAGAGAACATTCAACCTTTGGTTTTTTGGAATTGGCTTATTTCACTTAGCATGATAGTCTCCAGATCCATCTACTTACCGGCACATGCCATAATTTCATTCTTCTTTATGGCTGAGTAATAAATTTGCTTTTCTGTTAAGATGAATGAAGTCAAGTGGCTTTTCTTATGTTGAAGAAATATTAGATTTTCTGTGGATGATTTTATCCTATTCTTTGCCCATTTTATACCTGGATTGATGTTTTTTTTCTAGTTGATTTTTAGAAGCTCTTTATAAATGTGGAAAATTAACTCTTTGTGATGTGAGTAGCAAATATGTTTAAAAATATGTCATTTGTGTTGTATTTTGTTTGTGGTATTTTTTTCAATATGAATAATTTTATGATAACATACTTAGGCCATTCCAAAGCTGAGATTAACTTTAAAAAATATTCCCCCAAGCCGGGCACAGTGGTGCAGGCCTGTCATCCCAGCACTTTGGGAGGCTGAGACTGGAGAATTTCAAAGCCAGCTTCAGCAATGGTGAGGTGCTAAGCAACTCAGTGAGACCCTGTCTCTACATAAAACACAAAATAGGGCTGGGGATGTGGCTCAGTGGTCAAGTGCCCCTGAGTTCAATCCCTGGTACCAAATAAATAAATAATTCCCCCATATTTGTTTACACTATTTCATAGTTTCCATGTTTGATGGCTAGATCTTTGCAACATTTGGAATGGATCCTAATTTGAGCTGATGGTATCCATATGTCTTGTCCTCCTCTTTAACCCCACTTCCTAAGACAGTGCCTGAAACATAGTAGTTACTAGATAAGTACTTAAGCGGATGAATAATTAGCACTCAGATCTGCTCACACATTATCCCCTGAAACTGTTGCTGTTGTTGCTTGACTGTATCTCAGGGACCCCCAAACTGTGTGTCTCCCATTTCTTCTATTTCTCATAAGAAGACTTACTCAGAGCATTTCCCCATTGAGCACTGAAATTTCTCAAAAGGTAAGAAAATTCCTGATAACCTGTCTTCATACAAAGGCCTCTTACTGAGAAGACCACCAGGGCTCCCATGTTAGCTGGCTGCAGTTATGCTGCTGTCTGGATACTGGTACCTCAAGTGTCTCTAGCCTTGCTGAACCCTTCTTCATAATATGGGGTGGTAATGAAGGCATGCTTAGCTCCAGATGATAGAAAACATCCTCTTCTATGCTTGGCCATGGAAACCAATGTCATGGAAAATTTTCACCTCGTGTTTGAGAGCCAAAGGAGGTCTGTCTTGGTGTGCAATGCTTGGTTCAGATTTACAAAATGTAAATTTAAAATGTAATGTGTAAAGACAAAAGGAAAGACAGATGGTTTGAAGGCAGCTTTTGTAGAGAAAACAACTTGCAATGTTACATAATATAAAGAGGTGAAGGTGAGAGTAAAGAAGGGATGACAGGAGACAAAGCAGAAATATCCAGGTGGCATCAACTGCCAATAAAGTGTTCTTCAAAGTGTCCTCCTGCCAATGCAGCGGAGCCCGGCCATCCACCTGTGCTCCTCCTGCACTTGGCTTTCTCCAGTCCAGAATGCTCAATGGGCTGTGCTGGGCAAGACTTCTCAGATTTCCAAAGATGAGCCGCCTAAATGGTTCCTACCAGGGGGTCCTTGTTCAAACTGCCAGAAAAAGAGAAAAGGCAGGAATTCCAACAAGAGAAGTTCCTGATTGGGAGGAAATGGCTTTTCCTGCCACAGGAAGAGCCAGCACATCCTGAGGAAGCCACAAGTTTTGTAGAACCTGAGCTCAGCCCAACCCAGAGGGCGAGGAAATAAATTTGTGACATTCGGGGATGGAGAGTGAGGGGGAGGCTTTAACAGATTCAGAACCGAACACAGGCTCCAGTGGAGAAGATTCTGTAGGGATGAGGAAAGGACTCAGTGCTCCACAGTAGGTTCAGCAAACACAGGTAGAGACACCAGGAAAGCAGCCTTTGGGTCCAGGGTATCACAGAACACACAATTCATGTGTATTCAGGATGGCGCATGTGGTGAGAAACCTGAGGGGGTGGGGAGGCACACGTTAGCCTGAGCACAACTGGGGATTTGATAAATAAATTATTCAAAGGTAGAGGATAGGTGAGTGCTATTTATCTATTACTGCGTAACAAATTATCCTAAAACACAGTGGCTTAAAAACACACACATTTGTTCTCTCAGTTTCTCTGGATCAGGAAGCCAGTCATGGCTTTGTGATGTCCTCTGCTCAATCAAGCTAGGACTGATGTCCCATCTCATGGCTTACCTGGAAAGGAGTCACTTCCAAGTTCACACGTTGTCTTGTAAACTACTGGGCTGAGGGCTCCTGTTCTTCACCAACTTTGGGACAGAGGCTGGCTTTGGTTCCTTGCCATGTGGACCTCACCAACATGGCAGCTTGTTCAACAAATGATGCTGGGAAAACTGGAAATCCATACGCAGCAAAATGACACAAACCCCTATCTCTCACCATGCACAAAACTCAACTCAAAGTGAATCAAGGACCTGGGAATTAGACCAGAGACTGTGCCTAATAGCAGAAAAAGTAGACCCAAATCTTCATCATGTCAGATTAGGTCCTGACTTCCTTAACCAGATTCCTAAAGCACAAGAAATAAAATTGAAGAATTAATAAGTGGGATGGATTCAAACTAAAAAGCTTCTTCTCCGCAGAGGAAACAACCAATAACATGAAGAGAGAGCCCACAGAGTGGGAGAACATCTTTGCTACACGCATGTCAGATAGAGCACTAATCTCCAGGATATATAAAGAACTCAAAAAAAAAACTTAACACCAAAAAAATAAATAAATAACTCAATCAATAAATGGGCTAAGGAACTGAACAAACATTTCTCAGAAGATATGCAATCGATCAACAAATATATGAAAAAATGTTGAACTTCTCTGATAATTAGAGGAATGCAAATCAAAACTACTCTTAAGATGTCATCTCACTCCAGTCAGAATGACAATTACCAAGAATACAAGCAAAAATAAGTGTTGATGAGGATGTGGGGAAGAAGGTACACTCATACGTTGCTGGTGGGACTGCAAGTTGGTGCAACCACTATGAAAAGCAGTTTGGAGATTCCTTAGAAAACTTGGAATAGAACCACCATTTGACTCAGCTATCCCACTCCTTGATCTAAACCCAAAAGACTTAAAATCAGCATGCTATAGTGATGCAGCCACATTTATGTTCATAGCAGCTCAATTCACAATAGCTAAAGCATGGAACCAACCTAGATGCCCTTCAACAGATGAATGGATAAAGAAACTGTGGTATACATATACACAGTGGAATATTACTCAGCATTAAAAGAGAATAAAATGATGGCATTTGCAGGTAAATGGATGCAGTTAGAAAATATCATGCTAAGAGAAGTAATAAGCCAGTCGCATAAAACCAAAGGCCGAACGTTCCCTCTGATAAGTGGATGCTGATATAAGTGGATGCTGATCCATAATGGGGGCGGGGGTGTAGGGAGAATGGAAGAACTTTGGTCAAAGGGGAGGGAGAGGAGAGGAGAGAACATGGGGGCAGGAAAGATGGTGGAATGAGATGGTCACATTTGGTGTGACTCTACATCATGCATAACCAGAGAAATGAAAAGTTGTGCTCCATTTGTGTACAATGAATCAAAATGCATTCGCTGACATGTATACCTAATTGGAACAAATTTTTAAAATTACAAAACAAACAAACAAACCCATGCAGCTTGCTTCATCAAAGCATGCAAGTCAAGAAGACAATGAAAAGTCTGCCAGCAAGAAAGAAGTCACAATCTTTGGTTGCCTAAACATGAAATTGACATTCCATCACCTTTTGGTTAGAAGCAAGCCACAAAATCAAGCCCACACTGAAGGAAACAAAATGATATAAGGGCACCAGGAACAGCAAGTGGAGATCAGGGGAGGCCTTCCTAGAAATCTGTCTACCACAGGTAGGGAAGCATCTGGGGAGAAATACCTAAAGCTATACTTTCCCCTAAGTCTAGACTATTCTTGAGAACTATTTAAGGAGACAACCTTCTAAGTGAATTAAATGGCAAAATAGAAAAGTTACCAAAAATGTTAATCTTCCTAAAACTTTTTAGGGCCCATTTCCTAATATTTTATAATAACTGAGATTGACTTCTTATAAAATCACCTTTTAAAAATAATTATGAGGGGCTGGGATTGTGGCTCAGCGGTAGAGCGCTTGCCTCGCATGCGTGAGGCCCTGGGTTCGATCCTCAGCACCACATACAAAGCAATAAAATAAAGACATTGTGTCCATCTACAACTAAGAAAAAAAATTTTTTTAAAAATAATAATAATTATGAATGACACATAGGCAATTCGCCTTAGTGTGGCTTGAGGGCATCCCCAAAGGTTCATGTGTGGCGAGTTCGGTCCCCAGTTTGTGGTGGTGGCAGGAGTCAGTGGGACCTTTAAGAGATGAGTCCTGGTTGGAGATAAATAGGTTGTTGGGGGGCCTCATGAGAGGCAATTTGTTCACGAGAGAGCAAGTTGTTGTAAAAGCAAGACCAGCCCCTGGATGGCTCTCTGGCTCCCCATCTCACTGCGTGATCTCTTGCTTTCCATTGTGATACCATCTGCCATGAGCTCCCCACTAGAGCAGAGCCATTGCCAGGGGCATGTACCTGAACCTCCAAAACTGACCTAAATAAGCCTCTTGCCTTTACAAGTAGTACCCAGCCCCAGGTATTAAAGTACCAAGACTTTGGCCTTAACTCCTGTTTGAGTAGGAGGCTGGGAACAGATCATCTGGCTGGACTAGGGAAAAGACACTGTGCACGATCACTGGCCAAACCTGTGCATTTTGTGATTCTCAACTTTCCTGTTATTGTAAAGCCGGTAAAATTTTTCATTTTCTACTGCTGCTTGACAAATTACCACAAATCTAGCAACTTAAAAAAAACCACCCATTTATTATCTGTTTTGTAGGTCAAGAGTCCGAGAGGGCTTGGCAGAGCACTGCTCAGTTTATTGCAAGGCCAAAGTCAAGGTGTCAGCTGGCAGGGCTTGGAGGGAAGAATCTGTGAAGACTCCAGAAATTACATCTATACTAGAGAGGATGTCCAGCATCACATCTTTTCTGCAATGTGCTGCTAGGAATGTTCTGACCACCAGAGGGCACCATAACCATAATCCTGTGGCAGCCGTCTGTGTTTCTGCTCCGTTTTTGCTCAGTGTGGTCCAGGTACCAGCAGCATCTGCAGAACCTGGGAGCTTGTTAGAAATGCAGAACCTCAGGCCCTAAGACCAAACCTGCTGAATCAAAATTTGCATTTTACCAAGACTTCCAGGCATCTCATGTGCACCTGTAAAGGGCACTGGATTTCAGTAGTTCTCAACTTTGACTGCATGTTAGAATCACCTGAAGAACTTTTACAGTTCCTGATACAAGCCACCAGCCTCTAGAGATTTATTGGCCTGGGATGTGTCCAATTGATAAAAGTTCCCATGGAGATTCTAATGTGCAAGCGAAGCTGAGAATGGTTGCCGGTCTAGCTTAGTGAGCACTGTCAGAACCTTAGACACAGGAGGGCAGAAAGCCCCATCTTCAGGGGTCTCCCAGGATGCACTAACCCAGACCTCAGGGACCTCCAGGCTAGAGTGAAGTCAGGGCAAATGTGAAATGCTGCCAAAGGGTTGTCTCATATTTCAAGCGCTTCAAAGATCCAAGTCAAATACCCACTGCTCAGCAGGAATTCCAGTTCTTCCGCTAGGTGATGGCGCTAACCACGACATCCGACATCCGGTCTGCTTATCTTGCCTCCTGATCTCCACCTTGGGCTCCTTGAGAGCAGAAAATGTGTAGATTCTCCTGCCTTGCAGTGTTTGCTCAATGAAGCCCTGCCCACAACTGCTATGTGACCTGGTCAGACACTGGCTGGTGGTGGAATTGAATTGAGTGTCAAGAAAGAATGTGCCTGAACGGCAGCTATGGAATGCAAGGAGGGACTTTAGAAAATATTTGTTCTTTCCCAATTATATAGCTCTTTCCCAATGCACGTTTTTGTACATTGTTTCATTTTCATGACAACCATCTGCATTTGATTAGAGTCGGTTAGCTGCAACAGATGAGGATTGTGACAGGGAGGTAAATGGAGGTACTGGAATTTTCAGCATGAGTCAGGCAGAAATAGAACAAGAAATCCCTTTCCTGAATTTCTTCATTTCCTACATGCTATTTCCAAGATATAGCGGTATCCATCTTCTAACCTCTCTTTCCCCATCACTGGGGAGGATTTCTGGGTATTTTGTCTTTGTTTCTCCCTTTTCCATTCTCCTCCCCCAAGCAGAGAGTTTTTCTTATCATTCTGGAATTCTCTGTTGACTTCTCAGCAAATATCCACTGATTTATTTGATTTCTCATTTTCGATAGCAGATTCACCAAGTATGGACTATCTACTCAATATGCACCAGCAGTCATGATAAAAGATTTTAAACCTTGAAATGATTCAAGATTTTTGAATCGTGCAATTCCCACACACAGTGAATGAACAGTGAGTCTAGTAAAGGGATTGGCGAAGTTAAATTTGAGGGAGGAAGGAGATGCAAAACTGTTGTCTGCGCCAGTCTGCAGGTGCCGTGGTGGGCCACGGTTCTAACCTCTGAACCAAGAGCTGGAAAGATGGCGCATGAAGAAATACTGTCAACCGTGGACTGGTTGCTTTTATCTTCTCCAATAAAGGCCGACTCTCCTGCATCCTGTTTCCTTTTCCTGATCCTCTCTAGGATGTATTTCCTGCTCGAAGGAAATGGTGTTATGTCCTTTGTAGCATCCAGTGGACTTTGCACACTGATTCTCTCAACAAGGGCTTCCCTTGCTCACTGTTTTCTTCTGTCAAATGCCCCTCCTCCTTCCCGGGCCCCCAAACAACTCTTCTCCCCCGACACTTGTGGTGTAGAAAGGATGTGAGTGACACACCCCACCTTCCACCACCAGTTTCTGCCTTGTGGTGATGTGCTTGAGCTCCGCACCTGCCCCTCACCAACCACCTACGCTTGTCCGTCTTTCCATTGTCCTCCTCCATCATCTCCCACTTTCCTTGAGAACTGGCTCTGGGGGCTTGCAGCGCTTGTCCAGGGTGGTGCTGTGGCCGAGGGGATGGGTCCTACTTAGCCCTGTCTGCCCATAGCACCAGCACTGGTGTCTGGCATCCAGCACGGTAGACCTTGTCTACAGACCATGGGCCTGGACTTAGGGCCTGTGAGCAGCAGGTGAGGACAGATGGAAGAGGCTACCACTGGTAGACACTGGTGATTGGTGATAAGAAGGCTGAAGAAAGAATCTGGACTCCAGCTGCCTTGCTTCAGGAGCTGCCCCCACTGTAAAGGTTTTATGTCTCTATTTTCAGATGATGAGGGAAGAAATTTCCATGAGGGTGTGGACGAAGGGTATTCTGACTGCATTGAATTGAGATGAATTGGGGGCTGAGTCCCAGGAAAATAACGAAGCCCAAAGAGCCCAAACTTTTACTTCGTGTGGCCATAGAGTATTTAAAATCTCCTGTTTCTTCAAAATCCAAGTCTTCTCCCTCATCTTGTCTTGGATCACATCTGAATGAGATGGCAAATATTTACTAAGAATTTGTAGACCCAGAATTCTGTGTCACAAGGGAACTTTGGGAGGTTATGCATGTATGTATTTGTTAAAAGTATACACTCAAAATGGATAGATTTTATTGTATATAAATTGTACACCAAAAAGTTGTATTAAAAGATTGGCAAGAATATTGATAACTATCAAAGATGTCTAAAGTACACATGACAGGTCATTGTACTTCTCTCTCTACTTTTGAGAGTGTTTGAAAATTTCTATAATAAAACGTAGAAAGAATTTATTCTTGCTAGTACATTTAGTTTGGGGAAGCCATGCATCATTAGTATTTAAGATTCACGCTTGAATTTTTCTATTTACCAAGCAATGCATTGAACATCAATCTGTGCCAAACATTTTGCCAGGCACACAGGGAGCGTGACCAGGTGGCACCATGCCCCTGTCCTTGTGGTGTGCATAGGCCAGTGGAAAAGACAGCATTTAACAAATAATTGCCCGGATAAATGATGACTTTCATGATCAATATAAAGAAGCAGGAAGCCATGAGATATGGTGGAAGGACGCACCTCGTTCTGGGTAGTTGGAAAGGTTCCTAGAGGAGGAGATAGAACAACTAGGTGCTGAAGGATGAATGGCAGTGTTAGGAGACAAATACTTGAGCATAGTGACTCAGTAAACTTTCATGACATTGTATCATTGTTAGAGGAAAGGGGGACAGTAAACTCCCATGTCCCGGAATGCCCCCTTTTTGTATCCAAAAACCTAGCCTAGCTGAGTGAACAAAGAAAGCAAACCTGGGCTGGAATATCCAGATACATATTGTCTTGAAGGACACTGGCTTTGTCTTGTGCACATGGGAATGAGAGCAAATTAGTGTTATCTGTAGAGAGCTACTTTCTTGCGTTTGTACCAAGACAGTTGCTTCTTAGGATGCTAGTTACACATGCAAACTGAGCAAGCTAATGCTGATGACGTCATTCCTTCTGCAGCTTCACATCTAAAGCTGTCAGTGGCGACTGGTGTGGAACTGCAAGCACTGTGAATGGATAGGGGTCTCTCGTCCAGCCTGCTGCCCGGGACAAAACCCCAGGAGGAGAAGGAGGCGCTGGTTGGCAAACATGCAAGGGACGGAGGGCCTGTCTGTTTGGCCTGTCACCACTGATGCTTCTTGGAACAGTCACTGATCTCTTGTAAACTTTCCCCAATAAATCATATGTCCCCATACTGTCTCCAGGCACTGTCTTTGGCCTTTAAGCAACTGGGCTGTGGGCATGGCAGGCATTGATACTGTGTGACTAATACCAAGTATATTCTCCTGGGAAACTCTTATCAGGAGACTCCAAATGGTGCTAAGCATTTTATTATGACTCAAGATGATTCGTCTTCCGACACAAAAACATATTTCTTTGGAAACTAAGGGGAGATATGTCTTGGAAAGAATTATTGCTGAAGTATTTGCAGTGGATATCACCTATAAACTGGTTGTTAAAACATAGTGGAGGGGCTGGGATTATGGCGCAGTGGTAGCGTGCTTGCCTAGCACGCGTGAAGCACTGGGTTCAATTCTTAGCACCACATAAAAATAAAATAAAGTTATTCTGTCCACCTACAACTAAAAAATAAATATTTAAAAAAAAACATATTGGATGTTCACTAGGTATGTTCAAAGGGTGTGCATGAAGCAGAAATGCCCCAGCCATTGAAAAAAATATGTATTTGAGTACTTTGCGAATGGGAAAGAAGGAAGTAAGCCTGAAACTGGACTTGAAAAGTGGGTGGATTTTGTAGGGGAACAAAGAGTAGCCTAGGCAGGCTGGATCACACAGGTTTGGAAGAGAAACTGGCAGTGATGTGTGTGGGAGAAAGTGTGAGTTTTCTCCCACACTGAAGACCAGGCAGGGAGATGGCTGAGTATTCAGATATGGTGAAGTTGGTGTCGGGCTTTTGAAAGACAAGACAAGGCAGTGGGAGTTCACTGTCAACTGCATTTCCCTCTCACTGACCCAACTTTGGGCAGGTGAAGGAACAGGACCTGGGAGACTTTCAGTACCAAAAAGCATCTTTCAAACTTGCTATGGGTCAGGTCTGGCTGGGAAACTGCAGTCTGGCCAGAGATGAATGTGGCCAAGACCTGAGCATCCAGTGAAAACAGCTCACACAGCACAGTGAAGCAAACACAGTTTGGTTCGCAGGACTGTATTTCTTTCTGGAGGAATCTTCAAGTTCTGCCTGCTTGTGTCACAGACAGTAAGGCTCACAGAGTCCCTGCACATAATAAACAGATTCCAAGAGTCAGTCTTCACCCAGAAGCAGCTCATAAGTATCTGGACTTGGTACATAGAATCCACAGTGACAGACAAAAAAGGAAATCATGTCATCCACCATAAAGTGTCTTTATTCCCATTTTCTCAAAATAAGGGCTGCTGGGCGTGCCAAACAGAGAACTGAACTTGTATTTTTTTAATGAGGAGCCCACTCCCAAGATACCTAACCCAATCCATCTCTTAGTGCTGTTGCAATGGTGATTAGATTCCTCATGGGTTTTGAAGGGGACATTCAAACCATAGCATAATTCCTCTTTTGCACACATATTTCCTTCCCTTCATCCATCTTTCCAAAAGGATGAGCATCACCCTTTCTTTCTGTTATTTCATGACTTTTATTAAATCAATATTCAGTGATATTCTTATGCTTCAGGAAATGGTAGAGTTGAGCTATGTAGGGTTCTATCCTTTTCTTTCTTTTTTAGTTGTAAATGGACACAATACCTTTGTTTTATTTATTTTTATGTGGTGTTTAGGATCAAATCCAGTGCCCCATGCATGCTAGGCAAGTGCTCAACCCTGACCCTCTTATATTTCTTTTTCATGCAACCTTTTTGGCTTTCATTATGACTGGAGTTAAAATGTGCCCCTTCCCTCACTCATTTGAAGAACTGAATCCTCAATATCTCTGCTATTCTTTTTTTTTTCTGGCATATGAACATTTTTTACTATTGTTTTCATCAGCAAAATTTATGATCTTGGTCTTGCTTTCTTGCCTTTGTATAGGGCCAAAAGAGAGACGTTGGCTACTTTGACAACCTTAAAGCAGACTCCAGGAATGTCACCAACAGCATGACCTTTTCCACCAAATCCAGCAACCAGAATTTCATTGTTTTCCTCAAGAAAGTTCAGGCAACCACCATCGGGTAAAAAAGCTGTGATTTTCTTGCCATCTTTGATCCGCTGGACCCTGACACACTTCCTAATGGTAGAATTTGGCTGTTTGGTTTCAACTCCTACTTTTTCCAGTACAATTCCATTTGCATGAGAAGTGCCTCCCAAAGGATTGGCCTTCAGGCCTGTGCCCAAATGGGCCTTCTTGTATTGTTTGTCCGGACACTTCTGGTCCCGCTGGTGATTACAGAGCTTCCTGGCAGTACAAAGACAGCCACGCTTGCTACGGGGCCAAGCCCAAGAGCTTGCTCTGCTATTCTGTTCCTATCTGGACCGGCCACTCTCTGAGCCCCCTGACTAATTCTCATGCTTGAATTTCCCTTTGCCATCTTGTTAGGTTGGCCTTTGTTTTCTGTTTACTGTCTTGTTTTGATGTAAGTATCTTCTAGAAGCTTCCCAAGAAAGAGTGCTTGGAGGTAAATTTTTGAGAGGTCGGTTGCCTGAAAATGTCTAATCTTGTTTCTACTTGACTGATAGTTTGGTGGAAATATAAGTTAAGTAGCATTTTTTTTTTTCCTCCCAGAGCTTCCAAGATCCTTCCAACAACCATCCTCAGCAACAGTGAGGCGCTAAGCAACTCAGTGAGACCCTGTCTCTACATAAAACACAAAATAGGGCTGGGGATGTGGCTCAGTGGTCGAGTAACCCTGAGTTCAATTCCCGGTACCAAAAAAAAAGTGGATCTTTGTTGTTGTTACTATTTTACTGATAAATCTTTTCCTTTCTTTTTACTTTCAACCATCCTTTGTCCTAATGTGTCAGTAATTTGTCTTATAAACAGCACAAGGCTAGTTTTGTTTCTGCTTCTGGTCTGGCAGTGTTTGTCTTTTAACTTGACCAGCTACTCCATTTACTCATATTCTAATTGCTGAGGTGTTTTGTATAAAACACAATATGTGATGCACTTTCTCTTTATTCCATTTCCCTCCAGATTTCTTATTTCACCTTTGTGACTTCTTTTTGATTGAGAGATTTTCTTGTCCCTCTTTCTCCCTCTGTGAGTTTAGAAGTTACACGTTCTCTATTATTTTAGATGTGTGTTTTGCCTACCAAAGTTTCTCATCAGTACTTTGGTCTCTTTGAACAACACAAGAACTTTTCACTTATCATTATCATGCATTTTAGTTCTATCCTGTTTTTTTTTTTTAACCTGAACTGTGTTTTTGTGCCTTTGTGGTCCACTTAGATCTGCGCACTCATTTGTCACTTTTATTGCTCATTTATTCCATCTTGTGTCTCATATTTTCCCCACGGTTAAGGCTCTTCTTTCTGCTGAACTCAATTTTTTAAAAATTTCCTTTAGTAAGAATATAGGTTTAGCAAAAAATTTTCAGTTTTTATTCCTGAAAGTGTGTTTATTTCCATTTGCATCTTTGAAGGACGGACAGGAATGTAGTTCTAGATTGACAGTTGTTTTCTCACAATACAGTGAGCGAAAGTATTGTTTTTGCTATTGAGAAATCCACAGTAAGTCTAATTGCGGTTTCACTGGGTAATCTGTCTTTTATTTCCATCTACTTTTAAGATCATATCATTGTTTTTAGTGTTCTGTGGTTTCTAGGTGTGCTTTTTTCTTCTTATGATTTCCATTTATTTTCTATTTTAGTGATTCTATTCCTTTTATTTTCATTCATGATTCATGTCATTTATTTCCTTATTATTTTTTTTTAAATCTAATTGGGCTTCCTAGCCAGCAGCACTTTTCCCCCCACTTTGGTACTAGAGATTGAACCCAGGGGTGCATTACCACTGAGCAACCCAGCCCCCTTTTTTTTGGTACTGAAGATTGAACTCAGGGGCACTTGACCACTGAGCCACATCCCCAGCCCTATTTTGTGTTTTATGTAGAGACAGGGTCTCACTGAGTTGGTTAGCGCCTCGCCGTTTCTGAGGCTGGCTTTGAACTCGCCATTCTCCTGTCTCAGCCTCCCTAAGTGCTGGGATTACAGGCTTGCGCCACCTCGCTCGGCTCCTTTTTGTTTTTTAAGACAAGGTCATGCTATTGCTGAGGACCTCACTAAGTGGCCAATAATGGCCTTGAACTCACGATCCTCCTGCCTCAGCCTCCCAAGTGGCTGAGCTTACAGGGGTGCACCTCCGCACCTGGACCGACAGCACTTTTCAATGAGGTACTCTTCATCTACAATTTTTAAAATTTTTTTCTTTTATTTGTTTTTCCCTTTTGATCAGTTCCTGCATGTATCTTTCGTTCTCTATCTTTTTAGTGAGAAATTCCAAACACAGAAAAGCTGAAGCAACTGCACATTGAATACCCTCAAGATTGTGCCACTGACTACTGTCCTTGCTGCGTCTTATTTTTTATGCATCTAAAGCTGGCTGCAGACATCAGATCCCTACCCCTAAATCCATCACATACTCATTCCTCTTTTAGTTACCTCTGGCTCATGAATGAGGGGAGCTCTTCTCGTGCCAACTAATTGAAAAGCTTTGTGCTGGGCAGAGGGGAGATTTTGTTTCCGTCCAGCAGGAAACCTCTCTGGTTCCAGTAATGTTCTCAATTCCAAGGAATGTGTGTCTGTGAGTTGTTTAACCTTCCGTTGCCCCAGCTGGCCAGAAGCAGCAGCAAGAAAGCTGCTCACAATGCAGTGGCTCACCCCAGCCTCTTCCCTGGAAGGCAGGTTGCTTCCTGTCCAGACAAGTGTGTGATGACCCCTCCTCCTGTACAGTCTCCCTGGCCCCAGGCCTTGATGTGAGCCAGTTCCAGAAGGTTCCAGGCTGCCAGGCTATACATCTCGCTCTTCTTATTCCAAACAAGTGACTGCTGGTTTGACCATTGAGATGAGCACTCTGAGTTTTGCAGGCTTAGACTGAGATCATAACCATGGATGCTTTTTCTTGGCTTCTTGGACACTTGAGTTTCATTGCCTTGGTAGCCCTTCCTTCTAGATCATAGTATAGATTTCAGAAACCCCTTAATAGGCCACAAGTGGAGAATGCAGGGCATGTAGGCTTCTGAGTTCTCCTCCAGAGGCTGGTGTGATTCCTCAAAGAAAGCATATGGCAGTAATTTTATTTGCAAAAAAAACATAAAACTTTTAATGTCCTGGGGGTGGAGAAATGGGAGGTCAGGAGGAAACTTTGGGGAGAAGTGACGGTGTTGGTCACCTCAACTATGGTGAATATCTCATGGGTATATACACCTGTCAAAGTCACATCAAATTGTATAATTTAAACATGTGCAGTCATCACACATCAACTGTACTTCAATAAAGTTGTTAAAATAGTTTTAACATTGTTATTACATTTTTAATTATTTTAACTCTTTATTGAGGTAGAACATACATACAGTAAGATGCACAAGTCTTAAACATACAATGTAATTCGATTTTCATATGGATACCAGCAATACTCAGATTAAAATTCAGATTTCTTCCAATACCTCAGAAATTCCCTGTGTCCTCCCACTCATTACCCACCAAGGGTAAAAGCTATGCTGTCCTAAAATACCATAGATCAGTTTTTCCCATTCTCAAACTTCATATTAAGTCTGAGGTTTGTGTCAACAATTTGCTCATTTTTACATTGTAATGGAGTATTCCATTTTCTGAATAGATCACCAGTTATCTAATCATTCTATTATTGATAGATATTGTTCCACATTTTGGGCTATTGTGAACAAAACTGCTAACGTCATTCTCATTCATGTCTTTCAGTGACTATTTACAGTCTTTTCATTTGGGTATTGTAAGAGATTGAACTATGGTCCCCCGCAAAAATGTCCACATCCTAGCCCTCAGAAACTATGCCTCTGACCTTATTTGGGAAAAGAAGCTTTGTAGATGTAATTAAGGATCTGGCTTATCTTGGATTATCCCAGTGGGCCCAAATCCAATGACAAGTGTCCTTCTCAGAGACACAGGGACGAGGAGAGATCATGTGAAGACAGGCAGAACTATATGGTCACAAGCTGAGGAGGACCTACCGGCAATAGAAACTGGCAGAGGTCTATAAGGGGAGCACAACCTTGCTGACATCTGGACTTCAGACTCCCACCTCCATAATTCTGAGATAATAAACTTCTGTTGTTGGAAGCCACCAAGTTTGTGATAATTAGTTATGGCAGACCTAGGAAGGAAATACTTAGAATTTAAAATTTAATAACATTAAATTTTATATCATTTAAAATTTAATAACATTCATTTATATTTGTTTTTAATGTGTACTGAACTCAAACTGAAAACATCCTTTTGAATGAGGTGCTATTTTTTCCCATTTTATAGTCAAAGAAACAGAGACACAGACACCACTCTCAGTGGTGAAGGTGCATTTCTTTCTGGTAACTAGGATCCTAATCGTTATCCTTAGTATCCTCTCCAACGTGAAATCTGTACTTTTTTTTTTTTTTTTTTTGGTACTGGGGATTGAGTTCAGGAGCACTCGACCACTGAGCCACATCCCCAGCCCTATTTTGTGTTTTATGTAGAGACAGAGTCTCACTGAGTTGCTTAGCATCTCGCCGTTGCTGAGGCTGGCTTTGAACTCGCGATTCTCCTGTCTCAGCCTCCCAAAGTGCTGGGATTACAGGTGTGCGCCACTGCGTCCGGCTGAAATTTGTACTTTTATTTTGCCACGTAAATACTCAATTCTGGGTCAAACTTGAGGTAAGTACACATTAATTTTTTTTAGTTGTAGATGGGCATAATACCTTTATTTTATTTATTTATTTTTATGTGGTGCTGAGGATTGAACCCAGTGCCTCACACATGCCAGGAAAGTGCTCTACCGTGAGCCACAACCTCAGCCCAAAACACTAATTTTATTTTCAAAATAAATTTTATTTCATTTGTTATTGAATGAGATTTCTGGCCTCACTCTCGATACAGTTCTGGATGCCTGGAAGTTCAAGAGCATATGATAAGGGCCTTAGTGCATTTGTTAATGTAGCTGCAAACCTTGTCAGTCATACTGTGGACTCTGAGAGCCATGTCCTACCTAGAGGGGTCTATTCCTTGAGAGCTTGTTTGGAGGTTCTAGTAGGAGAGTGCAGCTACTCCTATACCCTTGACTAAAGAACTTCCCTATCGGGGAAGGTTGTCTTCCTCGACTGAGCACGCAGCTTCAGGAGGGACACACATGGAGCGGTGAGGGAGAAAGGGGACACCCACCTAGCCAGCCAGATCAACCGAATCACTCTGGAGATCAATGGGGTGACAGATGTCGCAGTCAGATCGCCCTCATATCCTAGAGGAGGTCTGTTCCTTAGGCAGCCTGTGCTTCTTCGGCTAGTATTACCAGCCCTCCATCTTGTCTGATTTCAGACAAAGACAAGACCAGCTGTTTTTAAAGATTTTTCTTTTCAAAAAGCAAAACCAAGTGTGCATAATTCCAATACATAAAGCAGAAAAACAAATAAAAAAACAACAACGAAAATGAACTGTACCCAACGAAACCCGTCCTGTTTGGAGGGATTTTCTGACAACCTGATTGTGAAACAAAATGTAATCATTTCAATTCCTCATTCTTTGCTCCCTTTCCAAACACACATGCATCACCTTCTCGTTTTCAGAGTTTTCCTAGTAAACGGTGTGGAAAAGCACCCAGAGCCAAACAAAGCCAACACAGAGAAGTGACAAGCATTCTAGAATTCTTGTATTTCTCCTCCTTTATTTGCCCAGTGTCTTGTATAATATGGTTGTTGAAATCATGAACCATGGATGCTTATTCAAACACCCTCTCGGGAACATATAAGAGTAGCTTCCCCTGTGATTGGGTACTTAGCATGTACTCAAAGCCCAGGCTAAGCATTTTACTTATGTTATCTCATTATAGTCTCTCAAAACCCCTTGAGGTGGGTAATAAACTCCATGCTTTATGGATGAGGGCTGTAAGCTCGCTGACTGCAGGGACCAGATCTGTATATCTGTGGCTTAGTTCCCATTTTCTAGGAGAACAGCTGGTGACGTGTTTGTCACTGGGAGAGGAGAGAGTCTAGACAATTATCGCAATTGATCAAAAGACCCTCCACCCTCACTACTGAAGTGGACCCTCTATTATGTTGGAGATTTCTGGAACAGGACCCAGCTGGGGTGACATGTGGGTTGGAAGTTCCATTAGGCATTCTAAATCCCTCCAAAACAGAAAATTTTATACTTGATCCTGACAACTTTCTGCAAGAAATGCACCCCAGTGGTCAGAAAAATAATTTTTTTTAGGTTTGAGAAGCAGAGTGAGTCATGTTGTTTTAGGGGCTTCTCAAATTTCAAGGTAGCAATAAAATATAAACCATGAAAACAAAATAGAAAAGTAGGTGCTGGGAAGTAAGATGGGGAAAAAGAAGAAATGCATTGGGAAGTCCAATCTTCAGTACTCTGTTTCAAACTATAAAAGGAAAAAAAAAGTCTTCATTCCTGCCCAAGTGCTAGTTCCTTGGCAACTCAGTGTACCCAAACTTCCTCTCTAGATAGTCCCAGATTCAAGGACAGGAAATGACCTTGAACCTGGAATCCCTACTGTGAGAGTAGCATCCCTTCTATTCAAGATGACAGAAGACAAAGCAGATGTTCAGGAGAAGTAAAAACCTAATAACACTCCGAGAGGTCACTCTAGAGGGTGGCTAGGAGGGAACAGTCCAGTTTGCCCCATAGGAACACATCAGTTTTGTAGAAATGGAGCTCAGTATAGTCCCAAGGGTCAGAATGTGAACCAAAAATTGAGGACAGGACATCAGAGGAGCTGGGACTTTCCAGGGTGGAGAGTGTGGAAAGGGGTTTGGTCCACATCAGACACTCTTGGGGAAGGAACCTTAAGTAGACAGAGAATGTGGGTGGGATTTGATAAGGCTGTGGGTACTGGGGTACTGAGTGGGTATATTCATGGAACAAACCAGGTGTCACAGTTCACTGGAAACAAATAGACTCAGACGTCATGTGAAAACATTACATCAACGCTTACTGTTTGTCAGAAATACACAAGACCACACTCTGTTGAGTACTCACAAAGGACTGAAAATGATCCAATCAGCACAGACCCTATCTATGCATCAACTCTTCATGTGGAAAATTCTATAGAAATAGCACAAAATCTGGACCATTTACCGTACTGCCCCCCTGCCCCCAGGTGGGACTCTGGTGGGCAGTCTTATGACCCTGTGACTCCTCTGAATATGAGAAAGGCAGAGATCATGGAATGAGAAGGTGTTCTAGTTTGGATCCTAAATGTCCCCTAAAGGCCTATGTGTTGAAGGCTTAGCCCCCAACTTGGTGCTGTTGGAAGGTGGTGGGAATTTTAAGAGGTGGTGTCTAGTGGAGTCATCTAGTCATTGGAGGCAAGCCCTTCAAGCAAATCGTGGGACCCCAGCCCTCTTCTTCCTCCTTTATTTTGCATCCCAGCCATGAAGTGAATGGCTTTTCTCCCCACAAGCTTCTACCATGATGTGCTGCCTCACCACAGACCCAAAGCAAGGGGCTGATAGATCATAGACTGGAACCTCCAAAACCATGAACCAAAATAAACCTTTTTGCTTCACCCACTGATTCTCTCAGGTATTCGTTACAGTAATGGGAAGTTGACTAACGTAGAAGGGGATGTTTTTCAATTCCCAGAGCTTTTAGGGTGAGGAAGCATGAGGACATTCTTAGGTAACCCTTCTCTGTTTGAGATTTCATTTCCACATAAGAGTGCTTTCCCATGTTTCCAAGATCACTCCGTTTAAATGAGTTTTCTTCTTTTCACAGTCTCAGCTCAAGCCCTGAACTTCACTCAGAAATCTGCCTGCCAATGCAAACTAGCAAAGGTCAAGAGAACACTGATAGGAAGCCCAGTTTCCCCAAATAATTCAAACCCTAAGAAAGAATCTGGAGTCAACCTTGATGTTACCTGAAGGTACTAATCTTGAGCAAGGACAAAGGAGTGGATCTTGAGAAAAAATGTGCCAGGTGATGAGAGGAAATTGGACAGCTAGACACTTGGGGCCGGGTGATCACCATCTACCTGCTGCAGATTCCCAGGGCCAGCTTGAGCTCTGGCTGGATGTTGCTTGATGCCTCCATCAGAGGTCCCACAGGGATCTCTATGAAAAATAGAAAAATCTAACAGGTTTTCCTAGATAGAACTCTTGATGTTCTTATTCCAATTCTCTCCTGCTCTTTCAGTTGTTAAAACACAGGCTGGGTGATTTAGCTGGGTCCCACTCCTAAGTATGAACTGACAGGCAAGGATCATGCACATTTGAGGAAACCTAACCAAAATACATGGACAGTGACCCCATGTGGGCACTTCGGAAAACTCAGTCCAGGTTGAGTATCCCTTATCCAAAATGCTTGGGACCAGGAGAGTCTTGGATTTGGAATTTTGAAAATTTTGGGGGGACTTTCTGGGAAACAGTTATCTAGCAGGGTGTATAGTGACCTAGGAGGACCTCAAGAGATAGCACTGGGCGAGCTGGTGAGATCAGGCAGGGAAGGACCCTCCCCCGGGGCACACCCACTCACCACAGGCTACAAGATGTCTCCAGGACTGCACGGGGAGGCCACAGGGTGCACAAAGTCTCCCTCTATCCCCTTGTGGCACAGAGGTCGTGGATGTCATTCTCCAAGTGCACTGAGGCTCCGCTTCTCTACTGCAGGCCCTGAGGGGTCTTCATGGGCACCCAGCAATCCACAGAAGGTCCAGTGTAGGGCTGCCTTGTCCGGCAGGCACAGAGGAGGTAGGCCCAGGGGTCAGCCACAAGCCCTGGGCATCAGAGAGCCACGTGCCACCAGAGACACCCAAGTCATCCTGAGGATCCATGCTAAAGCCCAGGCTACAGGGGGTGTTCATGTAGATCTCAGGCACAGTCACCCTAGGGCATGGGATTTATGGACAGCCACAGAGAGGGCAGAGGCAGTCTGGACTGTGACTGCTGAGGACGTGGAGAAGGCCCTGAGTGTTCCTCCAGCCAGCATCAGGGGTAGCATCATCTGGAACAGACACTCAGGCAGTGTTAGGCAGCCCTGCCCAAACACCAGCTCCCCCTGGACCTCGCTCTCCACTCTCCACAGAGCACCCAATGGGTTTTTTTTTTGGTACCAGGCATTGAACCCAGAGATGCTTAACCACTGAGCCACATCCTCAGTACCCTCCTTTTTTTTTTTTTTTCATTTTGAAACAGAGTCTCACTAAGTTGCTTAGGGCCTTGCTAAGTTACTGAGACTGGCCTTGAATTTGTGATCTTCCTGCCTCAGCCTCATGAATAATGAGAGATCTTGAGGAAAGGATCAAATTCTACACATGAAATTTATTTATGGTTTCATGCACACCTTCTACACGTAGACTGAGGGCAATTTTATACATTTTTTAAATAATTTGGGGCATGAAACAAAGTTTTGTGTACACTGAACCATTAGACATATGACATCATGTCAGTATTCAAAACTTTTCAGATTTTGGAACATTTTGGATTTCAGATTTTCGGATTAGGATTGTTCAACTTATATTGTGAAGATATCAATTGTTGGTTATAACCTAATAATCAAAGTCTCATTATCATATTTTTTCTTCTTTTGGAACTTGATAAGCTGACTCTAGTATAAGAAGAAGATAAAACTTACCTTATCTAATATCAAGACTTACTATAGGGCTAAAGTAATTGAGGCAGTTTATAGCTCAGGACTGGACAGTAAATCAGTGGTACCAACCCGAGCACTCAGAGACAGACTCATACAGAGGAAGCACAGGGTGGCCAGGCAATCAGTGGCTTATGCAGAAGCGTTCATGCCAGCTCCATTTCTCATAGCAGGAAACCAGAAACAACCCAGTGTCTATGGGCTGGAAAAATGGATAAATTGTGATGCATTTCCACAATGGAATTTTGGACTGCAGTAGAAATAGATGAAGTATAGTTAACCTGCAATTACACAGATGAATCTTAGAAATATACTAGTCCCTCCTCATCTGCAATTTTGCTTTCCAGAGTTTTAGTTACCTTCAGTCCAAAAATATTAAAAGACAAGTACCAGAAATAAACATTTCACAAATTTTAAGTCATGTACAAGTAACATGATGCAATCTCACAGTCTTGCTCTGTCCTACCCAGGATGTGAATTATGGCTTCATCCAATGTATCCATGTTGTATATGCTACCCATCCATTAGTCACTTAGTAGCCATAATCATGATCAGAACCATTGTTGAAAAATCGATACTTGTGTACAGTGTTCTGAATACAGGATTCAGAGGTTCCAGGCATCCACTGGGGGTCTTGCAATGTATCCCCTGAGGATAAGGGGCACTACTGTAATGTTGAATGAGAAAATCAAGTCATAGAAAATGACACATGACCTATGTTCATATATAAATACATGAACAGTGTAACTCCACATCATGTACAACCATAAAAGTGGGAAGCTATACTCCATGTATGTATGATATATCAAAATACATTCTACTGTCATGTATAACTAAAAAGAACAAATAGAATTTTTTAAAAAGATGACACATGGTAATGTTTCATTTGATTTATTTATTTTTGTTACTGGGGATTGAATGCAGGAGTGCTTAACCCCTGAGATATATCCAAAGCACTTTTCATTTTTTATTTTGAGACAAGGCCTTACTGAGTTTCACAAAGCCTTGCTAAGCTGCCAAGGATGGCCTCAAACTTGTGATCCTCCTGCCTCAGACTCTCTAGTCACTGGAATTACAAGGTGTGTTCCACCATGCCTGGCAGATATGGTTTCATTTTATAAAACTCAAAAACAAGCAAAACTTTAAAAATACATTATTTAGAAATACATACTAATGTGATTAAAATTATTAGAAATATAGTGGAATGATCTGCGTGCGGTGGTGCACGCCTGTAATCCCAGAGCCTTGGGAGGCTGAGGCAAGATGATAGCAAGTTCAATGCCAACCTCAGCAATTTAATGAGGCCCTAAGAAACTTAGTGAGACTCTGTCTCAAAGCAAAATATAGAAAAGGTTGAGGATGTGGCTCAGTGGCAAAGAGCCACTGATTTCAATCCCTGGTACAAAAAAAAAAAAGTCGAATATTAACTTTCAGAGAAAGGGTAATGAAAACTTTTGGAAGAAAAGGTCATGACTCTCTGGCCTAAGGCAGTCACAGGTTCAAACTAGGAATGGAGCATGAGGCTCATTCTGTTATATATGAAAACTCACATCTATAATACAGATGCTCCTTAATGTGTGTCGATTATTATGTAATAAAAATAGAAAAGAAGGAGAAAAGTGCTCAACCTAAGCCAACCTTAGCTCAACCTAAGCTCAACCTGGCCAGTGTTTATAGACCAGGATGAGGAGAAGGACTTGTACATAGTAGTGAGATGGGGATCTCAGAGACGCAAGAAGGGACCCAGAAATCATGGCAATACAGAGGCCGACAGCTTCCCAGGGGGAAGAGGGCTGTCCCAGGTTCAGGGTTTTAAAAGCAAAGCAGGAAGATGAGGGCTGGCAAATGTATTGGGTTTGACCACCAGCATGGTCCCTTTGCACTGAGGCACAGTTCTGGGGAGCTGAGGGCAGAAGCTCTGTTGGCTACAGTGTGGCAGGCTGCAGGCCAACGCCAAGGATGGACCACTATGGGCCTGGGATGAGGATAACCCTTTCTTCAATGGGCCAGTCAAGAAGGGAAGGATGAGGTGGCTTTCCTCAGCCTCCTCTGTAGTAGGAGCACCCCACCCCCACCCCACTCTCTCCTTTCTCTCAGGAACAGCTGGCCCGAGGGTAACCGGACTCCAGCTGGACATGCTATTCCAGCCTGAAGGTCATAACTCTCTGGCCCAACCAGGATAAAAGGAAGAGCCAGGTCTCCTACCCTTATCCTAGAAGTCTGAAACCTGTGAGAGTAGAAGAAGGAAGAGCCCATAAGGTAGGGCTCATGGGGTCCTAGGGTACCTGGTAAGATCCAGGCCTGGCCTTTAAAGGTCAATGTCTTCCCCAAACCCAGAGGAATCCTTACTGGGTTCCACAGGCCCTCCTTCTCCATTCCCTGGGAGGTTAGATTCCAGGAGCCTTTGCTGTGTTCTGTGAGGACAGGCAGGCTCTTGTCTGGCCTCCCCAGACCTAGGTGGCCGCCAACATCATAGCCGCTGCGGCAGGAACTGGCCAAGCTTCCTCCCTGGCTCTGGAGGCTGCAGCAGCTACCTTCCCTTTGTTTGTCTTGGGAGGGGCAATTGCTGGGCAAACAGAGAAGGGAAATCCTGGATTCTGCCCCTCTCTCCATTATCAGCCGTTACACAGGCCTGAGGCCTCTGGGGCCCATTCAGGCCTGGTTCTTTCTTGGCCCTGTATATGGAAGGAACGTGGGTTTTGGACTGGAGTCTACAGAGTGTCCAGGGCCTGGTTTTAGTGAAAACTTAGAAAAACTCCCAGCCTAGGGACATGGACACATGTTTGCTGAGCACTTGCTTCTTGGGCTGGGTGCTCTGCATGGCCAAGCTCTCTGACACTGTCCACTCATCCTAGGATGTTGTAACAGGACCTTTAGTGTCCAGAGAAGGAACCGAGGCTCAGAGTTATGAGGGGAGTGTTGGAAGATCCCAGATCTCTGACCATTTCTCATTTCTCTGAGTGGAACAGGAGTGGAAGATGCAAGGGGCTTTTTGGACAGGGGCTCCTCCCTTCATCTATCTTTTTTTCTCCCCCAGAGGCCACGTTACTATCCACGACACTCCTCATGGCTGAGCTCCTACCCCAGCTGTCTTGGGTGCCCCCAGGTTCCTGGGGAGGCGCCCAGGACTCTCCTGTTCCTCCGGCTGAGCATCGGGCACAGGATGAGAGGACCCAGGGCCTGGCGCCTAAGCCATGGAAGCTCCTGGAGGTGCCCACCATTCACATAACACCATCTAGTGATGGAGAGTCACCCCCCTCCACCCCAACCACCCCACGCTTGCAGCGGCCGAGGACCCCAGACCTGGAAAGTCTGTCTCAGGACAGGTCAGACCTGGGCAGTGGAATGGATAGAGGGTTTTGTCCCCCCCCATGTTCAAGGGTGGGTTCCTTGTGGGCTGTCATTGCTTAGGTGCAGGTAGGGGGACTGCCGGTTAGTGAGGGTGGCCCACAGGGACCTGACTGGAAACTATGAAATAGTTGTAGTAGAGCATGCATTGGGACAACTGAACACTGCCTAACAAGACTAAAGTGGAACCCATCCCGCCCTCCGTTTGGCACATTCAGGAGTTTTCAAACTATGGGTGAGGACCCACATAAGGGTCATGAAACCAATGTGGTCAGTTGTGATCACATTTTGCTCCCAGACTGAAATAATATAGAATTGAAAGCAATGCCACAGATGACGCTCAGCAAGGTAAGTGTGGTTTCCTGTAACTTCTGTGACATGACATATATTCCTAAGTGTGTGCCGGAGGCAAATGTAAGAGGTATTTCCTGCTGTAGCTCACAGGCCAAAAAAAAAAAAAAAAAAAAAGTTTAAACAAAACTTCTGCAAAGAAATACTACCTCTAGCTCAAGGAGACAGGAACTGGGAGGTTCAAGGGCACAAGGGGAAAAAAAGGAAAGAACTATGCTGCCCTAAATAGAAATACGCAATGTGGTTTCTTCCAACAATGGACACTCGATAAGAGCTAAGGTTTATGAAGTAGAGCTCTGTGTACTGGTGTGCAGAAACCTCGGAAGTAATGGGGACGAGAAAAAGCAAGTTGCAAAATGGTACATTAGGAGCCCAATTGTGTATCTTTTTCAAAGACACTGAATATCAGGCTATGCTGTTGGTGGATGCATCCTGATGTAGAAAAAGGATAGAAAATCACACGGGAAAGACCCACACTGACTTGGAGGCAGTGGGCACCTTGGAGTTCCCAGGCAGAGCAAGTGGGGATGGGGAGCTGAGCCTTTGGCTGTAACTTTAATAGATAATTTCTTCTTCTCTTCCTTTTGTAAGGATCTCAAACAAAATGGTCAAACATCCACATCTATTGGATATGGGTGAGGGAGACCTGGATGGCTATCATATTTTTTCCTTTAAGTAGGAAATAAACCCTACTTAAAAATGTGAACGTATTTCAAAAGAAGAAACAGGCAAGGAGAAATATACAAAGAGAGCAACAGGACACAGGCAAAGGGTGGAAGGAAGGCCTGCCTGACAGCTAAGGAGGAGAGGCAGCCATGGAAGAATGAGGAAGAGCTTTAGAGGCAGAAGGGACAGCAGGAGGAAGTCCTGAGGCAGGAGGCCTAGGGCACGCATGTGCTTGGACAGAAAGAAACTGCAGGGAGTTTCTCCCAGTGGCTGGGGAAATGAGCAAAAGGGAGACCTAGGAGGAGGTGGTGACAGATGAGAGGTCCAAGCACTAGGACCTTAGGTGTCAACCTGCACTCTTCTTGGCTTTTACCTGGAATAATGTGTATGTTGGGGCTAAGGTGAAGGGTGGGTTGTCCCTGAGCTAGGACAGGAAGTGGACAAGAGATCAGGAATGGATAAGGCTGGTGTGATAGTCCAGGTGGGAACAGGGGAGGGGAGTTTAGATTCTGTATAAACTGTAGGTTAACTGACAAGGGTGTGTGATAGATTGGGTATGGGTGTTGGTTAAAGAGAGGGGTGAAGGAAGACTCAGAGGTTTGGAGGTGACTATCTACCAAAATATAGAAGGCAGATGGTTGTTTTTGTTTTGTTTTGGAGGGGCAGGGGTTTGAGTTGGGGAAGGGTTAAGGGCTGGGAAGGGATGGGAATAGAGTTGTTTTTTTTTAACATTTTACAATTTTTAAAATTTGTTCTAACTAGTTATACATGACAGTAGAATGCATTTTGACACATCATACATAAATGGAGTATAACTTCTCATTCCTCTGGTTGTACATGATGTAGAATTACACAGGTCATGTAATCATATACTTACCTAGGGTAATAATGTCCGATTCGTTCTACTATCAGGGAATGGAGTTTTTTCAAAAGAGGTAGGGATAGCCCACCCTGGAGAGTGGTGGGGAACGCCTGTGCTGGGGCCTGAGACTAGGAGCTGGGAGCTGGGGTTCATGTTCTGTGTTTTTGGTCAAGGAATTCAGGACACCAAAAGACAGCACCTTGCAGAGATGGGTGCAGGCTACGGTGTCAGAGCAACAGCTGGGTGGCTTGCACATCACTTCCCATCTTTAAGGCTGGGCTTCCCCATCTCTAAAAGCACTGTTGGGGGCGGGGAAGGGGGAGCCCCTACCACGGAGTTTGTGGGCTGCCCAGGCTTGGGAGAACTTGCCCTGGGCCACAGCACAGTCAAGAGACAGAGGGGACAGGATTCTGACTTAGACTGGAGGACTAGGACCGCGAAGTCCCCAGAGACCAAGGTCTGAAACCTCCTGGAACCAGGAACTGAGGCTGAGTGACTGGGGAGGCGAAGGGGGCCCCGCCTCTTCCCGCGCTCTTCAGTTCCCCCCACCAAACCACCTACACACCTCGGCTTCCCAGCACTTCTGTGCCACCTTTGCCTTGCCTCTCCTGTTCCTCCCTAGGGTGGCGGGGAGCTCCCTGCCAGGAGTTTGAGTGGGGCTGAGGACCCGAGGGCGCCCCAGTTTGTCCCCGGCAGTTATCATCCTGGTGTTCAGTTTTAACACAACCTCTGTGTCCCTTTTTCTCGCTGTCCCGGTCCTCCTCCCCCTTTCCTCCTGTTCCCCTCGGTAAGCGGGATTCTGTCCCCGGCCTTTCTGACCGCTTCTAGGCCGCAGCGGGTCCCTCCCGCCCTCCCCGCCCGGGCAGGGGGCGGCGCCGTGACGCGGCGGGGCGGGGGCAGGAAGGGGGTGTCGCTGACGCCGCGGCGGCCTCCGGCGGCTCCGGCCTTTTGTGCGGGCGGCGGGGTCGGGTGGGGGCGGCGGCCGAGGCTGGGGAGGCTGATGCCCTGCGGGGTCGCCCAACTCAGCCAGCCCCGCTCAGCCGAGCCCTGCCCTGCCTGCGGCCGGGCGCGCCCACCGCGCCGCATCCATGTTCGAGTAAGGACCGGGGCCGCCGGGGTCGGGGCCGGGAGGACCGGGAGGCCGCCGCCGAGTGGTGGCGGGGTCTGGGAGCCGGTGCACGTGGGGCCGGCCGGGGTGACCCTGGCTGGTGGCGGCGAACGGTGGTGCTGGGGGCTCCCGGGGCAAGGGGCGCAGCTGGCGATGGAGCGCAGACGGCGGGAGGGCCCGCGGTCTGGGTCGTCACTGCTGGCCCGCGACGCGCGGGCTTGCGGGGTTTTGCTGGGGTCCTGGAGCCCTTCTTGCGGAAAGGATCCCTGGGTCAGCATGGCCCCGGCCCTCAGGAGCCAGGGGTAGTCTCCTGAGCCTACACAGAGGCTGGCCCTGGTCTGTGGGCCCGGGATGGAGGGAGGACCGCGGCTAGTCCCCGCCAACTGGGCGCACAGGCCGCGGAGCCCTGGCAGGCCCGGGACAGGCCCTCCTGGCCGCGCCCCCTCCCACCGTCCTCCACTGCTGCTGGGGTGGGGGCTTCTGTGTGGCCCGAGGACCCAGCGCCCGAGATCCTCTGGGGTCCTGTGTGCGCCTAATTGACCTCCTATCCATGTCTGGCCCGGCGTGCGACCCTGTTTCCGATTATGAATCTCCTCTTGCAAGTGTCTGTAGGTCTCTCTGGGGCTCTTCGTGTGTGTGAAGCAGCTGTGATCCTTTTCGGTGGTGTCTGTGTGTGTAATTCACCATAAATTCTGTCTGTGGCCCTGGTGTTCCCACAAGTTACCTGTGTGTGTCTGATTGTGACTGTGTAGTGTGTGTCTGGGGCTTTTCACCTGCTGCTAGGACCCACCGTTGGTTGTACAGTGTGCAAAGTGTTTCATTCCATCTGTGACTTCATGAGCAAATACAAATTACCTGCTAGTGACTCTGGAGTGTTTACCTGCGCCTGGGGCTCCTAGTGTTCTCCTTGGTTGTTTGTGCAGGAATTTACCATTAATTCCATCTGTGGCTCCAAGTGTCACTGTGAGTTACCCATGTGTGTCCCATAATGACTCTAGTGCGTGTACACATGTCTGGGCTCTCTGTTCCGCCGTGACCTACTGCGTTTCTATACACCTCTAATTTACCTCTGAAACTCTTATTTAGCTTTGTATGCAAATGTAAATGACCTGTATGTGTCCATTTGTGACATTGTGTTTCTGGGAGCTCAGTTTCTGTGGATGTGACCCTCTGTTTGTTTGTGCCTATAATTTACCTCTAATTCCATCTTTGGATGAGTTTCTATATGTATCCATTTGTGACATTGTTGTATATTGAGTGGGATTTTCTGTATGCCGCTGAGACCCTTTGTGGCTTTGTCTGTGTGAAGAGAGAGAGAGAGACCCCTGGTGGCTCTCTGTGGGCCTGGGACCCTCCTTCCTGAGACCTTGGGAGTAACCTTGACTCTCTGGAGGCAGTAATAATGATAACTAACATTGTCCCCCTGTTTGTAAAGCATGTCCTACACATTATTTCAGTATCTGGCCACTGTGTTGTCGAGGTGTGTCCACAGCCCCCTGGACTGTGTGATTCCGGAGTCCTTCATGGCTGTGTGAGTGTCATGGTTCTCTGCCATCTCAACATCGGCTGACAGTTCCATCCCTTGTCACTTTAGAACTGGCCTTTACTTTGTCTTTCCTGCCAGACAGTGAACACCATGAGGGCAGGATGTTCAGACTGACTGATGACTCCATTTACCTAGGACTGTGTGTGTGTTGGTGGCACCCCCTGTGACTGTCTTCCACCACATGGCTTTCTTTGTGATTGTGTGAATGGTTTTTCCTTTGATGCTTTGCTGAGCCTCTGTGGCTGTGTGTGAATGTCATTTATCTGGGACTTTCTGTGGTTCTCTCTTTTTTGTTTAATTAAAAAAATTTTTTTTGTTCTTTTTAGTTATACATGACAGTAGAATGTATTTTGACCTGTTATAGATACATGGAGTTTAATTTCCCATTCTTGCGGTTGTACATTGTGTGGAGTTACACAGGTCATGCATTCATATATGAACATAGGAAAGTTATGGCCAATTCATTCTGTTATTTCTATGGTTTTCTATGTGTTTCTGTGATCCTCTCCAGCACTGTGTATGTGTGTGTGTGTGTGTGACTTTTCCAGAACTTTGTGTGTTGCTGTAGCATATTTATAATGCTGAGGTTGTGTGTGTTTGTAATTACTCTGGGACTCTGGCTCTGTGTGTGACTATAGCATATCGGTGACACTACCATTGTGTATGTGTTTGTGTGCATGTGACAGACTTTGCAATTTGCCTAGGACACTAGCTGTGTGTGACCCTCCTGAGTTTTCTGCTGATGCACATCTGTGTATGCATTTGCCCCACTCTGACCAACAGCATCTTCAGACAGCCCCGGAAGTCTGAGGTGAGGTGTCTGCAGTGGCGAAAACGCACACTCCCGAGTCCCCGCCCCCATAACGGTCCAACTGCTGCTTGGGCTCCGCCCTTCACTCTGCCGCCAGCTGGGTTGGGCAGACCCTGGGCTGGGCCTGCCCTTGGGCACTTCCTGATTGCCCTGCCCAGGAGCAAGAACTGGGGCGCAGGCCTTGCCCTGTCTGTGTGTCTTGAACCTGTCCCCAGGCAGCCCTGTCTCTACATCTTGGCTTTGAGAGAGTAGGGCAGGGTTGTTTCAGGCCAGAGAGAGGTGAGAAGATGAGGTGAGGGAGGGACATGGGCACCCCCTCCTCAGAGCCCTTCCCCATTCACCAGTACCTTCAGGGGGAAACCCCACAAACTCCTGACCAGGGTCCCCGGGCCTCTGGCCTGGGCCCTACCCTCCTCCCCCACCTCACTCTTCCTCAGACTTGCCAAGCTCGATCCTGTGCCTGAACTTGATGTTCCTGCACCTAGAACTGTCTTCCCCCAGTTCTCCCGCTCTGCCAAGTCTGTTCTTTGTCCTCATCATTCACAGCCTTGCCTGGCAAGGCCTTTGCAGACTCTCTCACTAAAGAAACCATCCTTGCTCCTAGTTGTCCCGTCTTGTGTCTCTGTGGTCCTCACCCATGAACCTGTGGCAGAATCTGCTGGGGCCCACCCTGGTTTCTGATTCTGCTTAGGACTGGGTCCTGGGATCTGCATTTCCAACAACTTCCAGCGCTGCTGGTATGGCCAGTCTGGGGGCCATGCTGGGCAGCGCTGCTCTGGAGCTGGCCAGTGTCTGAGGTCATCATCCTCATTTATATGTTTTCTTACTGATTAACTGGGTTCCTCAGCTGGCACACAGTTCCTGCGGACTGGGATGGATCTGTGTGGTCCCCATGTGTCTGCAGGGCCAGGCGCAGGGTAGGTGCAGAGATTGCTTAGGGAGCAAATGACTGGAAGCTCCTGCCACTGGCCCAGGTGCATGGGAGCTATTGTCAGGGTCCGTGCAGCATCTTGGATAGAGGGGCTGGGATGGTGGCAGGGCTATGTACTCCATTTCATTCTGCCAGCCCCTGCAGGAGGGAGAAGAGTCCAGCCAACCAAAGTGTCTCTATATGCTGGACTTTGTGTTGCTTTTTTTTCCTCTAGGCAACCCTGTGAGGTGGGTACAGTCGCTATTCTCATTATATAGCAGAGGAAACTGAGGCTCAGGAAGGTCCAGATACCAGCCCACAGTCACACGGGAAATGGCAGACCAGAGGGCCCTAGATCTACTAGTCCAAGTTCTTCAATTTGCACACCTGGTTGAATCCAAGTTCTAGGAGGGAGGTGGTGGATCATTCACTCAGTCCATAGTGGTAGATGCACACAGGGAACCTACTATGTGCCAAGCCCAGGCCAGGCGGTGGGGATGAGAATCCAGGGGAGATACAGAGGTCTGCTGCTGAGGAGAAAGAGAAAGCAGGGAAGGAGGACCAGGGGTGGACAGTGTGGTTTCTCATAGGGCACGGGGGGAGGTGTCCTGAGATGTGTCCATTGACAAGGACATGAAGGAGGTGACATCTGGAAGGAAGAGCATTTGGGACAGAGGGAAGAGCCAAGGTAGGGGCTGCAGGGGACGAAATAAAGGTGACATGTTCAAGAGGGACCAGCACCGGGCTTTCCTGGGGTGAGAGGTAGCCTGAGTCGGGCTGGCACAGGCTGTCTCTAGCTGCAGGTGGGCACAAACTGGATGCAGGGACAGAAGCAGGGGACCAAGGAGAAGGCTGGTCCAGGGAGAGTGGCAATGGCCCAGGCCACCATTTGTGTTTAATTTTTTCATATATTCCACAAATTCATTTTACAACTATGTGACTGCTTCACTCTGCCCCATCCTGAGCAGGGCAGGGACAGACACTGAGCAGAGCAGAGACCAGAGCAACCCCAAGGACTGCTATCAGGAAGCCTATAGACCGTGGGGGAAATGAGCTGTTCTCAGCCAGTGACAATCCAGGCTCCGGAGGAGAGCTGCCCAAGGGCACCGGTGTGGGGAGGGGGTGCGTGCGCAAGAGTCTTGAAGGATGAGAATCTGCTGGACAAAGAAGGGCAGGGATGGTCTGGATGGAGGGAGGGTAAGTGCTGGTGCTTGGTGACAGGAGAGGCAAGTTGGAAGAGCCCCTCCTGGTGGAGGGAATCCCTCCTGCACCCCAGAATAGATCACTGCTCCCCAGTGGGCATCTGGCCGAAATAGACCAGCTGTCCATCCTTCGGCAAGTGGTTCATGCTTTGATACTCAGTTTCCTCCTCTATGAAGCAGGAACGGTGATGCGATCGGGTGCACTGGGTTATTTGAGGAATAATAAAATTAATCACTCAGAGAGCGGGCCACAGCTCCTGATAAGGAGTCAACAGTGAATGTCCCTTTAAAGTTCCCGATGCTTACACCACAGCCTTTATTAGTCTGTATTTGCGCAGCCATCTGAGCCTTGTTTGTCTAACATCTGCCTCCCCACCAGAAGGTTAACTCTCCAAGGGCAGGAGCCACAGCCCAGGGTCTCTGCTCTTGCCAGGTCCAGCCAGCACAAGATTATTTACTCAGTCACCCATGTTTATTGAGTATTAATTATGTGTCCCACACAGTTTAGGGTACTAGGGTGACAAGTAGCAACCAGGACCTCCCAATGTTCGGGAAGGCAATAAACAAACTGAACAAATGAACCAGGAAGAGTGTAGATAGCATGGGGTGCGACTAGGGAGGTGCTCACACTGGGCTGAGTGACAGGTGAGAAGGTGCATTTGAGATGAATAAGACCAGCCGGCTCGGCTGGGGCTGCCGACGGGCATTCCAGGGGAAGTAACCACAAATGCAGAGGCCTTGTCCTGGGAATGAGGTTTGAGAGCTTCAGGGACAGAGGAGGCTGGAATGGTTGGGACAGTCAGGAGAAGGGAGGGCATAAAGTCAGGGAGGTGACAGGATCTGGTCACCGGGGCTTTGGGTCTCTGGGTGAGGACTTTGCTTTAACCTGAAGTGAGATGCAGTCAAGACAGGGCAGGGCTTGGAGCCTGGAGGACCCTGATCTGACTCAGGTGGTCACAACCAGAAGTAGCTGCATTGGGAACAGACTGTGGGGGCAGAGACAGGAACAGCAGACTGGGGAGGAGGCTGCGGGGGGTCTGGGACGCCCAGGCTGTAGGGGATGGAGGCTGGAACAAGGAGAAGTGGGTAGAAAAGAAATGAGTGGGGGTGCACAACTGTAAGGCCAGCGGCTCGGGAGGCTGAGGCCAGAGGATCACAAGTTCCAAGCTAGCCTCAGCAACTTAGCAAGGCTGTAAGCAACCTAGTGAGACTCTGTCTCTAAGTAAAAAAAAATAAAGAGGCCTGGGGATGTGGCTCAGTGATAAAGCGCCCCTGGGCTCAATCCCTGGTACCAAAAAAAAAAAGTAGTTTATATAGACATATATTTTATATATTATATATACTTTTTAAATTTATATTTTATATATATGTGTGTGTGTGTGTGCTGGGATGAAACCCAGGGCCTTGGGAATGCTAGGCAAGCGCTCTACCACAGAGCTACATCCCCAGCCCTGGAAATAGAGTGTGGTGAGGGAGCAGGTGGGACTTACGAACAGATTGGAAATGAGTGGGGGAAGAAATTAATCAAGAAAGATAGATTCTTAGGATTTGTAGCTTGAGCAACTGAGTGGAAAGTCACTGTAGTATGAAAGTCTTTGTAGTATGAATGAATGAGTATGTTTAAAAAAAACAGGCTTGGTGCCGTGACGCAGCCTATCATTCCAGCTACTCAGGAGGCTGAGGCAGGGGGATTACATGTTCAAAGCCACCCTGGGCAATTTAGCAAGACCCTGTCTCAAAATAAAAAGAAAAGGGGTGGAGATGGGGGAATCACACAGTAGTAATGCGCTTTTGCACTCAGGCCCTGGATTCTATCCCTAGCAAGAGGGGGGTTAAAAAAAAAAAAGCAGCTGCTCTTGAATGCTCAACTGTACCTGCTCAGCTGCACCCGGCTCTATTAGAAGAACTTAATACTTTACACATATTGATTTAACCCTCAAAACAAGGAGATGAGGGTGTGTGTTTAGGGTGGGTGGATAGGGGGGACGGTAAATGTGCCCATGGACAGGCCTTCAAAAACAGGCCTGTCCCTGTCCCCCAGCCTGTTTCCCTCGGCACTTCTCTTCTCCCTACCCCCAGCACCACGCCCCATTCTGGCCGGAGCACACCCAGCAGCTCCCCATCTCTCCGTAAACGGCTGCAGCTCTTGCCCCCAAGCCGTCCCCCTCCTGAGCCAGAACCAGGCACCATGGTGGAGAAGGGGTCAGATAGTTCCTCGGAAAAGAGTGGAGTGTCTGGGACCCCCAGCACCCAGAGCCTGGGCAGCCGGAACTTCATCCGCAACAGCAAGGTCAGCGTAAGCACCAGTTGGGGGAACCGAGGGCTGGCAGGGTGGGCAACCCAAGGCCTCATTCTGACTCCTCTCTTTCTCTTGCAGAAGATGCAGAGCTGGTACAGTGTAAGTATCTGGGCAAGGGGACTTGCTAGAGGGGTGGAAGGGAAGGGGCCATCTGCTGACCTGGAGCCCTAGGTTGAAGCAGTCAAGGAACAGGGGCTGTGATTAGCACACCAGAATTATACCCTGTGATGCTGGTTAGATGCTGTGCGATCAGGGGTATCGCTTAACCTCTCTGGGCCTTTCAAACTCCCCTTAAGAAACAGCCCTACCTTACAAGGCTGAAGGGAACAGTCAGTAGGAGTTGGTGATGCTGGTGGTACTTGACACGGGGTCTGGCTTATCTAAGAAATCAGCCAATGACAGCTGTCATTAAAGAGATCCTCATGTCACAGGCAATGGAAGGCAGAAGCAGGTTAGATACGGAAGCTTCAGAGAGCCCTGGAGGCTGAGAAGACTGAGGGGGCTCTGGAAGCTTTGTGGGGTAGAGCTGGGGGTGGGTATCCCCATCCAGGTTCTCCCTTCCCAAACTTCCCTCAGATGCTAAGCCCCACCTACAAACAGCGCAATGAGGACTTCCGGAAGCTGTTCAGCAAACTCCCTGAAGCTGAGCGCCTCATCGTGGGTGAGTCCCTGCATCTCAGACCCAGTCCCAGCCCTCTGACCTGTGTTCTCAGCCTCCTGTGTTCTCAGCCTCTGGGCTGCCACAACAGCCAGGCAGGTGACTCTAGTAACTGCCTGTTTCTCCTCTCCCCGCTCTCAGATTACTCCTGTGCCCTGCAGCGGGAGATCCTCCTTCAGGGACGCCTCTATCTCTCTGAGAACTGGATCTGCTTCTACAGCAACATCTTCCGCTGGGAGACCACGGTGAGCTGATGGGAGGGGAAGGACTCCAGGGTGGCAGAGCCCTGGCCCCTTCTGACGCTCCTGCTGCCTTCAGATCTCCATCCAGTTGAAGGAAGTGACATGTCTGAAGAAGGAAAAGACAGCCAAACTGATCCCCAACGCCATCCAGATCTGTACAGAGAGCGAGAAGGTGAGCCCAGGGACTCAGTGACGGGAACCACATAGTCACTGATCTCAGCAGTCTCCGCACTCCCCTGACCCAAAGCCAATCAAAGCCAAGCTCCGTTTCTTCTGCACCCCAAACCTCTCTCAGATCTGTCACCTGCTCCTTATTCTCCCACCTCTACCATGGCCTGGCTCCCATCCTCTCTGAGCTGGGTCCCTACCTCAACTTCCTGTCAGATCCTTTGCTCACATAGCTGCTCAATGACATAGTGAATCCTTCCCTCCCACATGTCTGGCAACTCAGATGTCCTTGCTGCTTGAATGCCCCTCTGATGCTCCATTCTGTCCTTTTCATCATTGCCTCACGTCCAGTTCATTGAAAGGTGGCTAGTCCAACCGTGGGCAAGACAGGGAGCGGGGAGGGCAGAGGAAGACGTCACAGCAGACTTCCTTTGCTGTTCTGTGGATTAGGTGACCACCCCAGAGACCTAGGGGCCTGGGAAAATGCCCTGGGCTTCCCCATTGCAGCCCCAGCCACCTTGAGCTGAGCCTGTCTAGAGAAGAGTCTGTCTCCCACCCTGGACTGTGAGCTCCAAGGAGGAGCCAGGGCCTGTCTTCACCTTGCAGTGACCCCACAGGTCTGGGCACAGGAGAAGTATTTTGTGGAATGAATGCAGGGACAAATGAGTGGGTGCATCAGGACAGAGCAGCAGGGACAGTCTTGTGCGAGGATGGAGCTTGCCTTGCTCCACCCTGTCTGTCCCCAGCCCTTACGTGCCCTTCTCTGCAGCATTTCTTCACTTCCTTTGGGGCCCGTGACCGATGCTTCCTCCTTATCTTCCGCCTCTGGCAGAATGCACTGCTTGAAAAGGTGAGCCTGGATAAGGCCTGGGGGAGAAGCAGGGTGCCAAGGGACCATGGAGCCAGGGATGCCAGGTCTCAGGGAACAGGAGGAACCCCTACACCAGCCCTCATACAGCCCACAGGCCCAGCCAGAGACAGCCAAGGGCTTCTGTCAGGCCTGACTCTGAAGCTGAGTCTCCAGAAGAGAGGAGTTGGTATCCTAACCAGTCATAATTCATCCCTGGGGCTGGGAAAGATTTTCATACTGAACAACATTAAAGTTCTGCTGGCAGGCATGCTGGGTACTCCTCACACAAAGGCTGCTGCTGAGAGCTGCAGCACCTCGCAACATCCACACCTCCGGCTCTGCTGTGTGCGCTCTACCATCCGAGGACCTCTTATCCACTGGGACAGCTCCAGCTATGGTCATCCCCATAGCAAGAGTGCCAGAGAATCCACTGAGGAGCTCAAGAGAGGGACAATGCAGAGTTAAAGTGTCCAGAGAAGGCAAGGGCAGAGGACAGTCACAACTCAGGGCTTGCAGTTCTGGCCCCATCACTGATCAGTGCCACCTGGAGCAAGTCATTGAGCCCCATCTGCCCCGTGGGGACCATCCCTATTTCATAGCACCCAGAGCTGAACCGGGAATAAGTGCTCAGTAGTGTCAGCTTGTCTGAGGTTGGGTAGGCTGATGGCTAGCTCCAAGGCTCTCCGCAGCCTCCTGGGACCTCATCTGGCACTGCCGCTTCCCAGTCAGACCTTGGCATAGTGCTTGGCACCCGTCTTAAAATGATGGTATCATATTAGTGCCTACTTCCCAGATTCGTTAGGAAGACCTGGTGAGTTAGAAGAGCTGGCTCCTCAGCACATCAGTGGATGCCAGCCACCGCCGCCACCATTACTGTTATTGTTTCATCAGTGTCATCATCCAGCCACTCTGTGCATAGGCAGCTGAAACTCGAGGGCAACTGGGGACACCTGGAGAAAGAGTGGGGGGCACTATAGCCATCATGGGCTCTGGAGTCTGGCTGGACTTGAATCCCAGAGTTGCCTTTGGTCACTAAAGTGACCTCAAGCATATAACTTCCCTTTCTTGGGCCTCTGTAATCTCTTCTGTAACAACGGAACCTTAGCTGGCCGGAGCCTGAGAGTAGTTGAGAGGTCAGAAGTGCAGCGTCCCAGGCACAGGGTCCCTTGGGCTGTAGCGCTTCCTGAAAGATGGGTTTCCTGCCCGAGGGGGTGGGGCCTGGCTTAGAGGCCATGCTGCCCCCTTGTGGACGTTGGGGGAACAGGAGGCTGAGGACTGGTGGGGAACCTAGTAGGGAGGTCTGTGGCCGGAGGTGAGGTCAGCCCCATTCCTGCCTACCCAGACGCTGAGTCCCCGGGAGCTCTGGCACCTGGTGCATCAGTGCTATGGCTCGGAGCTGGGCCTCACCAGCGAGGATGAAGACTACGTCTGTCCCTTGCAGCTGAATGGTCTGGGGTGAGTTGGAAGTGGAGGGGGCTCCAGGGTTTGGAGACCAGATGGGGCTGTGTGCAGAGTTCCAGGAGTGCCAGGTGGACTGAGGTGGGTGTGCAGGGCCTGGGAGGCCCAGGAAGGTGAATGGGGGCTGAATGGGGGCTGAAGGATCCAGTGGTCCCACCTTTTCCCTTCCGCTACAGGAGCCCCAAGGATGTGGGAGATGTGATTGCCCTGAGCGACATCACCCCCTCTGGGGCTGCTGACCACAGCCAGGAGCCAAGCCCCGTGGGCTCGCGCCGCGGCCACATCACCCCTAACCTGTCCCGGGCCAGCAGTGATGCAGACCATGGGGTGAGCAGGAGGGTACAGGAGAGAGGAGAGTGCTGATTGGGAGGGACAAAGGAAGGATGGCTGAGAGGGACCAACTAAGAGGGGTGGAGGGGACAGATGGAGGTAGGAAGACGGTCAAGGAAACTAGAGCCAGGTAGGGGAAGAGAGACAAATGGAAAGGCTGAGAAACAGAAGGGGCAAGCTGGATGGGTGGATGAATGGAACAGGAGAGAGACAGATGGACAGGAAGGCAAGAAAGCCTATGGCCCAGGCATCCCAGACAACCCTGGTCAGAGCTAAAAGGAGCCCTCATCTGGGTGTTCCCAGGGCCTCTCAGCTCAGCCTGAGCCCCAGGTGTGCACACCACCTCCTCAGCATTGGTTTCACTGCCCAAGGTCTGAGTAGTGTCTCAAATCCTCACAGCCAGTGTGGACCCAGGGAGGTCCCCGGGCTGGGATGGAGGTGGGGCAAGGCTGTACGAAGCCTTTTTCTGCAGGCAGAGGAGGACAAGGAGGAGCAGACGGACAGCCAGCCAGATGCCTCCTCCAGCCAGACAGTGACCCCAGTGGCAGAACCCCTGAGTACAGAGCCCACCCCGGCTGACGAGCCCACTTCCCTGGGCCCCTTGGACTTGCTGCCCAGGGAGGAGCTGTTGACCGACACAAGTAACTCCTCTTCATCCACGGGGGAGGAAGGTGAGGTGGGAGGGCTCAAGTTCGTTCCCTTCCTCACACACGACAACCCTTTCTCAGAGGAGTGAAGTAAGAAGGGATGTGTTGGCTCATGGGACTGAAAAATGCAGAAGGTAGGCAGAGATGGCATTCAAATGGTGTCGTTAGAAGTCTGTCATAAGCTCTGCTTTGAAGCCTGCGTGGCAGGATGAATAAGAGCACAGGCTTGGAAAGCAGGTTGCTGGGGTCCAAATCCTGGTTGAGCTGCTTTCTAACCAGGATTGTATAATGTGGGCACATTGTTTAACTTTCCTGAGCCTCGATTCTCCCATCTGGAAAATGGGGATAGCAGTAATAATGCCCGCTTCATTACAGTTGTCGTTAAGATTAATTGTTATTGCATGTTTAAGTGCTTAGACCAGTTGTTATGTTCATTTTCTCTGTGCCAAAGAATTTTCAGGTATCCTTTATTCTCGTGGGGGCAGACAGAACCCTGGCCAAGCCTAGTGTTAGAAATAACGAGGTGCCGCAAGAAATAAAAACACGTGTCCGAAAGTGGGTGGGCAAGGCAAACCTTTAGTTCTGGCAGAAGGCGAGCTTCTGGAACCTGGCTAGCAAGCGCGCCTGGGCGAGCAGACCACCAGCTTGTTATCTCTAACCTAACCTCACTCCACTCTGATTGGAGGAGTGCAGCGTTACAATCTACGTGATTGGTTAATTTTAGAATTAGGGCAGGCAAAAGGGAAAGGCCACAGTTGGATCCAATTAAGGCTTTACTATATTCTGAGAAAGGACCACCAGACTTTCTATTTCTCACACTAGCACAAAGTGAAGGCAGCATTCTCTTCCCAATAGCTACAGCAAGAACCTTAGGGTTGGCTCTGATTGGTTCAGCCTGGCCAGTGAACCCGTCCCCGAACCAATCCCTGTGGCTGATTGGCAGGCTTGGGTAACACACAAACCCCTGGGCCAATCATCGTGGCTGACGCGCCTGGGCGCACAAGTCCACCTTAAACTAACCGCTGCAGCAGAGGGGCCCAGTAGTGCTCCAGGTCTGAGTTTTCTTTGGTCCGGGAGGATAGATCTGCATCCAGCCCTCGACACCTGAAGTGGGGAGGAGCAGTCACCCAGAGGGAGGGAATAATGGGACCTACATCGTCCCGGCCCTTCTCTGTCTCCTAGCTGACCTGGCTGCCCTGCTTCCTGACCTCTCTGGCCGGCTCCTCATCAACTCCGTCTTCCACGTGGGTGCCGAGCGGCTGCAGCAGATGCTCTTCTCAGACTCGCCCTTCCTCCAGGGATTCCTGCAGCAGTGCAAGTTCACAGGTCAGGGGCGGGCCAGAGATGCCGAGGTCACTCAGGTATAGGAGAAGAGCGAGGGAGGGTCAGCCAGGAGACGGACAGTGAACGCAGTGTCTGTGGCACTGGGCATCATGGCATACTCCTGTCATACTGCCGGCTCCTGAGGCTGAGGCAGGAGGATCTCAAGTTCTAGGGTAGCTGGACAATTTGGACCCTGTCTCAATAAATAAATAAAATAAAATAGCATCTGTGAGAACTGAAGCGGTTCAGCCTCATATCAACTGAGTAGCCTTCGGCAGGTTCCCAGCCACTTTGTGCCTCAGTTTCTTCTGTTTAATGTTCACAGCACCTGCTTTATAGTAAGTGTTTAATAAATACAAGTTAATGATCACCCATTCAGTGTCTGCTCTGTGCAGGGCTTGGATACTATGAGAGACCAGGATAGATAAACTCCTCTTCTCAGTGCCCAGATCTAGTGGGAACAGCAGGAAATACACAAATAAATACCACCTGCTGCAGGTGTGATGTGAGTTTGGGGTGGGGTCTGTGAGCATCAGAGTGTCTGTGTTTTGAGCGCATCAGGAAGGCTGCTAGGAGAACGTGAAATGGAAACTAAGACTGGAGGCAGCCGGGCGCGGTGGCTCAAGCCTGTAATCCCAGCACTTAGGGAGGCTGAGACAGGAGAATTGCAGGTTCAAAGCCAGCCTCAGCAATGGCGAGGCTGCTAAGCAGCTCAGTGAGACCCTGTCTCTACATAAAACACAAAATAGGGCTGGGGATGTGGCTCAGGGGTCGAGTGCCCCTGAGTTCAATCCCTGGTACCAAAAAAAAAAAAAAAGACTGGAGGCAGACACCGGGGTCAGGGGTGGAGAGGTGAGAAGCACCCACTGAGAAGGAAGAGTTGAGGTGAGACCAGCTGTGGGAGGCTATGGAAGAGATTCCAGCAGGGCAGTGGCTAGTCAGGTGGTAATTTTCCCTTGTTTCTCTTTTCCTGTGTTGAAAGTGAACAAGGCAGATTCCTGTAATCACAAAGCCGGTGCCCTGTGTCGGGGTAGACAGGCCTCACAACACTATGCTTACATCCTGGGGACTGGCACATCAGGCGGAAAAACTTAGACCCTACCATAGGGGCACTAGGGAACAGCAGAATGTCTTAGGCAGATAAGGGTTATGGTCGGGCTTGGCTTTAACAAAATATCCCTGCACCAGAAATGGAATCCAAGGGCAGGTGCTGAGCAGGAGGCTGGAGAGAAAACACTGGGCAGGCAAGAAGGGGCCAAACCAGGAACACCGAACAGATGGTGGAGTTAACATTAGGGAGGTGAGATCTAGGGCTCCATTGGGAGCCTGGAGGACACTGGGATGGGGACCTAAGGCAGATGGGTTTGAGGAGATGCTAAGGCCAGTGCAGCTCCACAGGTTTGAGGAGGCCAAGAGCCTTCCAGGGAAAGGTACTCAGAAGGTTGCAGATGCTTGGATCTGATGCCCAAGGGGGAAGCCAGTTCTGGTACAGAGGGGGAAACTGAGGCTGCAGGTAGGGATGAGATGGCCCCAGGAGGGGTTAGAAGAGGTCCCAGCTGTAACTATCGCTAATTCCTAAAAGGAAGGAGAGTAGATGGCAAGATGGGAACTTGAAGGAAGAACAGGTTGGGAACAAGTCTCCAGGGAACTGAAACCCTTCAAAAGGACTGAGTCTCCTACAGCCTGAGGTCAAAGGACCAGAGAATGGTCCCCTCATTCTGTTCTTCTGCCCTATAGATGTGACCTTGAGCCCTTGGAGTGGGGACAGCAAGTGCCACCAACGCCGTGTGCTAACTTACACCATTCCCATCAGCAACCCGCTGGGCCCCAAGAGCGCCTCCGTGGTGGAGACACAGGTAGGCCCCATGGGGTGGGGTGGCCAGGCAGGTAAGATGGCTCAGTGGAGTGGCTCTGACTGCCCTCCGTCCTGTCCTTGCAGACGCTGTTCCGGCGGGGCCCACAGGCAGGCGGGTGCGTGGTGGACTCGGAAGTGCTGACGCAGGGCATCCCATACCAGGACTACTTCTACACGGCCCACCGCTACTGCATCCTGGGCCTTGCCCGGAACAAGGCCCGGCTCCGGTGAGCGGCGGCCCCTCCACTCTGCCCACCCTGAGTCAGCAGCAGAATGTCGGTTCCCACCTTGGCAGAGAAACAGAAGTGTTGGGTCCCCGAAGCCGCAGAACTCTGAATAGCAGAGGGTAGACAGGGTGGCCCTAGGGATGGCTGGTTCCATCTGCAGAGGGTGTTTGAGCAAGAGAGGGTGAGTGAGTATGCACGTGTGCAATTCATTTGTTCACTTGTTTATTGAGCACCAACTGTGGGCCCAGCCTATTCAAGACCGTGGAGATACAGCAAAATTAAACAACAGCTCCTCTCTCAGTGAGCTCATGTTCTGGGGCGGAACTGGCCAATGAAAATGATTAATGAGGGGCTTGGGTGTGGCTCAGTGGTAGAGCGCTTGCCTAGCATGCATGAGGCACTGGGTTCGATTCTCAGCACCACATATAAATAAATAAATAGATAGATATCCGTTGACAACGTAAAAATATTTTACAAAATGATTAATGAGCCTGCAGAACATTCACTAGTGATAAAGGCTTTAGAGAAAAGCCTGGTGGGCTAAAGAGCGTGGGAGGCCTTGCACCAGCAGAGCATTTTACCTTGAATGTGCTGATGGGGGAGGGTCCTCTAAGAAAGGAATGTTTTACAAGAACATGAAGGAAGTGAGAGCTCACGGCAGTGCAGAGGCCCTGAGGCAGAGGTGTGGGAATGGCTGGCGTGGAGTGAGTGAGGAAGAGGAGGTGAGGTCAAGGAAGTGGCTTCATGGTCCTGGTGGGGAGCTGGCCTTTAGCTGTGGTGAGGTACGCTGGGTCAGGGCTCTGAGCTGGGGGTCCTGACCTGACTCAGGTGTGCACAGGCTCCTTCTGGTTGCAGGTGGGAACAGATAATAAGGGCAGGGCCAGGAGGAGGAGGCTGCCCGGTGTTTAGGCAGGAGCAGAGGAAGGCTGGGCCAGGGTGAAGCAGCACCGGGGAGGAGAGTTTAGATTCTGGGACAGGTGTTTGTAGGAGAAGGTGACAGAGTTGGCTGAGATTGGGTCCACGTATGAATATGAAGGAAGGGGCAGGGTCACGGGGAACCCCACCGTGTCTAACCTGAGCCCCAGGAAGGATGGAGCTGCTGTTGACCGAGATGGGGAAGGCAGGCCGGGGGCGGTGGGGGGGTGTCAAGAGCTCAGCTGAGGATGTGCTGGGCTGAGCCGTCTCAGACCCGCCTGTGGAGTGGGTGCCGCAGCCAGGTGGAGGGGCTCTGGGGGAGGTCTGGGCCGGGACATCAGCGTGTGAGTGGACGGTGCTCAGGCAGCGAGGAGCTGGCCACGGTAGCAGGCATGCACAGAGATGGGTTGAGGCTGGGGAGGTCCAGGAAGGTGAGCGGGCGAGGAGCACCTCTGCGTTGTCTGTGAGTGACAGAGGGCCCACTCTGAATTGGGGGAAGGTAAGAACCCACTGGGGGACGGGACCGCCAGCCCTGGAGTTATACACTGACACTCTTCCCCTCTCTGCCCCAGGGTGTCCTCAGAGATCCGCTACCGGAAGCAGCCGTGGAGCCTCGTGAAGTCTCTGATTGAGAAGAACTCGTGGAGTGGTATTGAGGATTATTTCCATCACCTAGGTAGGGGCAGAGGCCAGGTAGGGGTCAGGTGGGGTCGTGGCCTGGCTGGGTCCACAACCAGAGCCCTCTCTTCTTACCCCAGAGCGGGAGCTCGCTAAGGCCGAGAAGCTGTCCCTGGAGGAAAGCGGGAAGGATGCCCGGGGGTTGTTGTCAGGTCTGCGGAGGCGAAAGCGGCCCCTCAGCTGGAGGGGTCACGGAGATGGGCCCCAGCACCCCGATCCGGACCCCTGCACCCGGGCTGGCATGCACACCTCGGGTGCGTTCCTTCAGAGCCTGCTCAGGCAGGCGGAGGCACTGGGGAGCCTGGGGTGGGGTGGCTTTGTGTGCCGATATCTGACTCTGAGTTGCCCTCCTGCAGGCTCCCTCAGCTCCCGCTTCTCAGAACCGTCCATGGAGCAGGGCCCTGGGGCAGGCATCCCCAGCGCCCTGGTTCTCATCAGCATTGTGTGAGTAAGATAGGCCTGGATCTACAGGCTGCCTGTGTGACCTTGAGCAAGTGCTTGGCCTCTCTGGGCTTCTCTTGGCACTCCTTACACATTGTAGATGCTCAGTTTGTCGTGGAGAAGACTTCCTTGCTGGAAGAGCAGAGAGGCCCAGGGGGCTATGGGAGGTCAGAGTGACTTGACCTTGACCAGGGGGTAGGGAGAGCTTTCTGGAAGATCAGGCACCAAAGGCTAAATCAGCCAGGTGAACAGGGAGAGGTATACAAGGGAACTAAGGCCACTGATGTATTTTACCCCCGTGTTCTTGTCCCGCTCTCAGCTGGGTGGGGCTAGGATGCAGCAGTGACCAGCAGCCCTCGGGAGACAGACCTGGCAGGAGCCCTGAGGGATCAGGACCAGGATGGGGAGCAGTGGGAGGTCAGGACCTGCTTCCTCCAAGGCCCTGCAGATGGGCAGTTGGGGTGACTTTCCTAGGATAGCACAGGATGTCTGAGCTGAGACCTGAACAGGCAACGGCTCATGATCTAAGTGGGGGCAGGGACAGGGTGCTCCGGGGAAGGGGAAATAAGGTCCCCGGGATTTGAGCTGGCCCTGGGAGGTGAGGGTCACTCAGCCTTCCTGGGCCTTGGGTTCCTGGACCAGTTCAGGCGCAGCCATGTGGCCACCTTGGTGCAGCACTGCCCAGATGGGGAGGTGGGGCAGCCAGCAGGGGCTCATGGCTCTCACCTCTTTGCTCCCCTTCACTGCTCACAGGATCTGTGTGAGGTAGGGTCCCACGTTTCCCGCCTGCCCTCCCCTCCCCATGTCTCATCCCCCTGCAGCCTCCTCTCCCTATTCCAGGCCCCCGTGGGTCCCCCAGGGAAGGGGCCTAGGGTGGTGGTCAAGGGCATGGGTATCACACAGGCCTGAATTTGAACCCTGACTTTTTTACTTACATACTGTGCATCCCTAGGCCTGTCTCTCACCCTCTCTGAGCCTCAGTTTCATCCTCTGAAAAGGTGGGGGTGTGATCTTGGTGCCCCCTTCAAGGTGTGGTTGTCGGGGGGTGTCCAGAGCTCAGTGCCTGACTTTCAGGTACTGACCTCTGCCCCTTCCCCGTCCCCAGCCTCATTGTCCTCATCGCCCTTAATGCCCTCCTCTTCTACCGCCTCTGGTCCCTGGAGAGGACGGTCCACACCTTCGAGTCGTGGCACAGCCTGCCCCTGGCCAAGGGGTAAGTAGGTGATGTGAGGATGCTGAGGAGCTGGGCAGGCTGGGGGAGGCCCAGGCCCTACTCAGGCCCCCTGTCTCCACAGCAAGTTCCCCCAGACAGCCGCGGAGTGGGCCGAGACCCTGGCCCTGCAGAAGCAGTTCCACAGCGTCGAGGTGCACAAGTGGCGGCAAATCCTGCGGGCTTCCGTGGAGCTCCTGGACCAGGTGAGGCTCCTGCCCAGCCAGGGCCAAGGCAGGGCAATGCGATCAGGTGCCCTCCCCTCTCTGGGCCTGAGTTTTCTCCTCTGCAAAAATGAGGAAGCCATTCCTAGTCCCCACCTCACAGGGTTGCTAGGGGTGTCAGTGGGGTGGAGGAAGGAATTTAGTGGTTCTCATCCTGGAAAAAAAGTCCAGGGGTCTCACTTCAGGCATAGCTGGATCCAGCCCCTCAATAGTAATAAGAGTCTGTCTTTTTTAGCATCTCTTGACTGTGCCAATGCTCAAGGTTGGCTTTGTCTGGGGGTATCTTTTACTGCAGGACCTGAGAAGCTGGTACCTGCCACTCCAGGTTGGCATCCAATGGAGAGTTCACTCTCATTGGCTGCTGGGTCATGTGCCCACCCCTAAAACAGTCACCACAACCAGCGCTATGCTAGGCTTCATTCCTATTCCTCTTGCTCCCTTTTGGGCAAAGGGGTCACAGGGTCTACAGGCAGAAGAGAGGTTCTCCAAAGGACACTGAGGTCTCATCTCCAAAAAGGGGGTTGACCCAAGTCCCCACGTAGTTCAAGGGCATCATCCATTCAGGTGACGGGATTCAAATTCTACTGTGTGATCTTGTGCAAGTGTCTTTACTTTGAGCCTTGACCACCTCCTCTGTGTATGGAGTGATCATCAGTGTCAGCTCTTGTGAGGGTGGAACGGGTGAGCATTTGGAATACTGCTGGGCCAGCAGTTAGCACTTTACAGATGTACGCTGTCAGTAGGAGTTCAGTCAACATGCTGTCCCCGCATGGCGGTGCCCCCGGCCCCAGTGGACTCCAGCAGGCAGCTGTGGTGGATCAGGGCAAATGTGGGGTGCTGGGGTAGGTGCCCACAGTGTGTGTGTGTGAGGGGTGATGGGAAACAGGGAGGGTTTCCGAGGTGATCAGAGCCAAAGCAGCAGGTGATAGTGACATCTCTTCCATCACCCTGAGGCCTATCTTTAGGGGCCCTGTTTCACCTTGACATCATGCTCATGGGGAAATGCCCTGCAGGGCTATGCAGGACATGATGGGGAAGAAATTAAGGCTGAGACCCCATCGCTCAAGAAAAGGAGGGCAGAACTCCTCCATTCTGTGTTAAATTTTTGATGATTTTTCTCTCGCTCAAATTGCTGAGAGTACAGAGTTGACTTGGCAGATTAATTGTAGCAGCAGATGCAGATCGAGCACTTACCCAGAGCTCGGCGGCTGCTTTGAGTGCTGAGCAGGATTGACGGCCTCACCCTCCTGGCCGGCCTCACACTCCTGGCCAGCCTCACCAGCCTCATCAGGGTGCTCTAGTTATCCCCACTGGTATCTAGTGAGGAGGCTTGTGGCATCCTGGGGTTCGGGGAGGTCAGGAGCTTGCCCAAGGTCACAGGGGAAAGAATCGTTGCTGAAGTGCCTTTTTAGTACTTCCTGTGGGCCAGGTTCCGGTGTTCATCCTGTCCCTGAAATCATCCCACAAAGCAGGGATGTTACTGACCCACATTTCAGATGAGGGACATGGGCCCAGGGTGGTGATGGCAAAGCCAAGATGTAAACCCAGGCCACCTGACCTCACGCTCACACTGAGCCCATCCTCTGCTGCCTTGGAGAAGTTAAAATGGGGTGCAGTGTGGCTTTGGTGGCCTGTGTTGGGTAGGGGTGTGGCCTCTCTGCTGCAGGATGGGGGGTGACATCACTCTCACGGTGCCCACCCACCCTGCCCTCCTCCTGGCAGATGAAGTTCTCGCTGGAGAAGCTACACCAAGGGATCACAGTCTCGGACCCTCCCTTTGACACCCAGCCACGGTCTGATGACAACTTCCCCTGAGGGCACCCGGCCACACAGCTGTCCCCTCAAATGGACAGAAGGACACAAAGAGCCCCCGGTGGCCACTGCTGGCACAGTGCGAGCGCCGGGAACCTCCCGCCTGCCCCTCCCAGTGGCCCTGCCGAGGGCCGGGCAGACGTGGAGACCACACAAGCAAGATGCACTTTAGACCAGCGTGTGCAAGCCCAGCTGCCATCGCCGGCCCAGCCAGGGAGCTGGCTTGGCCTTTGGCGGCCCTGCACTAACTTATTTTGCCTGGCTGGGGTTGGGGGGGGTACCCCCTGGGGTGCACGATTCCCTCAGCTCTGGGTTTAATGTATTATATTTATTTGGGGCTGACAGAGCTCCAATAAAGGGTTGGAAATGGCTGTGCCTGTGTCTGGGGAGGCCTGGAATGGGCGGGGGCTTCCGGTTGCACTCAGATCCCACTGTGGTGGGAAGGGCGGTATCTGTCCATTTCCTGGGGTAGTAGGCGCTGGATTCATTGGGGCTCCCTCCCTCCCCAGCAGTTTACACCAGTTCCACATCATCAAAGTCCAGAGCAGGGGCACTGAGGATAAACTTCCTGGTGTCTGGGTTCAACTCCTGCCTTTTAGCAGTCATGTCACTTGGAGCAGGTCAATGGCTTTGGACCTGTTTCCTCTTTGTAAAATGGATATAACAACAGCACTTTTTCTCCCAGGATTGTTAGAAGTTACTGGATCTCAAACTTTAACCACATGCGAATCTCCTGGAGAGCTTCTATAGAATAAGAGTTTCTGACTCAGTGGGTCCCTGCGGGGATGAGCTGCATTTCTGACACTCCCAGGTGATGCTGACCGTGCTCCTCCAGGGACCACACATTCAGAACTGCTATTATGAGAATCCAAGGAGTTAATCAATGTGACTATTTATTACAGGGGCTGGCACAGAGTAAATGTTCCATGAATGTTATGCTTATTGCAGAAAAATTGAGAGGAAAAAAAAGTGTAGAGAAACATCAGATAGGCACCACGCTCTGTGCTGAGAGCTGATGTTCATTTCATTCTCACAGTGACTCCTTGAGGTGGAGGCAAATAAAGATTTACATGCCTGAGGCCACCCAGCAGGGAAGCCCGCTCCAAGCCTGGCCCCTAGAATCTCCATATTTACATGCAAGGTGCTAACCTCCTCCAGGATCCCCTCAGCAGCCCACCCAGGTGGAGGTTGTTTGGACACCTGTTTTATAGATAAGGAAATGGACTTACAGGCAAAGTCCCTTGTGCAGTTAGAACCCAGATCTGTCTCATCAGGCCCTGTGCTGGTTTCAGACTGAGAAAGCAGTTGAGCGATCATCTTCGACATGGCAACCTATTGGGGATTAAAGCCAGGGCCTTGCACACACTAAGCGAGCACTCTACCACTAAGCTACATCCCCAACTCCAAGAATCATCTTAACCAAAAATCTGGAGCAGGAAACTGAAGGAGGCATTGGATAGAAGCAAGACAGATCCCAAGTTGCAAAGGGCAGTCCGCCCTTCCTGTCTAGCTCTGTAATTATGGCCAGTCACCCACTCTGTACCTCAGTGTCCAATACCTGTAAACTGGGCATAATGACAATACTCACCTTGGAAGAATTAATAGGAAAATGCTGAGGTCAGCACCAAGCCCATAGCAGGTGCTCAGCAAACAGCTGAGCTTTTAGGGCTTTTAGGAGGTGCCCTTGTCCTTTGCTAAGGCCAGTCCTTATTGGGCCCAGAACAGCAGGAGGGTTATTTTCTGCAGGGGAATTTCACAGCTCGGGGGATGCTGGCATAAAAGCCCAGACCACAAAGGTGTCCGGTATCCCTGGCTCCCTGTATCTCTGCCCGACCTGCCCCACACCCTGCTTCCTCTTGCCCCTGCCTGGACCAGGGGAACTCTGGGACTTGGCCCCAATGGGAACTGAAAGGCAGGACCTGGGAAGCCACCTGCTACCAAAAGTTCCACTCCCTGAGAGCACAGAGCCCCACTCCTGTCCTCTCCCTTTGGCAAAACCTACTTGTAGCACAGGCCACCCATCATTGCTGGGGCAGCATTCCAGGTGCCCTTTAGGCCAGCTGCGTGACCCTGGACAAGGTCGTGAAACTTCTCCAGCCTCAATTTCCTCATTTTTTAAATGGGGGTAATAGAACTTGCTGCAAAAGTTTGGGGAGGCAGAAGTAGGTTCAGTGAATCAGAAGAGTCAAATAAGCACCCTGTTTATTCATGTGACAGATAATGAGTACTTAAAATGTACAGCTCAAAGTGCTGAAGAAGTACATTGGCCAGTGTCCTCACTGTGGGGAATCTTATATTACAGGGCTGGAGAGGCAGGCAATAAACAGATCGGCTGTATAAAAGAACATAGGTAGAGACAACTGTGGGGGGAAAAAAAGAGTAAAGAAGGTCAGGTAGGCAGAGAGAGAGACGGTTTACCCTGAATGGACACTTAAGACTTGAGAAGGCCGACACCGGAGCCAAGAGCTTCAGGAGGTGGGGGAGTGAGCCCTTTGGTCACCTGGGGGACAGTGTTCCGTCCAGGCAGAGGGAAGAACTAGGGCAAAGGCAGGAATGAGCTACTCTGTGCTAGGCATGAGGGGGGGCCTGGATAGCCCGAATGGAAAGGAATGGAAGGAGAGGGGTAGATGACGTCAGAGACATAAAGAGAGGGGCGAGAGATCATGACAATGGTCCTCCAAAAAAGAAAAAAAAAGGCACCTCCAAACCCCCAAGTCTCTGTTCCGGGTTGGACTCCAGGGTGCCCCTCCAGTGTATTATTTGTAGCCCTACTCTGAACCCCGCCCCTATGTCCACTTGGGTCCCTGCATAGTGACCTCTAGGCTTGGATATCAGGGATCTCAGGGCCAGGTCACTTGGATGTTCCAGCCAGAACCCCTTCGAACTCTTGAGGACGATCTCCATCCATATTTTGGAGAAGAGAGCCCGTCTCTCCCCGAAACTGCCCGCTAAGTCCTCTCTTGTGTCCGGGGGTGACCTTTCTCAGACTCGGAAGATGAGGGATTCCTGGAGTCTGGTGGGGTCGGAGACACACAGACCACCCTCCCCGCGCCCAGAAGCTGCGTTCCCTGCGCCACCAGAAAGGCCAGCGCAGCGGGCGCCTCCCGGGCCGCTGCGGCAAAGGCTGGGCGGCCGCGCCCTCCCCCCGCGGTGATTCATCCCGCCCCCTCCCTCTCGCTCTCCTCCCTCCTCCCTCCCTGGGCCGCCGCCGCCGCCGCCGCTGCAGTGCGCAGGAGACCGCTGTCCGCGCCCCAGCGCGCCCGAGTCCGAGCCGGGCCGGGGTCGGTGCACCTGGCGGATGCGCCCGGCTGTGCGCGCCAGCGCAGCAGCCCGAGCAGCGGCCGCCGCCCGCGCGGCGGGGATGCCCGGACGCCGGGCTCCGGGGCTGGGCCCCCGGCGGTAACCGGAGCGGGGGGGCCGCGCCCCCCCTCCTCCCCCTCGCCGGTCCCTGAGCTGCAGCTGCTGCGCCCGCGCGCTCCCGGGGACATTCGAACCGCTGCCCGGGCCCGCCGCCGCTCGCCCCGCTATTAATACCGGCGGCCCGGGAGGGGGGCGCAGCGTGCGCAGCGCAGCTATGGGGACGCTGCTGGCCTTCGTGGTCGGCGCGGCACTGGGTGAGTGTGCTGGGGCGCGCGCGGCTAGGGGCGCAGCCGCGGCACTGGCGGGACCGAGGGATTCGCGCTCGGGACGCCGGGCGGACGCTTCGGGGCCGCCCCCTGCCCATCCCCCGGCCCCGCGAAGTCCGCTTCAGAAGTTGTGCGCGCGGGGAGCGGGGCCCCGAGGGCGGTGAAAGTGCGGTGGGCAAGAGCCAGCCGGGACCCGGTTGGCACGGCCTCGCCGCTGCGGGCGCCCAGCCGGGGGCGAGGAAACGCGGAGTCAGCTGCTCCCAGAGCCCCGCAGGCTGCAATGTGACACCCACAGCCGCGGGAGGGGGGGAGGCGGCGCCGGGAGACTGGGACTGGAGACTGAGGGACTGCGAGAGATGGAGACTGGAGAGAGGAGGGGAGAGACGTCGAAGGACATTGAGTGCTCGGTGTGGAGGCTAGGGGTGTGGGGCTAGAGTGGGAGACAGAGAGGAATGAGAGAGAGAGAGAGAGAGAGGAGTGTGTGAATGAGTTAGAGTTAAGTGTGTAAGCAAAGTAGAGAGAGAAACTTGAGAGAGGAAGAAAAAGATGGGGAGATGAAGGAGGGACGTGGAGAGAGACCCAAGGAGAGAAGGCGGGATGGAGTTTTAAAAAGGAGAGTTGCCCAAAGGTGGCTAGAGAGACCAAGAGAGTGAGTTTGAGCCTGCAAAGACAAAGTCATGAAGGCAGGACCTTCAGGGAGACCCCAAGGCGATAAAGGAGGGAGGAGACAGAGGAGCTTGGGAAACAGACATCAGGGGACATCAGCCAGACAAGAAGCCCTGAAGATAAAGAGAGGAGGAGTCAGGAACCAGGAAAAGACCCAGACCTGAAGCTGGAGAGTAGCATTAGCTAGAGAGCACTGGGAAACTGGAAGGAAGTGGCAGGTAAGAGGGGAAGGAGGAACACAAAGAGCCTGGAATGTAGTGGAGGTGTAAAGGCCCTGAGGGAAGAAAGAGCTTTTGAGAAATGATAGGGTAGAGGTCTAGAGAGGAGGAAGCCTGGGGCTGGGGGCACAGAGGCCAGAAAAGCTGGGGAGGAGATGGATCACATAGGGGCTTGTGGGAGGAGGGGGCAGAGCTGGAGTGTGAGTCCACCTTGGAGAAGCCTTCCCTTGTCTTAACCCATGACTGGTTTTGTACAGCAGTTTAATAGTGGAAATGGCTCTGCCACCTTGACCTTCTAAATCAGCTGGAATTCTAGTCTCACCACCTAGATGCTTTGGTGCCTTCGGCAAGTGACCTTCTGAGCAAGGGGTTCTTGGGTAGCACAGACTGAGTTACCCACCACATTGACAGAACTGTTTTCTGGGCCTCCTGTGTGTTTAGGGATTCTGCACAACTACGGGAAACGAAGATGATCAGTTCTTTTACTAAACAGAGAGGTAAACTGAGGCTTAGAATTAGTGATTTGCCAAGGTCACACAGAAAAGGAGAGGCAGAACCGGGCTTGGCATACGGTTCTGTCAATCTGTAATCATTATTGAGGGGAAACAGATGGTTTCCAAAGGGCCTGGGAGTCAGTAGCCAGCGAGCCAGGGATCGCCTAGCGTGACCTCTGCTCGACTTGAGCCTGCTGTCCCCACAGTGTCCTCAGCCTGGGGGGGCTGCGTAGAGGTGGACTCAGAGACTGAGGCTGTGTATGGGATGACCTTCAAAATACTGTGCATCTCGTGCAAGCGTCGCAGTGAGACCAACGCAGAGACCTTCACCGAGTGGACCTTCCGCCAGAAAGGCACTGAGGAGTTTGTCAAGGTGTGTGGGTCTGGTCTGGGCACAGGAGGGCACATGACTGTGTGGGGGAGTTGGCTTGCTTGTTTTAATAGTAAAAATGTGGCAATGAATGATGACCTGGATTCAGATTCTGGCTCCACCACTGACCAGCTGGTGCCTTTGGGCAAGTCATTAGGCCTCTCTGGTCCTCAGTTTCCTCCTCTGTAATGATGGTGTGGCAGGGGTCTCATGTCCGTAGGGTTGTGTGAGGGATGAATGAGTTGGCACCTGGCTAGCATGAAATGAAGGTCCCTAGAATTATATATTTGGCACCAGCAAAAATGTCGTGAATAGTCTCAGGGAGAAAAAACAGAACTTTCTCTTCTTTTTTCTTAAACTTCCTTATACTATGTGTTTTGAGTTGCATCTGGTGGGGGCATGTGATACCACTGACTGGAGCACTGGGGTCTGTAGTAGCTGGGATTGGGCTGCCCTTTCCCTGCCTGAGGGAGGGGAAGAGTGGCAGACAGTGAACACTAAGAGGGGCAGTTGGCCCGCCAGGGTGACTGAGGATGTGTGTACCTCAGAGCTACAGGCAGAGTCAAGGTCTCAGACGGTCCTAGGTGTGATCCTAGTCCCTCTGTGCCCATCCAGCCCAAGGTTAAGGTGACTGAGTCCATATGTGTGACGTCTGTGTCAGGGCAGGGGATGGAATCAGGGGTCAGGGCTGCGGGAAACAAGTCCGGGCAGTGACCTACACTCCCTAACTCCGGCCACCCCAAGATCCTGCGCTACGAAAACGAGGTGCTGCAGCTGGAGGAAGATGAGCGCTTCGAGGGCCGTGTGGTGTGGAATGGCAGCCGGGGCACCAAGGACCTGCAGGACCTGTCCATCTTCATCACCAACGTCACCTACAACCACTCAGGTGACTATGAATGCCACGTCTACCGCCTGCTGTTCTTCGAGAACTATGAGCACAACACCAGCGTTGTCAAAAAGATCCACCTTGAGGTGGTGGACAAAGGTGAGTTGGGCCCTGCCTGCCCCTTTGCCCCTGTTGCCCACCAGCGAGACAGATGGAGGGACAGATGGCAGGTAGGGGCCAGGCTGGCTCTGTGCCTGGGCCAGCCAACCACCCACAGCAGTAGAGGGAGCTTCACCCCCCCACTGCCGGCCTTCCAGCTCTGGTCTCCACTTCCCCTCAACGCACAGGAGAAGTCACAGCAGGCTTCTCCCTACAGACATTGCGGGTACAAAACCTAGCTCGGCTGCCTGTGCTGTGTGACCTCTGGCAGGTACCGTCTTGTCTCTGAGATGATAATAGTACCTGCCTTTAAGGGTGTCCTTGGAGCCATTCTGATGTCTTGGAAATTATGAGGGGTGAACATGGGGCTGGATATCGGTTGCTGTCCTGAGCCTGGCTCCCAGCAGAGCCTGGTACAAGAGGACAAGGGTTGTGTTCTGATTGTCCAGTAGCCTGTGTCTGTCCTGTGTCTGTCTTGGCAGAGCACACCACCCGGAGGAGAGATCCTCACATTCTATCAGGGGGTTGTTCACGTGCACGATCTGATTCAGCAGATCTGGGTGGGTCCACAAGTCAGTTCTAATGAGCTTTTGAGGGGGGCCAGGGGCCACAGTGTGAGTAGCAGGGTCTAAAATATTTGTCAACCGTCTCAACAGTTCAGCTTCAGCAGCCTCAGACCCCTGCTCTGAAGGAGCCCCACGCCTTCTCTGGCCTATCTTCTGATTGGCATAAATTGGAATTTTCCAGGGCCCTGTGGCTCATTGGCTTAGTCAGGAAGCTACTTTAGGCCTGGAGCCAGCAAAGAGCCATGGCAAGTCCATCCCCTGGGACCACAGCACACACAGCATCGCGGACGGCACGCATTACGCTCCCTTTGCAGGAGACAGTGCTGGCCTTCGTGCCTCTCAGGAAGTCCCTCAATGAACCTTCCTGCCAACCCTCTGGGCCAGGGGTTTTTACTGTCCCCATTTTGCAGATGAGAAAGCAGAGGCTTGGGGAGGGAAGATCTCGCGGCCAAGGGTACAGAGTCGGGACCTGGATCTGAACCCAGCTGCTCCTGGGTGACGACTGTTTCCTTTCTTGGCATGAATCACTGTACTCTCGTCAGCCGGAGCCTGTGGGATTCTTTTTATAATTAGCATTTTTACGTTTCTTATCCAAGTGGATCAGCAGAAGGCAATTCAGAAGACACGTGTGAGCCACTGAGTGGTCTACGTCACTGTGCTGGGTGGGTGGTCAGCCCCAGACATAGAAGATGGTGCCAACAGTGGGACTGGGGATAGAGCAGAGCGGCTATATCAAAGATGTCCAGACTCCTGGCCTCTACAAAACCTGGCTTATTCCTCTATCACGAATCAGTGCCAAGGAGAGAGGGAGGCAGGTGAGGAGGCTCCAGGAAATGTTGTTCCCTGTTTTTTTCCATCTTAGCACCAGGCCCTTGCTTAGGGAGCTGTCCTCATCTGCTTAGCACAGGCCCACCCATGAACCAAGAGCCAAGGTTTTCCTTACATTATCTATCCTATCGTGCAGGCTGCCAGAGCCTACATTTTTAATAATATTTAACACAACCTAGAGTCCTTCATGCTGTCTTCCAAGAGTCTATGTTTTCAGCATTAACACCATATTCTAGTGTTTTCTATCAACCATATTAGAGTATGGCCTTTTACATTTCCCACCCTAGTATTTTATATTGTACTATCTATGATACTCTTTTTTGGGGGAATTTGCTTTTTTTTTTTTTGGTACTGGAGGTGGAAACCAGGGGTGCTTTACTGCTTATTTACATCCCCAGTCCTTTTTTCTTTTTCTTTTTTTATTTTGAGACAAGGTCTTGCTAAATTGCTGAAGGTCTTGCCCAATTGCTGAATCTGTCCTTGAACTTGCGATCTTCCTGCCTCAGCCTTCTGAGTTGCTGAAACTACAGGCGTGCACCACTATGCCTGGCTAGACAACATATTTCTTGTCATAATCTATCATGCTAGAGTATTTTTAACATTTCCCACCATGATCTCATGTTATCCTTGTCTACCATGCTGTGGTCTAGTATATTTTTGGGGGGCGGGGTACTGGGGATTGAACTCAGGGGCACTCGACCACTGAGCCACATCCCCAGCCCTATTTTGTGTTTTATGTAGAGACAAGGTCTCACTGAGTTGCTTAGCGCCTCGCTTTTTGCTGAGGCTGGCTTTGAACTCGCGATCCTCCTGCTTCAACCTCCCAAGCTGCTGGGATTACAGGTGTGCGTCACCACGCCCAGCTGTGCTCTAGTATTTAAAAACATTTTTGCTTACCTTGTAGTATTGTTCAGTATTACTTGTGTGCTGCCCTGTGCTCAGCACTACCCATGGTACTAGAGTATTTTCCACACGATTTATCACGCTCTAGTATTTTTTCATTACTGACAATATTACTGTATTATTAGCATTGCCGGCCATACCATATTTTAAAAATTATTCCTACTTTCTGTCTTTCAGGGTTAGCCATCAACCTATATTGCCTCCGGGTAGTGGCCCCCGAGGAATGAACCAAATTAGGTAATCCCAGCGGCTCAGGAGGCTGAGGCAGGAGGATCGCAAGTTCAAAGCCAGTCTCAGCAACTTAGTGAGGCCCTAAGCACCTTAGTGAGACCATGTCTCTAAATAGAATATAAAAAGGGCTGGGATGTGCCACAGTGGTTAGGTGCCCCTGGGTTCAATCCTCGGTACCAAAACCAAAACAAAACTGAGGGCCGTCTGGCCTGCAGAGTCGCAGCAGGGTTTCAGGTCTGGGGCCGCCAGGCAAAGCTCTCAGGAAGTCTGGGGTGTTTTAAGAGATCAAACGTCTCCCTGGAGAAGGTGCTTCTGACCCTGTGTGTGACTCTTCTGTCTCCGCATCTGTAAAGTGGACCATTGGTAATTCCGCCTCCTGATATGTCTGCAGGGATTCATGGAGACTGTCTGTGCACAGCAGCTCTGAGCCCTCTTTGGCAGAGCAGAGCTCTGGCCCTGAGTCCCATCGTGGCTGTGTGCCCTTGGTTCTAGCACCTGCCCTCCTCTGGGCCTCAGTAGTCTTGTCTGGAAGATGGGCTAGACTCGTGCCTTTCACTGTCCTAATCTGACTGGGAGAGGGAAGGTTCCTGGTTAACCTAAATCTTTGTGGGCATGGAGCTCCCAGAACAGGGGGAAGAATTCCAGTGACTGAGATGTATTCAAACAATGTGGGACTCAGTGTGGTTCCTGACCACGGGGAGCCTGGACAATCCTATCCTTGGGGCCTTTCCCGGGAGCCAGGGAGATGCTCAGATGAAAACAGCGTGGAGCCGCAGGAGCAGGCCCTTCCTGCATGGACAGTGAACGAAGGAGTCCTGGAAGCCTGTCCAGGCTCCTCCTGCCGGGAGGCGGGAGGGGAGCATCCAGCCCTGCCCCCTCCCTCATTCTGGCCCAGAAAGCATCAGTGCCATCTGCACGGGGTGAAAGAGAAAGAGCCAGGTTTACAGAGGAGGAAGACATGAGGACAGCAGCAGGGAAGAGATCCCAGCCACCCAGGAGGGCACCAGGGACGCGGATGGACACCTGTGATATCCAGCCGAGGACACCCAAGTGGTGCGACTCTGGTCCTCTGGCTGAATGTGTTCCCTTTACAGTTTAAATTTAGGCTCAATGAAAAGAAGCCAGCAGTGGCAAGGGCCAGCGCTGCAGAAAGGATGTAGAGCTTCCGGAAAGTAGCCAACACTTCCGCAGTGTTCTTGCGAGCTCCTCCAAGCATGTTAGGGATGAATGTAACTCATTTCCTCTTCCTGGCCACCCCATGAGAGAGTATTAGTATTAATCCTCATTTTACAGAGAGGGCATTGAGACTCAGAGAGGTGGAGTCATTGGCCTAAGGTTGCACAGCTAATAAGAGGTAGGATTTGCATCCTAGCTGTCTGGGTGTATAGTCTCTGCTCCTAAGCATTACGCTGTACTGCCCCAATTACAACAGTAATTAATAATAATAATAATAATAATAATGAACATTTGTTGAGTGTTTTTCATAGGTTAAGGACTATGCTAAGAATCTTTAAATCTTATTTAATTCTCACAGTACTTCCATGGACATATTCTGGTTATTGACATTTTGCAGATGGGAAAATGGAGGTCCAGAGAGGTTGAGTCACTTCCCCAAGGTCACGCAGCTGACAAGTGGCCAAGCCAGGGTTTGAACCCAAGCCTCTCAAGTGGTGGATGCTCCCTCACGTTCCACAGGGAGGCAGTTGAAGGTGATCCTCAGGCCCATCTGAGGCTGGTTGTTAATCAGAGGAACAGCGAGGACTCTGGGGAAGCAGCGTGATGGTCCTGTTTGTGGCCCAGACCCAGGGAGGTCAAGCCACTTGCTCAAGCTCACACAGCAAGTGTGCCACATGCTCGGAGGTGTCCTATCTCCTAAGGTGGAGACAGGTGCCTCAACTGCCACGTTAACCCTGCCTGGCCCCTGCAGCCAACAGAGACATGGCGTCCATTGTGTCTGAGATCATGATGTACGTGCTCATCGTGGTACTGACGATATGGCTTGTGGCAGAGATGGTTTACTGCTATAAGAAGATCGCTGCTGCTACAGAGGCTGCCGCACAAGAGAATGCGTGAGTGGGGTGAGGGGACTGGCCAAGGTCACCCACACACCTTCAGACTTCCCAGAGTGGGTGTGAGCTGAGTTGGGAGGGGTCGGGAGCAGGAGAGCAAGCCAGTGTGCCACCTGTCTGTCCTCCCTGGAGCCGGAGCAGGTTGTCAGGTTCCAGATCCTTCTTCCCTTAAACTCAGGAGTCCAGCCCTTAGCCCCCTCCCCTCTAACTCAGGAGCCCTGGCTACCTGGGGCAAAGACCGCAACCTTCCTCATTCTCCTGGGGGTGGGCAGACTGGTGACTGGGTCACTGTATACCTGGCCTTTCCCCCACAGCTCGGAGTACCTGGCCATCACCTCTGAAAGCAAAGAGAACTGTACGGGTGTCCAGGTGGCCGAATAGCCCTGGTAAGGTGGGTGGACAGGGAATTGGGGGTCTGGAGAGTTTCAGCCTACTGGGTCCCTAATTCCCTATCTCTCCTTCCCCTCTAGGCCCTGGGCTCCGCCTCAAGGAAGAGCCAGCCCTGATGGGGAACAGCCTGCCCCCAATGGGGGTTGGTCATTCCTGGGCCTCCACAAGCCTCAGAGTCCTGCCAACAGAGCCGCCAGGGAGGGAGGGGGACAGGGGGATTGGCTCAGTTCATACCCCAACCCAGCCTTCTTCCTCCTTCCCCTGTCGCCCACCCACCGCCATGCATGATGGGTAAAGCAATACTGCCGCTGCCCCACCCCTTGCTTCTGCTGCCTGTTTGGGGAGGGGTCCGTGAGGCGGGGGCAGCGGCTCCACACCCCTTCTTTTTGCTGATTTGCACACATCGGCCGCTTTGGACACGCACTGCTGGGACCAGCCCGTCCCTGCCCCGTCCCTGCCCGGCCTGGGGGGGCTTGTGGGAGTCGTGATGGGCTGGAACAGTTTGGGGCAGGTGGTTCCGGTACCCACTGCGACCCCAGCATATTTCCCCTCCTGCTTCCTCCGGCTGGTCCTGGGGTCTCCTCTCCCTGTGATGCACTCTCGCCCCCGCCCCACCCGCCCTCTCTCACCAGCCTTGGATCGTGGCCACTTAGAAAGGGGCCTGTTCTGCCTCGTCTCTCTTTACAGAAGTAGTTTTGTTCATGAAATAAAGATTCTTGGACTTGATTCCCCATCTGTCTTGTGAGTGACCCCAGGCACCCTCTATGCCCGGCCCCCAAATCCAAGAACCTCAGTTTGCCCAGGGATCCTCCCTCCCAGGAGGCAGTGGTGCCTGTGCCACAGGGACTTAGGGATTCCATGGGGAGCCCATGAAGCCACTTTGCCCTTGATTAATGTCTGGTTTTGGGGAGTCATTCCCTGAGAGGCAGGAGAGCATGGAAGGAAACTGGAGCCAGCAAGGAGGAGGCTCTGAGTCTTGGGGGTGCGGGAGAGAGAGGCAGAGCTGAAGCTAGGGTGCAGGTATCCTGCGGGGTCTGCTGGGTTCCTCTCCAGAGAGGCAGGAGTTGCTGGGACAGCGAGGGAGGAGAGGGAAGGAGGGAGAGATTAGGGACCAGCTCCAGGCGGGCTACATCAGTGCCTCCCCCTGAGCAGGGCTGAGGCTGGGGTCTGCGGGTTGGACTGGACACAGAGGGCATGCGTGGGTGAGCAGATGTGCAGAGACAGCTGATCTGGGGTGAGCAGCCCCGGTCCGACCGCAGGCAGGTGGCTGCTGACCACCCTGGCCTGTCTCGGTGTTTATCTGGCCCTGGGGTCTGACGTGGATGGCTCTTGGTTGCTGGCGGGACAGCGTGTATCTGGCTCTGGACACTTCCGGCCACTTGGCCTGGGCCTCAGCACTCAGTGCTGCCTTTTCCGGGCCAAGCCCCCATCCCCCTATCTAGGACTTTCCCGGCTCCAGAGGTCACCGCGGCAGGCGGCAGAGACGCTGCCAAAGCAAACCAGCCCCCGTGACTTGTAGGAAAGCAGCTGGGGGGTGGGGGCTGGCGGGAGGATGAGCAGGGACATGCAGGCAGTGGCCGGTGACGAGCCGGGACGAGGAAAGGGTAGAGTGGGCAGGTGTTGGGGAGGAAAAGGGGCTGGGAAAGCGACAGGGCTGAAGCTGAGGCTGGAACTGGGGCGAGGGGCAGGGGATGGGCCGGGGCAGGGGCAGGAGTAGCAGTGGCAAATTGGGCTTGGGACAGCCAGCCTTCCACCTGGTTCCCTCCGATGTGGGGCCCCATCCCTGGATCCTCTAATCACCCCCAGCCCACTCACTCCTGCGCCCCTGCGCCCCTGCAGAATTGGAGTCCAGAGGAGTTGCTGGGGCTGCCTGGTCCAGCCCCTGTCAGCCCGGCCCCACCAGCCAGGTGGCCTCTGGGGCTGCCAATCCCTTGGTCCAGCCCCTCCCCGCCCCTTCCCCCGCCTCCTGCCCAGCCCCCTCCTCCTCAGGTGAGGCCGCCTGGCCTAGCAGGCCCCACGCCGCCGCCGCCGCCGCCGCCTCTGCCTCCCAGGCCGCCCGCTGCGGGGCCACCATGCCGCTGCCCAGGCCTGGAGACTGACCCTAAACAGTACCATCTCGAGGCTCTTCCCCCACTTGCTGGACCCCAGGGTAAGGACCAGGGACCCCAGATTAAGTTCCAACCCTGAGGACATGGGTTCCCTCACCCCCTACCCAATCCGATGCCCACCTCCCACTACAGGGGCTCCTAGGGACCCCAAGAGCGGATGGACTGTCTGACTTCTTCTCAAGGACCCAGGAGTTCCAGCGCACTCTCCCATCAGACTTAGAGATTGGACTCCCAGTTTTTTCCATGTTCAGGCGTGGGAGTCCAGGCCCCCAAATTCCTGCTCCGCAGGGCTCAAGAATTCAGGTTCTCCACCCTCTCCTCCCTCAGACCCAGGGACTCAAATCCTCAGTCCCCTCCTCCCCAGACTCAGGCCTAGGGGTCCTCAGCCCTGCAAATCCAGGAGTCCCCCTGGCACTGGTCAGATACTGACCCCATCCTTGAACCCAGCCCAATCTGCATCCGTGATCATGGTGTGCTCTGGCCAGGGCCCAGTCCCTCCAGCTTCCCTGGATGGACGCCTGGGATGGGGGGCACCAGGACTGGGCTGGGCCAGGCCCCCCCAGGCCCTGCCTCCCTGTTCATCTCCCCACAGGTCCCACCCCGGCCCAGGAGGTCAGCCGGGGAATTATTAACGAGGCTGTGACATGGCCCAGAAGGAGGGTGAGTCCCCCTTTCCTGAGCCCCCCACATGGGCTCTGCCTGGTGCCCTTCCTCTGTGCTCCCTCTTCAACTCTCCACCCCGCGGAGCCCCCATCTCTGGTCCCCCTTTCCAGGCCCATACCCACCCCCATCTGCAGCTTCGTCCACCTGATTAACCATTAACTCTGTGTCCTGTGCACTTATGCCACCCCCTGGCTCCCTGCTACCCTGGATGACCTTCCTGGCACCTTGCCTCAGTTTCCCCTCACCCCCAGGGATTTCTCAGCTCACCCTGAGCCTGTCCTCTACTGGGGGAGGGATGGCAAGGAGGGGACAGGACGCTGCTCTGCTGCTGTGTTAAAGGCACAGATGTTAAGGTCAAACACACAGGCCCTGCACTTGAATTTGGACTTGCCACTCTTTTGCTGTGTGATCTTGTGCAACTGATAGCATTTTTCTGGGCTTCAGTCCCCCTTTCCCCTGCCCCCGGGGTCAAGTGTGGATCCAATACTCCCTCCCTGAGGTTGTTGGGAGTATGGAAACTGTAAGGCACGGGGACTCAGGATGTAAGACGCAGGCCATAAATGGCAGCTGTCATGACAGAGGTAGGCAGACCTGGAGTCCCGGGGACCCAGGACCCCCACTGAGTCCACACATTCCTCCCACCACCTAACTCTGTGGGCAAAAGAGCAGAAGGAGGACTTTGGACTCAGACCAGATGGATGGAGGGAGAAGAGGAGCAGAGAAGCCACCCTGGGGATGCTGGAGAGAAGCCACCCCATGGAGTGGTTGGCATTCAAGGGCTCTAGGCTGCCCGCCTCCCTCTTAGCCTCTTCCACACTTGGGGACCCAGCTGAAAGGGCAGTCTTTTCTTCCAACCCTGCCCCAATTGGAGTTAACTCCTCCTCTTCTTCCTGGAACCAGGCTACCTGCATTCAGTCCCAGACAGCAGTGCTTTTTACCTGTGTGGCCCTCAGCAAGTAGCTTACCCTCTCTGGGCCTCAGTTTCCTCTATAAAATGGAGATGGTAGTCGTATACCTCACGGCATGGCATGAAGAAGCACTGAGTGTACTGGCTGACTAGCACAGACCTCTGGCTTCCTCGGGTCTTAATCTTGGGGTGGATAATGATTCAGACCCCAAACCATTCAGCTGCGGTTCAGAGTGAACCCAGGTTCCCTGTCACTCACGGGAAGGTGCCTCGTACTCCGGCTGAGCAGGTGGATGACAGAGACTGGCTCCTTTGAGACGATTTCTTTTCTGGATCTGATCGAAGGGAGGCACCAGGGTTGGGTGAATGAAACAGGCAAGAAAAGCAGAAGGTGCCCAGATGGACAGAGTGGACTGAGATGGGTCTGGCTAGGGGAGAGAGTCTCGGGGTGCAGTGGTCAAGTTGAGACAGCTGCTGAAGGGTTCTGATGCTGTACCTGCTTGCTGGGTCACCGGGGTGAGTGTCTGCGCTTCTTTGGGGTTCCTCTCCTTGGCTGTAGACAGGATGACAGGAACAGTGCCTTGTTACCAGTGGCAAGGACTTAGGAACCGCAGGACAGGGCAGGGCTGCCTTAGAGTGGGATTCTGAGAGCGCTGGCTGCTGCAGAGGCCCCTGGCGTCTGTGTTGCTGTTCTTGCTGTTGAGCTGTGCCCGAGGCTCTCAGTGCTTCTGGGGACTTCCGAGGAGGTGACTTCTGAGTTCCGACTCAAAGGATGAGGAAGGGTAGGTAGCGGGTGCCAACAGTGGGAAGAGCGTGGCTGAAGCCAGAGCGGGAAACTGCCTGGCAGTGCAGTGAGCCCAGCTAGTGCTGGTGTTTCTGGAGGTGATACTGGAAAGGAAGCTGGGAGAGAAATGAGTGCTACAACTGGACCAGGCTCTGTCCCTGCTGGGGTGAGGAGACCCCATCCCTTGGCAGTGCTGGGTCTCTCCACAAGGTGGCGCTGGAGGTTATGCTTCGTTTCTCTAACTGGTAGTGTAAGTTCTGTGGTTTCTGTGGCTCTTAGAAATCTCTATGGGGTAGGTGTCTGATAGGGAACTGCATGCTATCTGGGAATTTGGTAAAACATGTCCAAACCCCAAATCTCTAAAAGCCACACTTAATATCCTACAGGGCTGGACATGTCTAGCCGAGGGCCTTAGCCTCCATACTCGGGGGCACTAGGGAATCATGGGTGGTTCGAAGTTAAGAAGGGACAGGTTGGATTTGGCATTTTAAGAAGGTTTCCCCAGGCTTCCCTGTGGAGGGGACCGGAAGGGGAGACAGAAAGCAGTGGCTGGATGGGGCTGAACTGAGGCAAGACCAGAGGAAGGGAAGGGAGGGTGGTTAGGAGAGTCACTTAGGACTGCCAGGCTGGGGGAACCAGCAAGCTTTAGACAGAAGGAAGTACCCTTCAGTCGAGGGCCAGTCCTGGGGATGGTGACCTTGGAGACGGGACCTGGGAGGAAGAACAGATTTGGGGAGACCTAGTGGGTGAGAGGAGACTAGGAGGTTTCAGGGGAAGATGTCCAAGAGGCTGCAGGACCCTTGACCTGGGACTCAGAACATGGTCCAGGGCTGAGGACAGAGAGCAGAAACCGAGGCCACAGAGGTAGATAAGTAAGACATCGGAGGAAAGAGGAGAGATGGGGAGGAGCTCATGGCCATTTCATAAACTGCGGATTTCGGGGGGGTGGGCAGAGAGCCTGGAGGAGGAGCTGACCCTTGAGACACAAGGTGTGTGCAGGGTCTCCAAAGAGGGGAGAATCTCACACAAGTTCAGGTCATGTAAGAGAAAGATACAGAGCTACTGAGAGGGTTTTGACAGACTCAGATTCAAAGATGTCACCTTTGGTGGAGGCAGAACTGTCCTGTGAGAAGCTGAGGGACAGCTGGGGGATGCCCCGAGAAACAGAGCAGAGAGTTGCAGGGAGAGGTGGGGCTGGGGGAGGCCTGGCCTGCTGAGCACAAAGCTCCTGTAGCTTCCAGAGATCGTGATGTTGAGGGTGCCACCTCTCCCATGGCAAGAGCAAAGAGCATCTCATCCCAGCAAAGATACCAGGAAGGGTGTCTCTCACACCAGGGGACCCAGATGAGGATGCATCCTGTCCCACCAGAGGGACCTGTTTTGGAGGTGCTCAAAGTCTTGGTGTGAAAGGAGCTGCTTTTTTGTCACCCTAGGGGACACAGGTGGCATTGCTTCCTGTCCCCCTAGATGCACCAGAGCCTCTAGGCTGCAGGGAGCCAAGACCTCCTCCAGCCCCCGCCCTGAACCAGGAAGATGGTCAGAGGCAGAACTGCGAGTGGGGACAGGCCTGAGAGCCCTCCCCACCCCACCCCAAGACAGGCAGGGTCAACCAGCAGGGGCTGAGTGGGGCTGCCCCCAGGGCCTCTTGGAGGGACAGAATATTTCCTGATGCCTGGGTGGGAGCCACTGGGCTCTCAGATTCTTAAGCCACCCAAACAATGACTCTCCCAGGAAGGTCCTGGACCACTCCCTGCTCTGTTCCGGGTACTGACCTGGCACTCTGCCCACCAGCCATGCTGCCACAGACACAGAGGAGAGAACTGGGAGCTCCTGCAGCCCTGGGAGCACTTTCTGGCAGCAGAGCCCAAGGCAGGGCCAAGGAAAGGCCATGACTGGTCTTTTTTCTTTGGTCCTCCTATAATCCCTAGTGGACGAGTTGGCATTTAATCTCCAGGACCTCTGTGGCACTGGAAATACAATTCTTCTTTCCTCTGGGCCACCAGGTCTCCCTATCTGGCCAGGGCCTTGGTTCCCAAACACAATGAGCTTGTTCTTACCTCCTGACTTTAGCCCATGCTGTTCCCTCTGCCCACCATGCTGTTCCTTGATGTCTCTGCATGGCTGCCTTTGAATTCCAGTCCTAGCTCCAAAATCTCCTCCTCCTCCCCTCCTCCTCCTCCTTCTCCTCCTCCTCCTTCTCCTCCTCCTCCTTCTCCTCCTCCTCCTCCTCCTTTTGGTACGGGGGGGATTGAACTCAGGGGCACTCGATCACTGAGCCACATCCCCAGCCCTATTTTTGTGTTTTATTTAGAGACAAAGTCTCACTGTGTTGCTTAGGGACTTGCTGAGTGGCTGAGGCTGGCTTTGAACTCACAATCCTCCTGCCTCAGCCTCCCGAGCCACTGGGATTGCAGACATGCACCACCATGCCTGGTTCAGAGTCTCTTCTTAGAGAGCCTCATCCCCCTTGAGAAGCCTCCCACCTGCATTAGTTTCTTCACAGCCTTTGCCCCAATCTGGAAAGTATCAGGTTCATGTTTACTTGTGGGTATCCCCCACTCCCCACTCACATGCATGGGAATGGCGCCCCATGAGAGCCATCCTCTTGCCTGTCTTGTCTTGACCTCTGCTCCCAGAGCCTAGAACAGTGCCAGGGACACAGAGGATGCTCAATAGGACAGAAAAGGGCTCAAGCTCCACTTTACTGATGCAAACACAGAGGCTCAGAGAGGTGAAGGGTGTTGCCAGGACCATACAACTCTAATGATGTCTAAAGCATGTACTGAGCACTTGCTGTATGCCAGGCCCAATGGTGAGAGGCTTCATGGTTATACACTTTGGACCTGGTACCAGATCTGCCCAGGGTTTAGATCTCAGGTCTGCCTCTTGCAGGCTTGAGTCACGGTGGGCACGTGACTCTACTCTGAGTCGTAGGACAAGTGGGCATCTTAATGCAGGGCTGATATGCAGACTGAAGAGTTAATGCATTTAGAACCATGCTTGGCACATAGCATAAAATGAGTTTGGTTAGTATTATTGAAAAGGACTTTAAATAATAAAAGTTATTATTTAATTAATTAAAAGACTTTAAATAACACTTTAAATAATTAAAGTGTTATTTTTAGAAGTGGGTGCTGGGTGGATGCCCACTGAACAGACGAGGAAACCGAGTCGCAAAGAATTGATGCCATTGCCCAAGATCCCAGCCAGGAAAGAATGAGGCTGGCTCATTCCAAACATGGGTTCTCAACTTCCAGGGAACAAATTTGATTATGGAGCTGGGTCCTGTGAGAGAGGCCGGGTCTTGGGGATGCCCAGGGCCAAAGAGTTCAGAACAGCAGGAGAAAAGAAGGCAGCAAGGAACTCCCAAGCAACAGGGGAGACAGTGAAATCAGAGTCACGACCCCAAGATGCTCCAGGAACCCCTGGAAAAGTCAGCAGAAGCGAGAAGTCCAAGAATAAGGGGGCACAAAGTGACAAAAGAAATGCCAAAGCTCAGTGTCACCCAGAAGGAGGAGTCCCCTAAGAGCCAGAAAAGCGCCAGGGTAATGGCAACAGGCCCAGCCATGGCCCCTTCCCAGCTGGAGCCCCTGGGGAGCTGGACACCTGGTTGTCCACCTGCCCACTGCTCGGCCCCGGGAAACCCGGCCCAGGGCTCAGCAGGCTCAGGGGGGCAGGGCAGTGCTGGCCCAGTGCCTGAACTCTGTGGCAGTGAGGACAGGCCTGGCAGTGGCCCCAGCATGGTGTCTGTTGCAGGTGGCCGGACTGTGCCATGCTGCTCCGGACCCAAGGTGGCAGCTCTCACTGCGGGGACCCTGCTGCTCCTGACAGGCATCGGGGCAGCGTCCTGGGCCATTGGTGAGAGCGGTCCCTGTGCCTCTAACGTCCCCTGGCCCTGCAGCCCCCAGCATGCCTGCCCTCACCTCTACCTTCTCTGCAGTGACTGTTCTACTCAGGAGTGACCAGGAGCCACTATATCCAGGTGAGTAGAGCAGGCTGGGACCCTCTGAGGAGCCCTGGAGGAAACTTGTGTGTGAGGGGAGCTCAGTAAAAGTATTTTTTGAATGAACGTATCCATGCATGCGGAAATGCTAATAATAATAGTGCATTTGTATTGAGTGCCAGCTATGGTACCAGGCACTATTTTAATAAGTACGTCACTTGTCCAACCCAGTGTTTTTCAGGCTCCAAATGGATTACCCGTTACTGCATGAGGGAATTAAATTAGGGTATTAGAAACTCCATTTTTTAAAAGTGATTAGAAAGTATCAGGGTGCATCTCTCCCAGTAAGAAAAAGCGTTGCTTGTTTTTTTGTTTTGGTTCCATGTATTCATATACACGCCCTTCCATTGGCCTCTTCCAGCAGCCCTGGGAGGGTGGGACTGTTATTCTCCCCAGTTTACACATGGAGAAACTGAGGCTCAGCCATGTCGTTTGCCCCAGGTCACAGAGCTCCCACAGGCTATGTTGTGTTGTGCAAATATGTTTTGTGCCATGGGGCCTGGTCAGAACGTGTTCCGGCGGCACGGTAGGAATTCAGTGATCCTTCTAACTCTTCTAGAAGGCAGGAGGCTAGATTTGCCCATGCTACTATTTGCCCATTTTCCAAATGTGAGAAGTGAGTTCCAGAGAGAATAAACAGCTGGTAAATGATGGAGCCAGGAGTGGCTCACCCTTGTCTGATGTAGACACGTGTCTGTAGGCCCACGGGGGTACATGGCCACAGCACTAAGTAGATGCAGAAATGAACTGTGGATGAATGAATCAATCTGCCCTCGTGCCAGCTTCAGGTTGCCCTATGTGACCCCAGGGCAGCAGAAAGAAAGGGGGACTTGCCCGGGGAGGTGTGTTTTCACATCCTGGGGCCTCCTCCAATTCCTTAAAGGATTCAGTTCACACCAAGATCAATGATGAAGTTCCAGACCCAAAAAGCCAGCATCGGGGTTAATCTCCTGGCGAGCACTTAGGTGACATTTGCCTGTGCCAGACACAGGCCTTGGGACTTGACGGGATTGGTCCTTTGAGTCCTCCCAAGTGCCTGTGTTTGGGGAAACCAAGGCTCAGAAAGGCTAAGGGACTTCCCCAAACTAGTAGAGGGCAGGGCTGGGACTTGCACCCAGACAGCCACTGTGTATAACCCCCACCCTCTATCGTGTGTCCAGGAACTGCTGAATTCGCTGCAGTGGTAAAGGTGACCTATGCCAGGTCCCAAGTGCAACCTTCACCCACCGGGCCTATGGGTGGGAGTTGTCATCGGCCCAGAGGTTTGCATGGGGTTTCGGAAACCCGGACCCAACAAGGTGGACCGACTTGCCTGAGACCACCCGTTGGCTCCTGGGAGAGCAATGAGATCACGCCCTTGCAGAAACCTCCCTGGGGTCCGCAGGATGAAGTCCCCACCCTCACAGGCTCAAGGGTTCCTAGGATGTGGGCCTCAGTCCACCCCACTTCATCCTGGCCTCTGGCACTCTTTGGGCTCCAGTCTGTGGGGGCTCTCCCCGCTCCCTGAGATGCCCCATTCCCGCTGTCCCCATGGGCCCTCCTCATGCTCAGGCTCCTGGTGCCTTCCAAGTGGGCAGGGGCGTTTTGTTTACTGATCAGGCAGTGCTTGGCGCATAGTAGGCACTCAGGACATCTTTGCTTAATAAATAAGCACAAGGACAAATCACTGAGATGAGCGAGGCTATCCTGGGTCTTGAGCTGGACAGTCACCCTGCCGTGACTCAGACCCGGCTCTGGCCAGTGCCCTGCCCTTCGGTTGTACTTGGGTATTTCCACAACACTGGGAAATCATGAAACAAACAAAGTGACCCCTCCATTGTCTCCCTACCACCTTTTGTGGGATTTTCACACCTCTGTCAGACAATTTAGGAGGCCTGCCAGGTGACCCAGAACATACTTTTGGCATTGCCTAAAATAATATAAACAAGAAGAAAACATTTAAAAGTGAGACACAGCGGCATAGAATGTGGCTTTAAAAATAACCGGAGGAGGCATTTGATATTCCCGTCCCCTCCCCCACTTCCCACACCTCCTTCAACACACATCCACGAAGTCATTCCTTTTTTTAAAACCTCACACTTGCTGGAAATTTCTGGAACAGTTAGGAGTCATTTAAAAGTAAGACTCCACCTCCACTCCACCGCCCCCCTGTCTTGCTGTCCCAAACTCTGTTTTGGTCTTGGAGCTCAGGGAGTGGTGGGCACTACCCATAGGAGAAAGGCACCGCCCTCCGGCAGGAGGCCATCATTACACCAAACCAGCCAGGTAGCTTTTCAGTGGGTGAGTGCAGCCAAGGCAGACAGGGGCCTGGTCCACATGGAGCAGGGACTGTGAACGTCAGTGCGTCTGGGGTTCAAATCCTGGTTTCACCAGTTCTTAGCTGTGTGTCTCTCCTAGGCTCAGCTCCTCCACCTGTGGGATGGGCATAAAAATGGTCACTAGATGGGTCTGGTTTCCACTCCTGTCTTTGCCTCTCACTGGCTCAGTGATGTTGGGTACGTCAGCCAGCCTCAATTTCTCCATCTGGAAAATGGGGGTGATTTTTGTGGCAGCGAGGCCTTGGTTGATGCCAGGGCAGGGAGAGTGTGTGGCATAATGCCAGGCACACAGTAGGTCCTCAGCAGGCCAGGGTGCTTGTTGAAAGTCCTGCCCCTCCTGGTTTAGACCTGTCAGGGGGGGCTACCCAAGAAGGCTCCACTTGGGTATGGCCTCACCAGGCTCCTCTTAGAAGAGGGCAAAGGGCCAGTTGTCACCAGAGTGGATCTCCCAGAGGTTCCATCAGGCCGTACTGGAGCTCTTGAGAGCACACACAGGCTCACAGCCCTTTCACAAACCTGCCCCCTCTGCTGGCTGGTCCCCTCTGCTCACTGCAGCTCCATCCTTCTGGTGGCTCAGGCCAAACACCTGTGGGCTTGTCCTTGACCCCTCTCCTGCCTTCGCATTCTCAAGTGAATCCCAAAGCAGACTCTGTCAGCTCCACCTGCAAAATCTATCCAGAATCCGAACTCTTCTCCAGCCCACTACCCCGGCCCCAGCGCAGCCCCCATGCCTCCTGCTCCCACTCCTGGCCCCCCCAGCTTGTCCCCACCTGCAGTTGGAGGAGCCTGCGCACGGGCAGGGCCCTCCACCTCTGAGCCCCAGAGCTGCATCTGGTTCGAGCTCAAAGCCAAGTCCGTCTCCCCTGTTGTCCTGACCCCACCTGCACCCCGCCCTGGGCTCCCTGGCTTGCAATCCCCTTGGCCTAATTTGCTGTTCCCTCATGTACCTTTGTCTCTCTTTCTCACCTCCCTCAGATCCTTAGATGCCACCTTCTCTGCAAAGCTGTCCCTACCCACCTAGTGAGATGTGCCACCTCACGCCTTTCCCCTCCTGTCAGCTTCCTTTGTCTCCGGAACCCCTTCTTCTGTTGTGACATATGACATATTTTGCTTCTTTGTCCTGTTTATTATCTCTCTCCCCCACTGGGCTTTGAGCTCCACCAGGGCAAGGGTTTTTGTCTGATTTGTTCGTTGCCTAAAATAGCTCCTGGCACGTACAGAGTGTTTGGTAAATAAAAGGACATACACCTGAGGGCTGTGACCTGACTCAGGTGTTATCAGGGATCCCCTGCATGGGGCAGATCGATGGACCCCTGGGGACATCAGAGCTCCACACAGACTGCCCCCGCCCCCAGCCCAGAACAGGAGCTCACTCCAGCCTCCTGTGTAGCTGAGCCCTGCCTCGGCTTGTGGTTTCTGGTGCTGTGTCGACTGGGCCACTTTTTCTTTCCTCTCTCTCCAGACTTGGTGGCTTGATGATGGCAGCGCCCAGGGCTTTCTCTCGGTCATCCTTGTGTCCTAGCGTGGAGCATGTGTCTGGTTAATGCCTGATGCGTGAAAGAATGAATACTGCGCTGCCTAAATGGGAAATTACACATTTTAGCATTGGAGGCTCTGACCAAGTCCTGCAGAAAAGACAACTTTCTTCCTCCTCCTCCCCCTCCTCCTCCCCCCTCCTCCCGTCCTCCCCTCCCCTTCCTCTTCTCCTTTGACTTTCTCAACTCTAGCATATATTTAAATGTTTTAGGAATCTGGCGTATTAGTCAAGGGTCTTCAGACTGTAAAAGACAAAATGAAGTAATAATTTGGCTAAGCAAAAGGGAAATTATTAGCTCACCTAATTCTGGGAGTTCTTCGGGGCCTTTAAAAATGTTCCCAGAAATCCCTCAGCTTTCTTCCATGTGAGCTTATCTTTCTATGGGGGCAAAGAAAGCCCTTAACATCTGAGTGATGGGTGCAGCCACTTTGGAAAACTCTGGGGACCTTGGTTGAAAGAATTCCCTCTTCCCAAATCCTCAAGTTTCTGTAACCAGCTCAAGACTCCCCGAGGGTCCCCGGTGGCCTGGCCACTGGTGGGTGCCCCAGCCTCTTGCCCTTCAGCTGCCCTGTGCATGCTCATGGGCCCCATGGGGCTTGGGACTGGAACCACATGACCAAACAGGGCATGAGGCGGGGTGCTGCGACCAGGGATGTGAGTCAGGAGCATGACTGGGGGACCCAGGTGGCCTGCTCTGTCGCCCTCCAGTGCAGGCCAGCCCTGTGGATGCCCGGCTCACGGTGTTTGACCAGACGGAGGGGACCTGGCGGCTGCTGTGCTCCTCACGTTCCAACGCCAGGGTGGCAGGGCTCGGCTGCGAGGAGATGGGCTTCCTCAGGTACTGGGGAGCCTCTAGGCAGGGTGGGGCGGGGCGGGGCGGGAGGAGCAGGCTGACCCCTGCCCTGCCCAGGGCACTGGCCCACTCCGAGCTGGACGTGCGGACGGCGGGTGCCAACGGCACATCGGGCTTCTTCTGCGTGGACGAGGGCAGGCTGCCCCACGCCCGGAGGCTGCTGGACGTCATCTCCGTGTGGTGAGGAGGGCAGCGGCTGGGTAGAGACAGCCCCTGGCCCCTCTTTCTTCATTTTCCTCTTGGCTGTCCTAATTGGTGTCTGTGTTTTGTTTCTGTGTCTTCATCCCTCTCTCTCTGTCACAGTGACTGTCCCAGGGGCCGTTTTTTGGCTACCATCTGCCAAGGTGAGACCCTGAAACTCATGACTGTCTCCTTTAGCCCCCCCCCCATGGCTCCTCAGACCCTCCCCAGGGAAGGGCTGGGTCAAGTTCAGACCCCAGGGTGGGGGCCCTCTCCCCTCAACTGTCCAGGTCACAGCCACGTCCCTTCAGACTGCCCAAGGTGGGGCTCTGTCCCCTCAGTCCACCAGGGGAGGTCTGCCTGTCTTCAGTCTCCCCAGCACAGGGCCACAGGCTCTCAGATCCACTGGACCAGACCCCTGTTGCGGGAGCCCGGTTCTTGTCTCACTCTGCCACCCCGACTGCTCCTCCCACAGACTGTGGCCGCAGGAAGCTGCCCGTGGACCGCATTGTGGGAGGCCAGGACACCAGCCTGGGCAGGTGGCCCTGGCAAGTCAGTCTGCGCTACGACGGCGCACACCTCTGCGGTGGGTCCCTGCTCTCCGGGGACTGGGTGTTGACAGCTGCCCACTGCTTCCCAGAGTGAGTGCCCCCACAGCACCCACCAGGGGGAGAGGCGGCAAGGCTGTTCCTGGCCGGCCACCACCCTTCCCTCCTGTTCCCTGACAGGCGGAACAGGGTCCTGTCTCGATGGCGGGTGTTCGCTGGTGCCGTGGCCCAGGCCTCGCCCCATGGCGTGCAGCTGGGGGTGCAGGCTGTGGTCTACCACGGGGGCTATCTTCCTTTTCGAGACCCCAACAATGAAGAGAACAGCAATGATATCGCCCTGGTCCACCTCTCCAGCCCCCTGCCCCTCACAGGTACCTCTAGGGGGCCGGGGCTGAGTCTTGACTTGGGGACTCCAGAGACAGGACAAAGGAGGGGGACAAGAGCAGGCGAGAATAAATTTATGATTGAGGTGTTCATGGTGATAAGGGAAATGATCATTAACTCTGGGTGACAGGTACAGCCACGTGGGAAAACTCTTGACAGTTCCTACAACAGTTAGAAGTTGATCATTTGACAGTTCCACACCTGGGGTACACTATGCACCCAGGAGGAACGAAACACGCGTCACACGACTGTGCACAAGTGTTCACATCAGCATGTTTATAAAAGCCCAGAGATGAAAACAACCCAAATGTGTATCATTGGAGAGATAGATAAACACAGCAGGAGACATCCATACTGTGGACGGATATCTGGCCATAAAAAGGGAAAAAAAATTACTGATTCACCCCGCAACATGGATAAACTGGGGAGTCATTATGCCAAGTGAAAGAAGCCAGTCTTGCGTGATTCCATGCCTGTGAAATGCCCAGAATAGGCAAATCCATAGAGATCACACGTGGGTTAATGGTTGCCAGGAGCGGGTGGTGGGAATGTAGAGATTGGGAGGGTTGGTAAAGGACACAAGGTTTCTTGGGGGTGATGGGATGTTCTGAAGTCCATAGTGGTCACTGTGTGTGTGTCTGGGAACACCCGGAAAGTCATGGAGTTGCACACTCCAAGTTGTTGGATCGTATGGTCCCTGAATTTGAGCTCATGAATACTGCTGCCCAAAATAATTAAGTGAACTATAAAATTTAAAAATTCAGGAACGGATCAGTGAAAAAGTAAGCTAGAAGCCTCTCCTTTTACAGTTTTCTGGAGCATTTTCTTGTGTCAATGAGAAAGACTCACTTGGATGCCAACTCATTCACCTCCCTAGATTAAGAAAAGACCTGGGGCTGGGCTTGGTGGCACATGCCTGTAATCCCTGTTACTTGGCAGGATAGGGCAGGAGGATCACAGGTTCACGGCCAGCCTCAGCAACATAGTGAGGCCCTGAGCAACTTAGCAATACCTTGTCTCAAAATGAAATATAAAAAAAGGGCTGGGGGGCTGGGGCTGTAGCTCAGTGGTAGAGCACTTGCCTCGCAAGTGTGAGGCACTGGGTTCAATTCTCAGCACCACATAAAAATACATAAATAAAGCTATTGTGTCCATGTACAACTAAAAAAAAATTTAAAAAAGCAAAGGGCTGGGGATGCAGCTCAGAGATAAAGCATCCCTGGGTTCAATCCCTGATACAAAAAAAAAAAAAAGCAGACCTCGGGTTCCAGCTTCCACAGGCCCTGATGTTATAGTAATGATAATCATAATAGTGGTGATGATGATGGTGCTGAGCCCACATGTAGTTACGTGCCACATAAGATTTTGGTCAATGATGGACTGTACTTAGGACAGTGGACCTGGGAGATTATACGGCCTCAAGCATCTTAGGTCACGTGAGCTACATTCTGTGTTATTTGCTTGTGACCAAATTACCTAACGATCCATTTCTCAGAAATGGATCCCCATCATTAAGGGATGCCTGACTATAAAGCAATGAAATCATACAATAATGCTGACGGTGATGAGCGTCCACACTGGCAGGGTGCCTGCTTTGCACCAGGCTGCGTCCTCAGTGCGTCCCACGTATGAACTCATTCCTTCCTCACGGGGCCCCGGAGGAGCGTCTCCGCAGAACCTGTTTCCCACCTGCAGACGGTCCCAGCACAGGGAAAGGAAACTGCTCCAGACTCCATGGCTGGCCAATGGCCAAGCTGAGCCCAGGCCTGCCTGGCGCTGCCGTCTGCACATAACGCCAGGCTGGTCGCTGGGGAGTTTGGTACCCTTCTGTGGTCCCCATTACATTTATTTTTGTGGTCATTTTCTTTTTCGTGATCTATGATCCTAGTTTTTCATTTAAGGGAAGGATATACATTTTTTCTTCCCTTCTCCTTAATGAAAAGAGTGGGGGAGTTTAAAATATTGAAACGAGGCACTCAGGGGACGGGGTGAGAGCATCTGGGTTTGAGGACCTGGAGACAGGTCTGGGTGCTTGTCAGCTGTGGGGTCTGGGGCACAGGGCTTCACCTTACCAGGCCTGTTTCCTCATCTATCAAACAACTTCCTAGGGTTGTCAAAGCGATCAAAAGCATTCATATGAGTAAAGAACTTTGAGAATTACCAGCCCGTGGCAAATGCTCCCTGAATATTAGCAGTTATTGCTGTTAGTGTCATTTATTACTGACTAGTCACATGAGTACTTGCTATTTCCAGGCATGCTGCTTCACCAAATTTTCACTGCAACTTCTGGTGGGATGTGATTATTATTTTGATTTTACAGCTGAGGCCTCTTGAGGCTCAGGCAGGAAAAGTCACCAAGCAGGCCACAGTCAGGGCTGCCTGGACTGTTTGCGTGGGTTGCGCACTGCACAAAGGCGCCACTCCTCGGGGGTACTATTCTTGGCGTAGACCTATGTATTAATCATGATGACAGGAGGAAGTCAAGCCTCTCAACATAAGATGCTTCACAAAGGTGCCCTTTGGGCTGAGGGTGGTGCCATGGACGTGGTTAATAACACAGGCTTAGCAATTGGGCCAACTTAGGTTCAAATTCTGACTTCGCCATTGATTCATTATGAAACTTTGATCAAGTGACTTGGCCTCGTTTTCCTTCTCTGGGGTAATAGCTGACCCTACCTCCCGGGGCTGATGGGAGATGAAAGGAAATGAGCAGGAGAGCACCCAGCACATCGGGAGCTCTCATAGATGGTGGGTCACTGGGTGCGGGGGGAACATGGAGGCAGCTGGACAGGTTTGCACTGGGCTGGCCAGGCCAGCAGGGGCAGGACTGGTGTGTCTCTCTCACAGAATACATCCAGCCAGTGTGTCTCCCAGCTGCTGACCAGGCCCTAGTGGATGGCAAGATCTGCACCGTGACCGGCTGGGGCAACACACAGTACTACGGTGAGTCTCGTGCTTTGCCTGGGACACCGTCATCAGGGAGACTGACCGGGGTAGGGGAAAGGCAGTTTGGTTGGTTGGACAGCCATGGGCCCTGGGGTGTAGGGACCCTGAGGGTCACTGGGTGGGCACCAGGAGGGACGGGGCTCGTGCATGCTCCTCGGCTCTGGCCAGCCTTGCCCACACACCCCCAGGCCAACAGGCTGGGGTACTCCAGGAAGCCCGAGTCCCCATAATCAGCAATGATGTCTGCAATGGCCCCGACTTCTACGGGAACCAGATCAAGCCCAAGATGTTCTGTGCTGGCTACCCTGAGGGTGGCATTGACGCCTGCCAGGTGAGGGACTGTGTGGGGGCAGCCCCTGGTCCCCTGTTTCTCCAATGATGGAGACACAGGGCAGTGGGCAGTGGGACTCCCTGCCTAAGTGCCAGAGAGCCCCCTGGCCAGCCCTCTGGGCCTCCAGCCGGCTTGCCTTTCCCTCACCAGGGTGACAGCGGCGGTCCCTTCGTGTGTGAGGACAGTATCTCTCGGACACCGCGTTGGCGGCTCTGTGGCATCGTGAGCTGGGGCACTGGCTGTGCCTTGGCCCAGAAGCCAGGTGTCTACACCAAAGTCAGTGACTTCCGAGAGTGGATCTTCCAGGCCATAAAGGTGAGGTGGGCCCAGATGGGAGCCTGGGGGGTGGGTGGGGGGCTCTGGGATGCTAAGAGGAGGCTGAAATTTTTGGGAAACTGATGCTCAGGCACCCTAAAGGAGGGCACCCTGGGGAGCCGATGGATTTCCACAGCCTTCTGGGGAAGGGAGACAACCCGTGGGACTTTGGGGAAAAGCCTCTCAGACCTCAGAAGCCCCCAGTTGTCTCTCCCCAGACTCACTCCGAAGCCAGCGGCATGGTGACTCAGCTCTGACCCATGGCGGCTCCTTGCAGCACACCTGTCCAGGGCCTGAGATTGTCTGGGTGGCTTCAGGTCCATGCAACAGGATCCACGCTGAGCCCAGGATGGAACATTTTTCTTCTTGGACCAGTCCACAGGTCCAAGGATGCCCTCCTCCAAGGTCCTGTCTTCTGCAGTGGGGGGCCCACTCTGTCTGAGACCATCTAAGCCTCACCTTCCAACCCCATGTAAATATTGTTCTGCCCTCTGGGGACTCCTGTCTGGACTCCTGTCTGGATGCACAGGCGAGAAGACGTTTCCTGCCTAGCGTTGACAACAGGATGCTGTTTAAATAATAAAAATGGTTTTGATTAATGCGGCCTCCAAGTTTGCAAGTGTAAGCAGCAATGAGGACATTCTGGGGAGAGGGAAAAGAGGAATTATGGCCTGATACTAATCAGGTAGGGAGTGTGATCCCCCAGTTCCTACCAAATTAAGATCTTTTTCAAACACAGCGGCACCCGCCTATAATCCCAGTGACTTGGGAGGCCAAGGCAGGAGGCTTGCAAATTCAAAGCCAGCCCCAACAACTTAGGGAGACCATGTGTCAAAATAAAATAAAAATGGGTCCTGGGATGTAGCTCGGATGGTAGAGCACTTGATAAGCATGCTCAGGGCCCCAAATTCTATCCCTAATGCAACAAAAAAAGGGAGATTTTGACCAGTTCACTTAAATGGAAATAACCCTGGGGCCATTCTGGCTTCAGGTACTGTTGGATCCAGTTGATCTCAAATCTACTTGAATTGTGTCAGTTTCATTTCCAAGCAGCCTCTCCTACACACAGAGACAGAGACCTCTACACAAAGTCCAGACTTATATGCCATGGATCTGCTTTGCGGTTCTAGTGGAAGAGAAATGCTTCTTTGCCAATACTCCCACAAAACCAAAAGTCCCGATGAGGCCCAGGTCTCATTGGACAGATTTGGGTGGTATGTTCAATGACTGTGCACCTGACGCACAGGTGGAGCTGGGGTGGGGCTAGCCCTTTAAGAACTGTGTGACTTGAGTGTGGGAAATTCTCCAAGGGGAAATGAAGAGATGTTTCCAGACAAAAATGGGCAGATGCCCAGTGAGCAAAAACACATCTACCTTGGACCAACACAGAAAACAGGGCCCTATAGGATGGGGGTAGGTGCAGGCCTTATGGATCACAGTCTGAAGCCCTCGCCCCTACATCCATCTGGGGTGGGGTGGGGTCCCACCTTTTCATGGAATGGGACACCCCTGCCCCTCTTGGAGCACATGTGCGCTCTTTCGCTCTCTCTCTCACACACACACACACACACACACCCTCTGGAACACCTACAGATTGTTGTGGTGGCCAATATGGTCACCAGGGGGCGCTGCTGCCCGCACAGGCGAGAAGACGTTTCCTGCCTAGCGTTGCTAAAAACCAATGGAATTGTGTCTGCTGGGTGCCTGTTTCTCATGATTGAAGTCATGAGGATAAAAATTATAAAGCATCACCCATCACCCTCAATCTCCCAAGAAACTTCCTAAAGTATAAATAGACCCAAGAAAGCTCCTTTGAAGGACTAATAGAACATCCGTTTGGGAAATGTTCCAACCATTATCCCTCATCCCCAAACCTTAGTGAGGTTGGTCCCCACCATGGCCTTGTCAGTGGAGTCTCCCAGCCCTGTTTCTCAACTTGCAGAGGCTGCACACAGTCTTTCCAAATGACTGCATGTGGCTGCAGTGTCCCAGCCATGGTATTTGGAGTGTGATTTGAGATTTGACTTGCACATTGATTTGTTAGACATGTATAGAGTTAGAGGAGATGACTGAAATTTTTCAGCTGAAAAATGTGCTGTGCATGTGTTTTATGAAGTTTGGGGACTCTGGGGGAATGTGGCTCACCCTGGGGTGGTGGATTAAATAGATACGTGTATGACCTGGTTGGGGGAAAGGTTCCGAACAGCAGGGGGCACTGAAGAGGTCATGGACATGCCCTGGTGGATCTGAGAGGATGTGGCTCTATTCTAGGGGATTTGACAGAAAGTTGGGCACATATTAGTCTGTTTTCTATTGCTATAACAAAATACCCAAGACTAGGTACTTTATAAAGAAGAGAAGGTTATTTAGCTCACAGTTTCGGAGCTGAAAGTCCAAGATAGGGCAACTCCAGTAACACAGGCTCCGGTGAGGGCCTCATGATGGACATCACAATGACAGGAAAAGATCACATGGTGAGATGGTAAACAACAGGAAGAAACCAGTCTTGTTCTTTCTATAATGATCCACTCTCTGGGGTCCCATGAGAGCTACCTAATCTCTTCCAAGGGCAGTATCCCCGTGACCTAACCCTCTTAGAGGTTTCACCACCTCTTAATCCTGCCATACTGGAGAGCAAGTTTCTGACATGTGCATCTTCAGGGCATGAGTCATGTCCAGACCATCGCAGGGCATTAAAGGCCAACAGGTCAGACAGAAGCCTGGGGACCACTCTGGGTTCTGCCTGCAGCCTTGCTCTCTTGGAGTGGAGTGAGAGGGGTCGGGGACTCCCTCAACATCCATCTACTAGTTTTCTTTGTACACCAGGGGTCAGCAAGCCTCAGGTCCTTCTCTGGCTCCCACCAACCTTGCCACCCATCCTGAGGAGCCAAGAAAACGTAGTATATATATATTTTGGTACTGGAGATTGAACTCAGGGATATTCGACCACTGAGCCACATCCCCAGCCCTATTTTGTGTTTTATGTAGAGACAGGGTCTCATTGCGTTGCTTAGCGCCTTGCCAGGGCTGAGGCTGGCTTTGAACTCACGATCCTCCTGTCTCAGCCTCCCTCAGTGCTGGGATTACAGGCATGCACCACCGCGCCCGGCTTCCTCCTTTCAAATACAGAGAAGTCTCTTGGGTATAGTTTGGAATGGAGAGCTCTGTATGGGGTTAGTTACGTTGGCATTTTCGCAGTCAAGTCGAAGGAGAAATATATAGTTACACTTCCATAATAGTTATTTAACAGTGTAAACACTGCAAAATTAATAGTGGTTGTCAAGGCCAGTAATTTTGTATTCAGAAATAAGCATTGTGAATGTTCAAATAGTGATGTACGTAGGGTGATGGACTTTAGTTTCTGCATGAGAGGTAATGCTATTTCAATTATTCAGTTATTAAATGAGCTGTTGCTTTGGCTCTATTACAGCAAAACAAACCACCCCAAACCTAGTGGTGCAAAGTACAACCACTGTATCAGACTCGTGGACTCCATGACTCGATGTTGGACAGGGAGTGGAAGGGACAGCTTATGTTTGCTCCATGATCCACAGGTCTTCAGTAGAAACCTAAAGGATGGAGTGACTTGGTGAACAGCGACTGGACCATGGAGGCTTCTTTACTCATAAATCTGGCACCTTGGCTAGAATGGCTAAGAGGCTGGGGTCCACTGGGACTCCCAACTCGTTATCCATCCAAGTGATTTGGGCTTCCTGCTATTATAGCTGCCTAAGGACCTTTGGACTTCTCACGAGGCAGCCCAGGGCTCCAGAGCAAACCTCTGCGTTTTACACCACAGCCTCACTGGCACAAACCTTCCTGGACTCTAGGGTAGGGGCAGAGACCCCACTTTTCAGTGGGAAGCACATCAAAAAATTAAGGGCCATTTCTTAGAACTGCCATAGGAGCTTATAGACTGTAGGAGCACATTGACAGCTGACAAAACAGAAATAATCCCTCACTAAAAGTTCAGCCTAAAAAATTTGCCCGCCAAAGTTGCAGATAATAAAATTATATTCTTTATAAAGTAACCCAATCTTGGGTATTTTGTTATAGCAATGGAAAACAGACTAATAATACCCAACTTAGTAATACACTGTCCAATTTATTTGTACATTTCAAAGGTTCAATCTATGATGAGAATGTTCAACTTTGGGCAAAGCTTGATTTTAGCACGTAGTCAACATTTCGCTACGGTATCTATTTGTTGTACCATACATAACAATTTTTATATTAATAAACATGCCCAGCCGGGCGCGGTGGCTCAAGCCTGTAATCCCAGCACTTAGGGAGGCTGAGACAGGAGAATCGCGAGTTCAAAGCCAGCCTCAGCAATGGCGAGGCGCTAAGCAACTCAGTGAGACTCTGTCTCTAAATAAAACACAAAATAGGACTGGGGATGTGGCTCAGTGGTCGAGTGCCCCTGAGTTCAATCCCCGGTACCAAAAAAAAAATAAATAAATAAACATGCCCATGAGTGTTTTTTGAGCACTTCCTTTGTGCCAGGCACTGTACTGGGAGCTCTCTGTATGTTACTTCAGTATTTCCTCAAATTCAGATATTTGAAGGTAGCTATTTTAATTTTTCTATTTATTCATTCAATTAATATTTATTAAGCACCTGTTATGCACCAGGCGTAGTTCTGGGTGGGATTGTTTTATTTATATTTCTCTTCCTTTTCGTGTTTCTTTTTCTTTTAACTTAATCTCGACTCTGACAGCAACATTTGCAAAACTGTGGATTTCATGTGGTAGTGGCAGATACATGCTTTCCATATGAATCAAAACAAAAAATGTAAACGAACGAACACTAAGAAGATAGTAACAAACGTCTCCTGTAGTCTCCTGCTCCAAGCTGTGCCCCACCGCGGGAACCACTTGTTTAATCACCTCATGATCCAGGAAAAAGGGGCAGTGGGGCTTGGTCGCTTTCAGGGAGCTTCGTCATCTGTCCCAGGTGCCATAGCCGAGGGGCAAAGCTGAGCCTGGGACCTGTGAGGAGAACAACTCGGCAGAGGGCACTGAGCCACCCATTCCCACCGGCTCTCCAGCCAGCTGGAGAAGGCGGACCCCCAGCATGTCTCCAGATATGAAACCTTAACCCGACGACTCCCCAGGATGGGCAGGAAGTGAAGGCCCTGCTCAGTTTCAGTGGGGCCAGAGGGATCCCATGAATAGCCTGGCCTGGGTGCACCTCTGTCCTCCCAGGTGTGGCCATGTGAAGGGCCGGCTTGGGTTTGGGGAGCCAGAACTGTGCACTTGGGACATCCGCTTTGAAGACGGCGTTCCCTACTGCTTAACCATGAGCATCTTCTGCCACGAGAATCTCCGTGAATCTCAGGTGCACAGTCCTGACCCCCTTCCTCCTCCCAGTTCGACCCTCCAGGTGAATCTCCTCCTGTCACTGTGTCCCCTGCAATAGTCCTAAATGCCCAAAGACAAGCCTCGGCCCCACCATTCTCTGTGGATGCCCAGCCCCAGGGCCCCAGGTGGGCATCCACATCATCTCCTCGGGTGCATATCTTGGTCTCCCTGCCCACATGCTCACTCTGTTCCCAGGAGTCTGTGAATTAATCTTTTTTTTTTTTTTTTAAATATTTTTTTAGTTGTAGATGGACACAATGTCTTTATTTTATTGCTTTGTACGTGGTGCTGAGGGTTGAACCCAGGGCCTCACGCGTGCGAGGCAAGCACTCTACCACTGAGCCACAATCCCAGCCCCTGTGAATTAATCTTGAACCTGCAGGAGAGAGAACTGGCGGGAACCCCAGCAAGGAGAGGCGCTGGGCAACGTCAGCCTCCCATCAACCCCTTTGCCAAGCGATGCTCCAATTCTTCCATCTGAGGATGGCTGGACCAGCGCTGAGGTGCACACAGGCCGCTGCGGCCCTGGGTGCCTGTGGCCACCAGTCAGCTGGGGAAGCCCTGAAGGCTGTCTGTTCCCTCCTCGCTCCTGGCTGCACCTCTCACCACCCAGCCTGTCCCAGTCCCAGCCAGACAGGGTGGGGACCGGGATGCCCAGGAGCCTCCCAGGCCCCCAGAGGCACAAGCAATGCCAGAGGCACAAACCACCCCAGCCTCTATCTTGGCCCCTCCTGGGCACCACCTCAGCCCTGGGCTATGCCAGTCTGGCCACCCAGGACCTGAGTCCACCTTGAGGATGCACGGCTCTGGACGGGAGTGGGCGGCAGTGGGTGGGCTCAGCTGTTAGCTGATCCCTGATCCCCTCTCCTGCAACAGAACCCAGGGACTTGGGGCAAGTAGACTGAGGTGAAGACACACACTTCTTAACCTGAAGAGGTGACTTGGGGGCAGGAGGGGAGGGCCTTGGAGTTTAAAGGGACATGGCCCTACCCTGGAGTCCCTCAGGACCTGACCCTGCTCCTGAGGACTAAGGGAACACAATCTACCCTAGGGGGCTGAGAGGGATCTGAGTGGGGCTGGAGGAGCCTCAGGAGCCCCAGTATTCCCAGCCTCATTCCTGAACCCCCAGGGGATGGAGCCCCCCTGCAGAGGACAATGGCTACCCTGAGCTGCTGCTGATGGAGCCCTTTGCTTTCTCTGAGGTCACACACACAACAGCCTATGTGGGTCCCTGACCATAGTGCTCCTGGGGTCTCTTGTCCCCAACCCCACTCCTGCCCCTGCCCCTGTCTGTATGTGTTCCTCTCTCCTTTGGCCTTTATTCTCTGCCCTCCTGGGGTGAGGCTTGTCCCTCCTCTGCCCCACCCCCCACCTGATGACACTCTCTGCCAGTCTCATCCTCCCCCATCTGCCCCAGGTCTGCACCAATGGGCTGGTGTCCTTTGGGGAGACATGGCCCTGTTCACACCCCAGGCATTTCCCCTGGAGACAGGCCAGGTCTTCCTGGCTCCCTTCAGGGCTGATGGGTCCCCACTGAGAGGATAGGGCAAAGCATGGCTCCCACTTCCCCTCCAGAGTGACCACCTGGGACTGAATTGGCCCCCAGGGAAGGAAGCGAGTGCCAGGGAAGGGCCAGGCTGAAGACTCAGGCCCAACCACCAGAGGAAGAAGTTTCTGGGTTCTAGACAAATATGAGATATCACAGAGGAGAGAAATGGAGGCTGAGGGGGAGAGGGAAGGACAGTGTGGTGGGGGGAGAGGGAAACAGGGAGAGAGCAGGGGATGGAGGAAGGATGAGCTAGGCCCAGGGAGGAGGAGGGATGAGCTGGACCCAGGGAGGAAGACAGAAGAGATGCCAGCAAGGAGACAGACGGCCAAATGAAAACTGAGAAAGAAAGACAGAGAAAGGGGCAGAAAAAGAGAAATAGAAAAAGAGAGACAGGCAAGGTGGGAGGGAGGCCACCATGGGCTCTGGTGGAGGTGACCACAGACAGGGGTGGCCAAGAAGCAGCCAGCTCCAGGGCAGATGGACCCCAGCTAAGAAAGGGGCCATAAAGTGTGTTGTGGGGGCTCCTGGGCCAGCCCATGATGCCCCTGCTCCCCGCACTCAGCCCCGCAGGTGAACATCTTCCAGGTGGTGCTGGCCATGGGCAACAGCACCTCCTGGGCACTATTTCTCTACAATGACATCCAGTGGACCACTGGGGTGGCCAGTGGTGAGATCCTCCACAATGGCCTGGGGCATCGCAGCCCAGGTAGGCAGAGAGGAGAACCCACAAATGCTGCCACTGAATCTTCAGGAAGGGTGGCCAGATAGTCTGGCTGGTCCAATCTGGAATCATCTCCCCAGGTGGCCTCAACAGTGGTCAGCAGAGGGACCACGGTACCAGCCCTGGCTCCAGGACCTCCGACATCGGAATGTGACATTGGCATGTGCAGAGAGCAGCAATGTGGGCATCCTGGACTTCACAGCCCTCTGCATGGACCCCTTTGTGGTCCTCAGTGGCTGTGCCTTACGATGGTAAGGAGGTGGGGACCCTGCCCCAGACCCACCTGCTCCTGGAACCAGGTCCACAGAGACCCCAGCCTCTTCTCCCGTCCCCAGCCTTAGACCACCCTCAGACCCAGGTGATGGACCTCAGTCATCTCCTTCCTCAAACGCTAAACCTGGACTCCCCCCCAGCCCCACTCTCTCTGCTGCCCAGTTTCTGCCCCTTGGTGCCTCTTTCTGGAACAGCTGTGCCTGCAGCCACAGGTGCCACTGTGGGCAGGAAGGCCGGGTCTGGTGCTGGCCAGAGGGCTGCCAGGTGGGCCAGCAGGACACACCTTCAGGTCCCTTCCCACACTGCCAGGCCCCTCACAGATCCTCCTATCATCTGGGCCCCCAGGGCCATCTGCACACACTCTCAGCTGCAACTCTAGTCCCGCCCATTCCATCCTGACCCTGCTTCCTGGGGTCCATGTGGAGGTGCAGCTGGCAAGAGAGCCCTGGTGCCTGAGGCCCTGGTGCCCACGGTGGCCCATGGCCATGACATGCTGGTGAGACCGGAAGGCCCCACAAGAGAGCAGGGCTGAGAGCAGGGCTGGAGGACTTATCTGTGGCGGGCACACCAAGACGAGTGGACAGAGGGTCCAGTGACAGATGGACAGACAACAGGCAGAGAGATGGGCACGATAACAGACCATGAGGCAGATGGACAGGAAGACAAGAGGGCTGTGCAGATGGACAGAGAGAGTGTCGGGCTGAAGAGACAGCAGAAGCATCTGGGATGACCAGGACAGGTGGTGAGACAGAAGGGAGCGAGATAGAGGGACAGGGGGACAAATGGCGGGCAGATGGCCAAGGCAAACAGATGGCCACAGGCAGATGAAGCCACCCAGAGTCACATAAATGCAGCCTCCAGGGCCTCTGCTCCCCCGCATCTGTTCCTGCTCTCAAGGACCCCAGACACCAGTCATCAGGTGACCTCACTGGCTGAGGTCATCGCTCTTTCCCCATCCCATGTCCCTCTCCAAGCCCTCCTTGCCTTCTCCTTCCAACGCTCAGCCAGAGAAACGTAGCCCCAGCTTATGCACTGAGGTGGCTGAACACGCTTGGCCAGCACCACGCCCGTGACCGTGAACTTGCCTGGACTTGACCGGCCATCTCGATAACTCCTTGGTACCTTCACTTGCCGTTTCCTGGTGAAAACGGCATCCTGTGCTATGATGGGACATGGTCTGTGCTCCACCCTAGCCAACGCCTGCCCTGTGACCGTCCCTGAGTCTCCCCGGGGTTCTTCCTGCTCTGCCTTCCTCTCCATCAGTGGTTCTCCAAGTGCAGCCCCCTGACCAGCGGCCTCACCCAGGAAGCTGTTCAAGTGCACAATCTAGGGTCCCGCCCCAGACCAGCCTGGTGGGCCCAGACAGTGAGTTGACCGGCCTGCCTGGGGATTCGGGTGAGCTCTCAAGTTCAAGCACGTGGATCTGAGTCTACACCTCCAATTTACCCTTTTCTGGTGGATTCTTCACATCCATTCCAACAGGCTGTGATTTGTTCCATCTTAAAATACCCTCGACCCCCTCTGGCCATTATTGCCCCATTTCTCAGACACCCTGTACCTCAAAAGTCCACCAAAAGGATCATTATCTGCTCACTCCCTCCAACTCCTCTCTGCTCACTCTCTTTCAAATCCTCTTCTGTCAGGGTGATGTCAGCCTTCAGTTTCATGCCACCAAAACCTCTTTCTTTTTGGTACTAGGGATTGAACCCAAGCGTGTTTAACAGCTGAGCCACATCCCCAGCCCTTTTTATTTTTGAGACATGGTCTTGCTAAGTTGCTAGGGCCTCCCTAAGTTGCTGATGCTGGCCTGGAACTTGGCCTCCTGCCTCAGCCTCCCAAATTGCTGGGATTACAGGTGTGCACCACCACGCCCACCAAAACTTTTCTTTCTTTCTTTCTTTTTTTTGGTACCAGGGATTGAACTCAGGGGTATTTGATCACTAAGCCACATCCTCAGCACTGTTTTTTGTTTTTATTTAGAGACAGGGTCTCACTGAGTTGCTTAGCACCTCGCCTTGCTGAGGCTGGCTTTGAACTCAGGATTCTCCTGTCTCAGCCTCTCAAAGTGCTGGAATTACAGGCATGTAAAAAGACCAGCAAGAGCTGAGTCCAAGACACTACACACAGTTGCACAGGCTGTGAACTGCACAAAAATATCAAAAATATCAAGCCCTAACTTGGGGTCTGACAGCCCTGGGGTTCTGGGGTCATGGTCAGCCCTTGGGGGCTGGTGGTCTTGATAATGATCTCTCTCTCTCTCTCACTCTCTCTCTCTCTCTCTCTCTCTCTCTTTCCCCCTCTGTCTCCTTGCTCCAGATCCATTTTGCCCTGAAAACAGCCACTGGGAGACACGTGCTGACCTCTTCAGGGCCAGCTGTCCACACGAGGAGGTACCTCTCCCCTGCCACTGCCCCTGTCATGCAGGCTGCTTGTGCGACATGGGCTGCCTGTTCGGTGGGGAGGGTGTGCGTACGGGGCTCTCTGTGGCTGCCCCCAGCAGGGCTGCATCCTGCATCTGGGGTGCAGGAACTGAGCCCTGACTGCCACCAGCTGCTGAGTGTGAGCAAGCTGGGCCGACGGGGCAGCGTGGCCCCTGCACTCTGCGTCCTGGCACTATGGAGTGCCAAGAGGCAGTGGCTGGGTGTCAGGTGACCCCCATGACGGCACCTGTGAGGGCCCAGCCTTCACAGCCCAGGAGCCTGCTGCTGCTTGCTGAGCCACACCTGTTGAGCTGGCCCAGGCTCGCGGGCTTGGGGACAATGAGTGCCTAAGCCCCATGGCCAGCGGGCACAGCCTATAGAAGTGCATGTCCACCGGTGAAGGTGATGATGGAGGCTTGGACTCTTGGGAGGGTTCAGGTAAGCTTGTCTTAAGACCCAGTCCCAGAAAGGCAGGCTCAGACTTGGAAGTCTAAGGGGACAGGGTCCCACCCCAAAGGTTCTGAGGGAGTCACAGAATCCAATGAGGACACGGTCCCATCTGTGTCCAGGTGAATGGGACCCAGGTCCATCTGGCCCTTACACCTGGCTGGTGGCCTTGTGTATGTCCACTTCAGTGGTTCTGGGGCAGTGTTGCAGACCATCGCTGGCCTCCTGGTCTCCTATGACAGGTGCCACCAAGTGTCCATCATGGTACCCGACACCTGCACTGCGCCCTCTGTGGCCTGGGTGGGATCCCAACAGCTCCCTCCTGTACCACACAGGGGCATTTATGCTCAGCAGGAACGACGCACCGTCTCCAGCCAGCTGCTCCCAACAGGCCCCGCCCCTCTGTGTCCACACGACAGAGGGCCAGTACTGGTCATTGGCCTGAAATGGGCTGCTGGTTGCCCATGAAGGATCCCTGCAAGCCTGTGACGAGCCAGCAGAGAGCTGTGTCTGTGACCTTTGTGCCACAGAAGGTTCGCGGCAGATCTTGTGTGAAGTGCCAGGGCACGGCCTCTCCCTGCAGCCCTGCAGCAGCTGGCAGACTGCGGTTAGTGGCACCTGTTCTAGTTCCCATCATGCACTTTGCCTTGCCCTGCTTGCTAGCCGGCACCCTCTGCTTGCTGCTATAGAAAGCCACGTGGGCACATAAGCAAGCTGGCTTGAATAATTCATGCTCACAGAGTGGGCATGAGGCCTGGCTCCATCAGGCACTCACGGCTTCAGCCCTGCCCCAGTCTCTTGGTGACCCTTTACACCACATTTGGCACCATATCCAGAAGGGCTCTCCCTGAGTACATCTGGCAGCCACTCAGGTTTCTGCCCAAGAAGAAAGAGTCCGTGGGTCCTGGAAGCCGCAGCCTGAGTTCACCGCATCTTGGTAGATTTGATTGGCTCCTTTGCAATCAGTCATGAGGCCAGGAGAATGATTATCCAATCAGCTTCTGACTGACCCCAGCCTCTGCCCCTGGGGAGATGTCTGGCAGAGGCTGGGAGGAGGTTAGCAGTGGTGATGGGTACTGGCTGGTGCCCAAAGGACAAATATCTACTTCCCCTGTCTTGGCCCCACTGCCAAGGGATCTTTGTTAAGACCATTAAGCAGTTTTTCAAACGTTTTTGACGGAGAGCCACAGCACAAAACACAGTTGGTTGGAGGACCTAGTGTGAATTTTCTATTTCTTCTGTAACAAATTGCCACAAACTTGGCAGCTTATAGCAACCCAAATGTATGATCTTGCAGTCTGTAGGTCAGAAATCCAATGCGGTTTCCATCAGGGCCAATCAAATGGTCACCAGGGCTGTGTCCCTTTCTGGAGGCTCTGGGGAGGATCATTTCCTTGCTCTGCAGCTCAGCAGAATTCATTTCCTGGCAGTTATAGAACTCAGGTCCCTATTTCTTTGCTGACTGTAAACTGAGGGCTGTCCTCAGCTTCTAGAGGCCACCCACATTCTTGGGCTTGCAGCCCCCTCCCCCTTATTTGAAACCACTGTGGCTTTCAGTCTGTCCTGCCTCTTTCTGTCACTCTTCTGTTTTCACATTCCACTTTTTTTTGGTACTGGGGATTGAACACAGGGGTACTTAACCACTGAACCACATCCACAGCCCTTTTTATATTTTATTTAGAGACAAGGTCTTGCTAAGTTGCTTAGAGGCTTGCTAAGTTGCTGAGGCTGACTTTGAACTCGCAATCCTCTTGTCTCAGCCTCCCAAGCCGCTGGGATTATAGGCATGCGCCATCGCCCCTGGCTTCCCCTTCCACTTTTTTTTTTTTTTTTTTTTGGTACTGGGTATTGAACTCAGGGGCACTCGACCACTGAGCCACATCCCCAGCCCTATTTTGTGTTTTATGTAGAGACAGGGTCTCACTGAGTTGCTTAGCGCCTCACCGTTGCTGAGGCTGGCTTTGAACTCGCAATTCTCCTGTCTCAGCCTCCCTAAGTGCTGGGATTACAGGCTTGCGCCACCGCGCCCGGCTCCCCCCTCCACTTTTAAGAGCCCATGTGACTATACTGGGCCCTTCTGGACAATCCAGAATAATCTCTCCCCTTTCAAAGTCTATAACTTCAGTCACATTTACAAAGTTCTTTTTGCCACATAATGTAACATACTCACAGGACCTGGCAGTCAGGCCATGGACATGGTTGGGAGAGGTCTTTATTCCACCTGCCACTCCAATATAAGAATGTATGTGATATAAAGTGTTCCCAGATAGGAATGTACACTGGAATATACACTTCTATTTCATTCTATTTCTCAGTTAAAGCAAAGAATGCCCTCCTTATGTTAAGCATCAAGGATGAAAACACAGACTGCCTTGGTTAGAATCTTAGCATCAGCACTTTCTAGCTGTGTGATCTTGGGGGAGTCCCTTAACCTCTCTGTGCTCAGTTTTCCTTTTAACAACAACAACAAGAAGAGTGAGAATAGTAGTACCCACCCCATTAGGTGGTTGTGAGAATCAAACAGATAAACAGTTCCTGGCAACATAGTGAAAGCTATGTAAATACTAGCTGTCATTATTAAATTGATTTTTAAACTTCCCATTAGGGAAAGACACTGTTAACAGCACTCAGCCACCAGATCGGGACCACAAGGCCCTGCTTCCCAGAACCCTGAATCGGTCTGTCATGGGAAGGCCTGGGGACAGCCCAGCCCAGCCCAGCCCTTCCCTGATCCAGGGGGCAGAGGCCACACAGCCAGCGTGGGGCAGGGAAGGATCACTAGGGGTCTGACCTTGCACTGGGGGGAGCTGTGGATGTGGCAGGGACAGAGAAAGGCCCAGCATGTCCTCATGAGACCCACACGCTGTCTTCAGACAGTGATGGCCCAGGATGGTCAGGGCTGTGTTGGGGAAGTCGGGCTGTGTGATTGGGGGTCAGATGAGGGAAACTCGGGGGTAGCCCAGAAAAGGAGTTGGCCCTGCCTGGGGAAGGTGTCCCAGAGAAGGGACATCTGAGACGAGGCCTGAGGGACAAGTCAAAGTCAGATGGGTAAGTGAGAAGCAAACGTTCCAGGAAGAAGGAACAGTGTCCTCAGAAGCCCAGAGGCTGTGCGCAGTTAAGTCAGAGAGGGCGAAGGCCTGGGGAGAGGTGAGGCCCAGACTGGGCCAGGGCTGGGCCTAGGGGCCCTCAAGGCCAAACAAGGAGTGAGGATGGTGTCTGGAGGCCAGCGGCCCCCTGATTCCCAGGACTCCAGGCCAGTGCCTCCTTCCCTTGTGCCTCCCAAAAGAGGAAGTGAGCTCAGCATGCCACAAACAAAGCTTCTGCCTGAAGGGAGCAGGCCACCACATGCTCCAAAGGCGAGTGGAAGGGGTTGGCAGTGGCCCAGGTGGGGATTCTGTCTTCTCAAAGCCAGAGACAAGCCCTGGGCTCATTACAACACTTCCTGGTAACAATGACGATCATGAGCTGAGCACCTGCTCAGTAAGTGCCAGCCTGTGGTGGAGACGCTAAGGACACAGCAGTGACCAACACAAGCAGAACCCTTGCCCCTATGGAGCCGGTGATCCAGGGCGGATGACAGAAGGCTCCCGAGTACACACAGAGATCAGACAATATGTCAGCAGAGGGAGGCAGTGTCAGGGGGGAGCCCCCGGCCAGGGGCACACAGTATCAAATAGTGCGGTCAAGGGTGGCGGGGTTCAGGGAAGTGCCCCTGAAGGAGGCCAGGTGGGAACCAGGTTGGCTGGGATGGGGACAGGGCCAAGGAAACCCGGCAACAAGGTGCAGGGACTCACACAGCTCCAGGACTCAGGAGACCGAATTCAAATGAACTTGGAGCTGAAGAACTCCGGGTGTCCCACCCTGGGGCAGTTCCTTGTTCATCTCTGCCACACAACACACACAGACCCACACCCCCCAGCCATCTCTCCTCCACCAGGTCTTTTCCCTAATCAATGAGAACCCCAAAGCTGGTGGTGGGGTTTGTCCTGGTCACCACGGCATCACGGGCACCTGGCATATAGCCTTTGAAATTATGAGCCTGCAACAGACTCCTGACAAAGCCATCCATAGGTACCCTCTGCTGCTAGAATGAAACTTGACCTTTGTGCCTCCTCCTAGAGACCCCCACGGGACCCCCTCCCTCTGGCTCTTTCCCTCCAGCCACACCAGCCTCTCCATTGCTCCTGGAACTCTGGAGAACCCCCCACCCCCTCCATTTGCATTTGCTCTTCCAGCTGCGTGGAGTGCGGGTGGTGTCCAGAGACCACATGGCTGGCTCCCCGCCTCACCTCTGAGAGGTGGCCTCCCTCTCCACAGTCCCCAAAGAAGCCTCCTGAGCTCAGTCACTCTTTTTTTTTTAAATATTTTTTTTAGTTGTAAATGGATGCAATACCTTTATTTAATTTATTTATTTCTATGTGGTGCTGAGGACTGAACCCCATGACTCACGCATGCGAGGCAAGCGCTCTACCACTGAGCCACAGCCCCGCTCAGTCGCTCTTGATTTCAGGACCCAGTTTCTCTATCTGAAACTACCTTTTCTTTATTATTCGCTCATTACGCACTTCCCCCTCTAGGTTAAGGCCAGCATGCTTTTACTCTGAAGGATCAGGCAATAAATATTTCAGGTGTTCTGAGCCACGCTGTGCAGTAGCGACTCCACTCATTTGTTGTAAAAAAAAAAGCAGCCATCGATCATGCATGAGCAAACGCGCTGGGTTACATCAAAATGTCATCTGTGGGCACTGAAATTTAAATTTTACATGATTTTCACACTTCACAAAATATTATTCTTATGTTGCTTTTATTATTATTCTTATGTTGCTTTTCCCCCCCAACCATTTAAACATGCAAAAACTATTCTTAGACTGTGGACTGTGAAACACAGGCGGAGGGCCAGCGGTGGCCCCAGGGGAGTAGCTTGTTAGCCTTTGCTCCAAAACAGCTGCGCTCTGAGGTTACAGATTTTTAACTGTCTTGGTCATTGCTGCATCTCCAGTCCCTAGAGTGCTCCTGGCATGTAGGACATGCCCAGTCAACATTTTAAAACACAGTGCTACAGAGAAGAGCTTCAATACGTTTATTCTTTCAACAAATATTCATAGAGGGGTGCCATGTGCTGGGTTCTAGGGAGATAGAAGGGAACTAAATTTGACCCTGGGGCAGTGAGTTAATGTCCCTGTGGTGAATCCAATTCTGTCCCTCCAGAGCTGCCTGTGTTCCCCACAGTCACTGTGAGTTTGGTGGCTCCTCCTGTCCCAGCTCCTGCGCCCAGCCTGTTGCCCAACAGCTGCCTAACCTCATGCCAGCCGAGCTGCCAGTGTGACCTGGGCTTTGTGCTAGTGGCACTGACAGTCTGTCCCCCGTCCAGTGTGGCAGCAGGTACACCTGGCTGGGAGCTCTGCCAGAGGAAGCCCCACCCATGCTGCGCACCGCTGCCCTCCTCCATGGGCCTGGGCGGAGCTGCGGGACCCTCAAGGGCACATTTGGGTCCTGCCCACTCTCCCCTGGCACCTGTCAGGCAACTGGGCACTCCAACATTATCACCTTTGATGTGGAGTTCCCAGGCAGCCGCGTGCCTGTCCTGGCCAGGTCCTGTGGTTCTCTGGCTCAAGGCGCTGCTTCAGAGTAGAACTGCATAAGGACAGGTCAAGCCGCCCGTCACACTCATCTCAGAAGCATCTATCCAGGTTAATCCAACCCAGGCCCACCGGCAGAGGAACAAGCCGGGCATGGCTCAGGTAAGCGCGAGCTCTGGGGCGGGTGGGTCGGGGCAGGACATAGTGTTCTTAGGAATCCCAGCCTCTCACCAAACCCACAGCCCCAAAGAAAAAGCTTCTTTCCTTTCCAGTATTTCCATGTTAACCTTTGTCCTCTAATTACACACACTTTTCTGTCTGTATTCATCAGATGCATCCAGTTTAGAATAACAGAAATCCCTTTTAGATCAGCTTAAGAAAAAAACAAGGAAATTATTGGTTTATGTAATTGAAAAATGATAGACATATCCCTGGATTTAGGCAGAACTGGATCCAAGTGCTCAAATAACGTATCTGGAAGGTGAGGTCATATCTGGGCTTTACTTTCTTTCAGTTTCAGCCATGGACCAGTCCACCTTGTGAGAGCAAAGATGGCTGCCAGGTTAGCAAATGCCTCTGGACAAAGAGAATCTTTTCCTGAAAAGTCCCAGGGCTGGCCCTCATTGGCTCAGTGTGGATCATGTGACCATTTCACTCAATCCAGTCTCTGTGGACTGATTGGCTGGGCCTGGGTTATGTGCTGGGAGTTAGTGTGGAGTTGACTTCCTTCCTGTGAACCACATGGATAGATGTTGGAGGGATAGTTTCTCAAGGAAATCCAGAGAAGAAAGAAATGAATGCTGAGCAAGAGAGAACAAGAAATGGTTACTATTATAGTTAAGTCTTTGTCTCTTCATTTAAACATATTTTACATGCATTTGAGCACTTACTATGTGTCATGTGACCTTGACCCAAACCAATGTGGTCCAGCTCTCCTGAACCACAGTCTGACTCAGACTGCTCCTTAGGTGAGTGGTGAGACAGTAGCCCTTCCTGTAAGCTCTAGTGGGGGGCAGTCTTGTCACGTACTGGAATGGCTTCTTCTCCATGTTGTGGTTGGACTTCAGCCTAGGGCTCAGCAAAGACCTTTTACAGCCTCACCTGCCCAGGGCCTAGGAGCATCACAGCTGTGGGCTCTGCAGCAACTTCAATGGCAACCTAGTGATGATGCTGAAGCCCGCGTCACCTTGGAGAAGCAGAGCCAGGTTGTGGGGACAACTGTGGAGCTGCCGTCCAGTCTGCAATGACCAGAGGCAGTGTAGGCTCCTGCAGGACCCCCAGGGGCCCTTTGGTCTCTGCCACAGGAGATCAACCCTGATCCATGTGGATCCAGCTGTGTCAGTGATGTGTGTTTTGCTGGGGACAATGGCTGCGTCCTCTACTTGGCCCTGCAGACATACTGCAGTCTGCCAGGGTGCAAATGCCACCCTTGGGCACTGGAGAAATTCTTCTGTGGCAAGTCATGGTTGAGTCAGACAGGAATTTATGTGAATATTCCATATGATCATGCCAGTTGTTCCCAGACTGAAATACTTCTAGACCCCTGAGCTGCCCAAGTGCCACCAGCCACTTCCCGTAATCCAAAGCCTGGCAAGACAGGGGCTCCCAGATCTTTTCATTAAGCTCCAGCTGGGTGCATGCCGATTAGGAGCCTGTATTCTGCTGATTGTTACCTTTTTTTTTTGGTACCAGGGATTGATCTCAGGGGTGCTTTTACCACAGAGCCCCATACCCAGCCCTTTTTTATATTTTATTTAGCGAGAGGGTCTCACTGAGTTGCTTAGGGCCTAAGTTGCTGAAGCTGGCTTTGAACTTGTGATCAAGAAGTCAAGTTCACCCAGGATCTCAGTGTGCCTGGCTCTGCTCCAGTCACTTAATTTTAACTTACTTAACCCTCAGAACAAGTTTGAGGTCGGTACCAAAGAGCCCATTTGTGAGATGAGGGGACTAAGCCCTAAGCAACAGGACCTGGACAAAGACAGATCAGGATGGGAAGCCCTCGCGCGGGGAGCTGAACACCGGCCCACAGATGCTTCTCCTCCTTACAGGTGCATTTTCTCCTGCCTGCGCAGCCGCGAAGTGTCCAGAATACAGCAGCTACCAGCTCTGTGTACCAGGGCCACCGGGCGCGGCTCTGAGCCCCTGCCCTGATGCGCCAGCCCACCGCAGCCCTGCCTGCCTGGACTGCTCTTCTTGAGATGTTGGGCGCCCTGGGCGGTGTGCCTACGCACATGGTGGCTGCACCTACCAGGTGAGCTAAGGGCTAGGCCTTGCTCCAATGAGTGGGACTGGCCATGCTGGGGGATCACAAAACCCCTAGTACACGCTGGGTTGCCCAATCCAGGAGGACACGTTGGGAACTGACAATATGCTGGCCTCTGTGTTATTGTTGGATTTATTGACATACTGCTATTGATGTTTATTAAGCTCATTCCCAGTGCCAAGCATTAGGTGCTAAGGGCTTAATATTATTACTATCGTTAGCATTATTGATTTTTAAAAATTAACTAGTATTTAATGAGCGCCTACTAAATGCTTGGCCCTAACTCAACAATTCGATGACATAACAATAACAATAAAAAACAGTAATCACAACAGTAATCACAACAGCTAACATTATTTAGCATTAATACATACAAGACTGTATTAACTGAGTTACTATTGTTGTTTGCATTATTTTATTTTATTATTATTTTTTGGTACCAAGGTTTGAACCCAGGGTGCTTAACCACTGAGTCATGTCCCCAGCCCTTTTTATTTTTTATTTTGAGACAGGGTCTTGCTAAGTCTCTTAGGGCCTCACAAAGTTGATGATAAGGATAATAATGGTCAGTATGTACTGGGCATTTATTATGATTCTGTGCTGATCATTGTGTATATACACATATATATTATATAATGATAACAACAGCAAATATTTTTGATCATTTACTACATGTACAATTCTATCAACATAGTAACAAGCCATATTTTCTGAGAGCTCTTCTTGAGCCAGGCACTGGGCCAGCACATTAGCAACAGTATCAGCTGACGTAAGTCAAGGGCATGCTCACTGTGGGCCAGCTGGCTGCTGAGGACTTTGCACCCGTGACCACACTGACCCTCCACACAGTGCTTCAATGGCCCCATTGTACAGAGATGGAAACTGAGGCTACCGGATGCCCAAAGCCCTCAAGGGACAGAGCCAGATCTGGACCCTTCACCTCTGGGCTATGCTTTCTGCTGAGGGAAAACGGGTTTCTCGAGTTTGCTACCTTCTAGGCAAGGTGGTGGCCACAGGGTCTAGCTCCTCTGTTGTTGACTGAGCATCCCTGCATTTTTGCCCTGCCCTGGACTAAGTTAGCCCCTCAATCTGCTGTTGTGGGTCCCACCTCCAGGCCTGCCTCAGGCCTCTGCTTGGCCCTGTTCCAGTCTGGGTGGGCAGGGGCGGCCAGTCTGAGCTCTCTCTCCCTAGTAGGAGAGCTGGTCTGGCTGCACCAATGCACTCATTACTGCAGGTGTGACGACACGCGGCCACTTCCACCTTCCACAGAGCCACCCTTCACACTTTCCAACAGCTTCTGTGGCACTCTGATCCATCCAGCCCTCCAGCCCTTCTCCTCTGGTTCCTCAGCTGGTCTGCTTCCCTGTCAACCCATCCCTACATGGAGCCTCCCTGGATCAAACCGTCTCTCCAACAGAACACCTGATCATCAGTCCCCCAGCCACCCATTCCTCTATCCTCCTATCAGTTCACCCACCCATCCACCCACCCATCCATCTTCACGTCCATCCACCTGCCCTTCCATTCGTCCATCTATCCTCCCATCCATCTTTAAATTCACCCACCATCCATACAGCCAACAAAACTCTACCCAACATCTGTTGTGTGTCGGGCCCTGTTCTAGGTCTCACAGCAAAGACCAAAACCGAGAGGTCCCTTCCCTCCTGGAGCTCAGGGTATAATGGTGGGAGACAGCCAGCGAAAAAATAAATATTGAACATCTCAGATAATGAGATGGCTATTAAAGGGCCAGAAAAATTAAGCTGGAGAGGAGAGTAGAGGTGAGTGCCTGGTGGAGAGGGTGCCAATTGTCTCTTTGAACAGAGGGGTAGCAGGAAAGGCATCACTGAGCAGAGGACTGTTAGAGGGGCAGAGGAGCCTGAGGGTGGATGAGAGATGAGCAGTCCAGGCAGAAGGGACAGTAGGGGCAAAGCCCAGGTATAGAAATGCCCTTGATCTCGTTGAGAAAGCATAGGCCGGTGGCCATGTGGCTGGAGTGGAGTAGGCAGGAGGAGTAAGAGGTGAGCTCAGGGAGTCGATGGGAGACTTTGTGAGTCCCTGTAAAGACCTGGGCTTTGCTGGGCACAGTGGTGCATGCCTGTCATCCCAGAAGCTTGGGAGGCTGAGGCAGGAGGATTTTGAGTTCAAAGCCAGGCTCAGCAAAAGTGAGGTGCTAAGCAATTCAGTGAGACCCTGTCTCTAAATAAAATATAAAAAAAAGACTGGGGATGTGGCTCAGTGGTTAAGTGCCCCTGGTTCAATCCCCAGTACAAAACAAAAAACAAAAAAAAAAGGACCAGAGCTTTTACCCAGAATGAGGTGGGATTTCAGAGAGGGTGCTGGGCTGAAGAGGTTTGTAGTTTAATTTGGGTGTTACCAAGAGCCCTCTGGCTTCAAGAAGGGGACATCATTGGGGACAAGGCTGGAGAGGAGGCTGATGGGATAATTGGAGCAGGAAGGCAGTGGTTGGAGTCAGGGAGGAAACAGGAAGGGGAGAAATGGTCAGACTTGGGGAATGTCTTCAAGGGCTCAGATGTGGGACAAGAGGGCAGGTTCTGGTGTGACTTGGTTTTGGCCTCAGCAAGCTGAAGGTTCGAGCTGCCCCTGCTGGGCTGGGAAGGTGGGAGAGGCGTGGGTAAGACCTAGGTCTCAGATATGGGCAGTGGAGTTTGAGAAGTCTCTCTGCCCTCCTGTCCCTTCCCCGGGAGCGGGGCCACAGCAGCAGCATGCGGGAGCCTGGTGTTCTGAAGCAGGTGGGAGCTGGAGACAGATGTTTGGGATCATCAGAGTATAGATGGGGTTTCAAGTCACTGACTTAGTTAGGAACGTAAAGGAGGCAACAGGAAGAGGAAACCAACAAACCAAGCAGAGGGTACGCGAGGCGTTTGCACGTGGAGTCCCACGAACCATGCCTGCCCAGGGGTCAGGGAGGGTGCGGGATGGCACTGGGCAGAGGAGGAGGTGGTGGGAGAGGACACATCCTGAACTCCCCTGCCCCCAGGTGGACAGCCAGATGGTGCTTCTGGGCCCCATGGCCCTGAGTGTGGCCGGGGTGTGGTCTGGTGCTGCCGCAGGCAGGTACCCAGCTCCAGGTTCAATAGCTCCAGTGCTCTCTTTGTGCAGGTGGGATCTGAACACAGAGGTTGCCTCTGTGGCCTCTGTGGCGACTTCAGTGGTGACCCCAGCAATGACAAGGTGCTCCGCAGCGGGGTTCCTACGCTCCGTGACACTGACTTTGGCAACTCCTGGCGGACCCAGGATAGCCGGCCTGGTGACATACAGGGCCACGGAGACAAATGCTGGGTTGGGGACAGACAGGCAAGGAATCAGGCTCAGACAGGCTAAAGCAGAGGCCACCAACCGCAGACACGTGGCTGTCTTTAGAACCAGTAGCAATTCCATACCCACTGACAGATGAGAAGACCAAGGCACAGAAAGGATAAGAGTTTGTCCCCATTCCTACACAAGGAATGGTGGGAGAGGGGATGTGTGACCAGGCAGCCTGGACCCTAAATATTCCCCTCCACCACCAGCCAGAAGGGGCACAGGACACTCCCACACCAGGACCCAGTCCTCCAACGTCCAGTGCTAACTGCAGGTCCTATCTGAAATGGAACATAAATAGTTCCCATTAAACACATGGTTTCTCAGCCCATGTAGCCACGTATCAAGGGCTCCAGACCAGCGACCATGGTGTGGGACAACACATATTCAGAGACTTGGTGAAATAGTGGATCTGGGATCTTAAGTTAATCATGTTGATTCCAGAACCCATGATCGGTGAGGGGCAGGATGAGAATCTTCTGTGACTCTGGCTGGAGGTTTTGAGATGTTTCTAACTCTGCCCCAGGGGTTGTTGAGGCTGGCAGGGAAGGGCTGGAGGTGAGGCCTGGAGGTGGCCATGCTGAGTCTCCATGATCCCCCAGCTGCTGGCAGGACACTGGACACATTGAGCCCTGCCAGGATAGGCCCTGATGGCACAGCTCTGCAGAGTCCTCTCGAGCGGCTCTGGGCCCTTCACCGAGCGCCACTGGCACAAGGACCTTGTGCTCTGCGCCCAGCTCTGTACTACCTGAGTGGCGAGCCAGCATGTGTCCCTGCACCTTCGCCCGCCGAGCTCCAACGAGGACCTTGGCCCTGAGCCAGCTAGGATGCCACCTTCCCTGGCTGATTGAAACCCCTCACCCCCAGGGACACCTGGAGACCTGCTTGGGATGGTGACCCAAGCCTCGGAACAGAATGGAGGCTCTGTTATTTCTCCGCCGACCTCCCTGCTCTTTTTTTTTTTTTTTTTTGGTACTGGGGATTGAACTCAGGGGCACTCGACCACTGAGCCACACCCCCAGCCCCATTTTGTGTTTTATGTAGAGACAGGGTCTCACTGAGTTGCTTACCACCTCGCCATTGCTGAGGACCTCCCTGCTCTTGACCCTCAGTTGTCCTGAACTGTTCACCACGGGCACCAATTATAAAGCGTCCTGCAGACGTGATATGAATAGCCAAGTGCACGGCGAGGAAGCGTTAGTGGAGGTCAGGGGCAGTGTGGAGGTCGTCCTGGGGACCATCACCGCTCCTGCCTGCCTTTCACCACCCTGGCTTTGCCTCCTTCTGGTTGAGGAGGCTGGGGTTTCATCCGCAGGCACCCTCCCCCCTCCCCCAGGTGTGGCGTGTCCAGTCAACAGCTATTACGACTTCTGTGGGCCACTTGGCCCATCCCCTGTGCCAGCCCCAACTCCTCTGCACCCCGCACCCGCAAGTGCGCAGCTGGCTGCTTCTAGGTGACAGTGTTGCCCTGGAGGCGGCGTCTGTGTGCCCTGTGCTCACTGTGGCTGCTGCCTGCAGGGCACCGTGTCTCTCTGGGTGCAGAGGTGCTGCCTTCAGCTGCCTGTGACCACAAGTGCATGTGCCGAGCGGGTGCCATGAGCGGTACCTCCAGCACAGGGGTGTTAAGGGTTGTCACCTCATGCATGATAGGACGCTCTGGCTCTGTGGAGACCCCCACCTGCGTACCTTCCATGGGACCTGTCGCCTGCTGCAAGAGGCTGGCTGGAAAATGACAGCCAGAACATACTGGGCGCATCACAGACCCTTCGCCATCTGAGTGCAGGTCGGGGACCAGGAATCCTGGGGTGACACCTGGGTCTAGCAAGTAGACGTGGTCGTGGCAGGAGGGCAGCTGTCATTGCTGGCAGGACAGTTAGGGATGGTCCAGGTGAGTGTCATCCAGCTCTGGTCCTCTGTTCCAGAGAACTCTGGTGCTGTAGCTCAGAGGTACAGCACTTGCCTAGCGTGCCTAGCATGCATGAGGCCCTAGTTCTGCCTCCAGCGCCACAGAAGACAGCAGGCTGAAGAAATGGTGGCCCGAGAGCATTCCCTTTGGAGAAGGAAGAACTGGGGGCTCTGCTGCACTTAGAACCGGGCAGAGGGCCCCACCCAGCCCTGCACTGCAGCCTCCTCTGACCACGATTCACTCCATGAGCTGCACAGTCCAGGGGCCTCTGGGAATCCCTCCCGGAACCTGCGCGGCCTTCTCTGCCGTGGTCCTCTGGACCACGCGCCAGGAAAGAGAATGCTCCATCTAAAGCGCTCAGAGCCACAGGCAGGTCCCACCCTGGCCTCATGCCAGACCCATCCTGCCCATGTGACACATCTAGGCCCTATTGCAGGACATGGGTGGGGTCCACGCTGGGCCGAGCAAGCGCAGGCCGGGTTGTATTATGCGACTGCCGAGAGGGCAGCCAGGGAGAGGCAAGGGAGGACTGGGGCAGCCTCTCCTTGGGCACCATATCCTGTCCAGGAACTCGGACGAGTGAATATTCCAAATTCACATCTGGCCTCAGGGACTTTAGGAAGGTCCATGGATCCAGGCATTAGGATAGAATATATTTCATTTCACAGCTCAGCAGCTTGACCCGTAGCTCTTGAACATGAAGACTGGAGACATGGGCCTCCACTCATCTTCTTGTTCTAGACCCTGTGTTTGGGGGGCAAATGGACATTGAGTTCACCTGGGTGCTCTAGTAGGCAAAGTGGTGCTGGGCCCTGGGTCCTGGGTTCAAATCCCAGTGTGCCATGGCTTTCCACCTCGATGCCTCAGTTTCCCGTCTATAAGATGGGGGCTGATGGTCCCTCCCTGTATGTATTAAGAGGCGTAAATTGCCCAAGATAAGACATTTAGTAAGGGAATAAAGGAGTTTGATCAATAAATACAACATTTAACTGCAAAGCCAAGTCTCTTTTGTTAGCCTTACTCCCACCCCAGCAGGTAAAGATGTCATCTTTAATGACATCAAGTCAGGTCACATTCTCTCCTATCTCCAAGCACCCCCGATGGCTGCATCTCACTCAAAACGAAACCATGGCTGATGTGACCCTGCAGCACTGGTCTCTCATCTCTCTGCCCTCCTCCCCTCCCACTAGCCTCCACATTACTTCAATCACATGACCTCCCAGATGCTCCTCCACCACCCCAGGCAGGCTTCCACCTCAGGGACTTTGCACTGGCTATGCCCTCTGCCTGAAACACTATTCCTTCAGGTCCTCACATAACAGATTATTCTCATCCTTCAAGTCTCAGCTCAAATGTCACCTCCCCCAAGAAGCCCTCCCTGACCACTTCTGTGACCACATTTCCCAGTCCCTCTCATATCCTCACTTTCTTTCCTTCCAAGTAGTCATATTGATCAATGTCTCAAATTGTATTTCTTTTTTTTTTTTAATATTTTTTTTAGTTGTAGATGGACACAATATCTTTACTTTATTTTTTTATGTGGTGCTGAGGATGGAACCCAGTGCCTCACGCTTGTGAGGCAAACGCTCTACCACTGAGCCACAATCCCAGCCCCCTCAAATTGTATTTCTTATGATCATTTATTTGTTATTTTTTTAATATCAGGGATTGAACTCAGGGGCACTTAACCATTGAGCCACATCCCTAGCTCTTTTTTATTTTGTATTTTGAGACAGGGTCTCGCTGAGTTGCTTAGGGACTTGCTAAGTTGCTAAAGCTGGCTTTCAAACTTGTGATCCTCCTGCCTCAGCCTCCTGAGCCACTGGGTGTTTCCTGATTTTCTTGGAACATAGATAAAAATCCCTGGGAGGAAGACAATCAACCAATACATAAGTGAACTTGTGGCATGTCATAAGATAATTGTTCAGGAGAAAAAAAATAAAGCAGAGGAGTAGCCGAGAGGGGAGGGTGGGGGGTTACACATTGAGGCAGGGCAAGCAGGACAGCCTGGGAACAAGGATCTGGAGGAGAGGTCTGGAGGAGAGGTGTGGGAGTGTCCAGGCAAAGGACACAGCCAGGGAAGGCCCAGAGGTGAGGATGGTCCCTGGCCTTTGGAGAGAAAGTAGGGAGACTGTGTAGCCCAAGCAGAGCGAGTGACTAAGGGAGGGGCCATGAGAGGACCTGAGCACAGAGTGGCAATGGAGGCCAGTTTCATGGGACCACATGGTCACGGTGAGGAGTTTAGATTATCCAGGTAAACTAGGGAGCCATAGAAGGTTACAGCCAGGAAGCAATGGGATCTGATTTGTGATTGTAAAAGACCCATTGGAGCCAGGTGCAGTGGTGCAGGCCCATGATCCCAGTGGCTCAGGAGGCTGAGGCAGGAGGATCTCAAGTTCAAAGTCAGCCACAGCAACTTAGTGAGGCCCTGAGCAACTTAGAGAGACCTTGTCTCTAAATAGAATACACAAAAAGTGGGGGATGGGGATGGGGCTCAGTGGTTAAGCACCCCTGGGTTCACTCCCCTGTACTAAGAAAAAAAACAAACAAACACATTGTGTGCTATGTGGAGAGTGGAGAGCAGGGTCCAGGGAGAGCTGGTGTCTGGGCAGGGCTGCCTGACACTGCCTGGGTGTCCATTCCAGGTGAACAGGTCTCAGGTCGGCCTGCCCCTGACCTTTGCTGGAAGAACACTCAGGGCCTTCTCCACGTCCTCAGCGGTCACAGTCCAGGCTGCCTCTGGCCTCTCTGTGGCTGTCCATGAATCCCATGCCCTAGGCTGACTGTGCCTGAGACCTACATGAACCCCCCGTGTGGCCTGAGCGGGGACCTTGGCATGGATCCTCAGGATGACTTCAGTGTCTCTGGTGGCACATGGCTCTTTGATGTCCAGGGCTTGTGGCTGACCCCTGGGCCTACCTCCTCTGAGCCTGCCAGACAAGGTCCCTACACTGGACCTTCTGTGGATTGCTGGGTGCCCATGAAGGCCCTGCATGGCCTACAGTAGAGAAGTGGAGCCTCGGCTCATGTGGAGAACAGTATCCACCACCTCTGTGCCACAAGAGTTCAAGGAAGACTGTGCACCCTGGCGGGGAGCTATGCCCAGAATGCCAGTGCTGTGGTTTCCCCCTGCAGCCCTGAAGACATCTCGTGGCCTGTGGTGAGTGGGTGTTCCTGGGGGAGGGTCCTTCCCAGCATGATCTTACCAGCTGACACAATGCCACCTCCTGAGGTCCTTAAGTCAAGGACACCCAAGTTAAGTCACTGCACACCCTGATGGCTAACTGTCCCCCAGAAAAGCCCATCTGCTTCAAACCCTTCAGTAATAATGACTGAGCACTGTTGAATCAGTCAGGATAGGCTGGGTTGTGCTGCAGTAACAACTCACCTGCCCACGGCTGTGCATGACCAAGGGGTATCTGTCTCATCTGCAAATCCACAATATTCTCCAGGCACCATTCAAGTTCACTTGTGCACCTCAGCTCTCCAGTTCCTCACCTTTGAAGCCCCCCATGTCATTTCTGCTTATAGCCATGGTCCCAGCTATCTGCCAGGGTGGGTGAGGGACTGGGAAGTGAGGAAGCTCATGGGCACTGTGTGGATGCTAGGTGACTCTGCCGGGGTAGCAGTTCATTCAATCTCCATGTCCACCTGCCAAGAGAAGTGCTGTTATTATTCTTATTTTACATATGAGGAAACTGAGGCACAGGGATGCTCAGTAACTTGTGCAAGGTCGCCCAGGGGCAGTGGGAAACATGCCACTGTGCCTCCCAGCTGTCTCTGGGATGCGGCCCCAGCTTGTTAGCTGTGCGGCAGAATTGCCCCCTTCCCACCTTTACCTTGTTATACTTTGGGAACTTGAAGTGTGTGCAATTCCCACACCCACCAGGCACTTTCCCGCTGCTCTTTAAGGTTCAAAAGCCCACGTGGCAGGGGAACCAAGCAGGCAAATGGGTGGAGTGGCTGGGGGAGGGCAGCAATGTGGGAGTGTGTCCTGCCCATGGGTTGGCACTGTGCCAAGCGGAATGCGGGCTCAGGGCACCCCGCAGGCTTGTTTCTAAGCCCAGCCCCATCCCTTCGTGGCTCTGTGACCTCAGGCAAGTCACTTAACCTCTCTGGGTCTCATTTCCTCATCTGTAAAGGAGAGGGAGTGGTAAAAGTCCTGATCTTATAATGTCGTTGATGTGATGCTTGTGAAGAGCAGGCGTCCGGCTACTGCTCAGGTGTGGGTAGTTCTTTTCGTTGGTGAGATGATAATGATCTTTCACAGTTTCTGGCTAACTCAGTTTTCACCAGGGAATTCAGGAAGAAAATATTGAGGATTTAAAGAAAGAATACCTCACAGGATACAGAGCAGAGCCTGGCATGCAGTTGGTGCTCAGGCAATGTTATCTCACCCCCATTTTTAACTCCATCACTACCACCACGAAGGTCATCTCCACCACCACCAAGGTCATCACCACCATCACTATCACAACCATCACTATCACCATCATCACCATCACCATCACCATCATCACCATCACCATCACCATCATCATCATCACCATCAATATCATCACCATCACCATCATCACCACCATCACCATCATCATCACCATCACCACCACCATCACCAGCACCACCACCATCACCACCATCACCACTACCATCACCACCACCACCACCACCATCACCACCACCACCACCACCACCATCACCACCACCATCACCACCGCCATCACCACCGCCATCACCATCATCATCACCATCACCATCATCACCACCATCACCACCGCCATCACCACCGCCATCACCATCATCATCACCACCACCATCACCACCACCATCACCACCGCCATCACCACCACCATCATCATCATCACCACCACCATCATCATCACCACCACCATCACCATCACCATCACCATCATCATCACCACCACCATCACCACCGCCATCACCACCGCCATCACCATCATCATCACCATCACCACCACCATCACCATCATCACCATCACCATCATCACCACCATCACCATCATCACCACCACCACCATCATCATCACCACCACCATCACCATCACCACCACCATCACCATCATCATCACCATCACCATCATCATCACTATCACCATCACCACCATCAATGACATCACCACTGTCACCACCACATCACCACACTACCTTCCTGATGAGCCTTCCCCTTCCGCCCTGCCCTGTGGCCTGCCCTGGCCCTCTCAGCCCTCCCTGACTTCCTTGGTCCTCTTCTGGTGGGAAATGTTTCAGCATGGTAGTGCTGGAACTACCCCATTCCTCCTCCCTCCAGAGCTGCCTGAGTTCCCCACAGTCACTGTGAGCTCAGCAGCTCCCCCTCTCCCGGCTCCTGTGCCCAGCCTGCTGCCCATGTGACTCAGGCTTTGTACTCAGCAGTGCAGCCGCTCCATGGCGGCAGGCACACCTGGCTGGGGAGGCCTGGGCCAGGGAGCACTGTGAGAACTTCTGCAGGGTGAGGCTCTGCCATGCTGTGCACTGCTGCCCTCCTCCATGGGCCCTGGCGGAGCTGTGGGACCCTCAAGGGCACATTCAGGTGCTGCCCACTCTCCCCAGCACCTGCCAGGCAAGGGGCACTTGCTTATTGCCACATTCATCAAGAGTGCAATTGAGTTCCCAGGAACCTGCTCTCCTGTTTCGGTCAAGCCCTGGGCTCCTCAGTTCACTGCCCTTTTCCAACATGGAAGTTGGGAAGTAGACCAGGTCCAATAGCTCCATTGTGCTGATTTCAAGGATGTCTATCCAAGTTCACAGGACTCAGGCTTATCTGTGCTCAGACAGCCCTGGTCTGGCTGAGGTATGCACTCACCAGCATCTAGAGACTCTTAACCTGATTTAAGTTATATAGATATATAAAAAATGCACCTGCTCAAAATAAGTAAAAATCATGATATATCCTAGTGAAAATGCAGCGATTCTGAGTCCACAGAATTCCCTTGTATACAGTTTGATTGTTTGGGTTACAAGTAGCAAAAAAAAAAAAATCTTATTAAAACTAAGTCAAACTTTTAGATTTCATAAAATTCCAGAGGGAAAATTCCAGAGAGAGTATGGGATCGGGTATGGTTTAATCAAGATGCTAACTTGATTTCTCAGCCTTTCTCTTGGTCTGTTATAGTATTAGCTTTGTCTGTAGGGTGGCTTTTCTTATGGTGGCAATACAACTGCAGAATTACCAGGCCTCAAATGTATATTCATCACTGTCCAAAATCCAAACCTTTTCTTATCCCAAGCATTGAGCAAAATTCTTGTATTTCATTTTCATGGGACTCCACTGAACCCATCTCAGTGGCCCAGAGACCACCTTAAGCCTGTCACACCCTATTCTCCGGAGCTGTAGGTGGTAGAGATCTCCCCAAACAACACTCACAGATGCTCTTTGCAGGAGGGCAAAATGAGAGCCCTCGATGGTATCCTCATATTCCCCAAACCAGTATTGCTTGTTGTAACAATCTTCAAAGAATGCCAATGCCTTGATAAACCTTTCCTCTGAGACCTGAAACTTTTGTCTAGGACCCACAGGGGTGGCTGTGTTTTCCAGGCCTGAGGGCCCCTGCCTACAAGAGTTCCTTTGTTGGCTGTTGGAAAACACGCAGCCACACCCCTCCCACTCCACCCGCTTCCAGGAAGGGCACCAGCTTTCAGAATTAGTCACGCTGTCAGCCTCCCACACAACACTCCCATTGAATCCAAAGGGCAGCCCTGCAGGGGGCTGCTATTATTACCTCAATTGTGCAGATGGGGAAACTGAGGCCCAGGAAGGGAGCCAGGCATTTTCTTGAGATCACACAATGAGAAAATACCAACGCTAGCATGTGTACCCAGGTTGTCTGGCTCCAAGTTCCTTTCCTCTCCACCTATTGTGGGCCTACTGTGGGCCCCCAAAGCTATGTTAAACATAAAGAGGGTGGGAGTCTGAGTCATCTATTATGGGGTCTGGGATACAGTAACTTTCAAGTATGGTTTTCACTGATTCACTCAGTAAACATTTTCTGAGCACCTACTGTGTGCCAGGCCTTATGCTCTGGTGCTGGGGAAACAGCAGGGAGTGGGACGGCCACAGTTCCTTCTGCAAGGAGCTACTTTCCAGAAGGGAAAGAAACAATAACATAATCAATATGTGTTTATTAGTCTGTATAGGAGGGGCCTGATATTTTATTGCTTCAGAAAAAAAATACTAAGAACAAGGGTTGGGGTACAGAGAGAAAAGTGGTTTTAAGTTTCGAGGCCAAGGAAAGCCTTCTTGAGAAGGGGATGTTTGAGCAAAGCCAGGAGAAAAGAAAATGAGGACCCACATGCACACCTGGGGGCGAGAAACCCAGTGTCGTGGGCAGCTAGTGCGAGGGCCAGGAGGCTGGGCTCGGGTATGAAGGGAGGTGGAGGGCAGCCAGTGTGGCCACTGAGCGAGCCAGTGAGTGAGGGGAGGAGGGCAGGAGGTGATGAGGTCAGAATGGGGCTTGGCAGGTCACTGGCTCTGGGGAGGGTTTTGCTTTCACTGGGAGTGAGGTGCAGCCAGGGAGGGCCCTGACCTCACTCAGGAGGTCACAGGCTCCCTGGGAATAGACTGGAGGCAAGGAGAGGAGCAGGAGGCCAAGGAGGAGGGGATGGAGGCTGGGCCACGGTGGAGGCAGTGGCTGGTTCTGGAAATCTTCTCTAAGGTCTTATCTGTTCTTTGAACCTTGCTGTCTGTTCTTGGGACCCTGACCGTTATGTGGGTCCCCATTGTCCCCTTATCACTCTTCTCCCCATGCCACACGGATGTGGAGTCAGATCTGGTTTAGAATCCTCAGTCTGACCTTTCCTGAATGGTGTGATGTGCTCCCGAGTGACAGAGCCCTGAGTGCCACAGTCTCCTCCACTGGGAGAATAACGCGGGCCCATCCATGTGTGCCGGGATCATGTGTCCCAGTTAGTACCCCCAAAACATTCAGAATTGGCCAATCGATGAAGGGTCTCTAGGTGCACTGTACGGCTTATGGCTCTCTGGGTGCAGCATCTCTTCGTGCATGCCAAGGTGGGAGGACAGGGGTCATGCTGAGATCGACACCCCCAGGCCGCCAGCAGGCGTGGAACCAGCGCCTCCCCTGGCGGAGGAGCCGGCCAGCTCCAAGAGCTGCAGGCTCCCGGAGCAGCCTCTGCAGCCAGCCGGAACCTGCCAGCCTCAGCCTGAGCACTCAAAACTTTTCCTGCCCTTTTGACTTGCTCAGGCCTCAGAGCCCCGCAGATCCCAGGGGTGTCACCCCCAGCTAGAAGGGGACAGAGCCAGGCATCAAAGGGTCCTGGCCTGTGAACTGATCCAGGAGGAAATAAGATACTATGGAAGGGGCGGGGGTGGGGGAACAAAAAGAACACAGGCTTTTATCCAAAGGGCAATCAATCTATGTATAGTAAATGTTCCGTGTGTAACATGCATAAATGCATAATTTCTTGCATTCAATTAAATTCTGTTTAACTTTTAGGTTATCAGATTCTAAATTTACTTTTCCCTCCATTCTCTTGGAATTGCTTTTTATCCTGTGCTTTTATTATTTGGGGTTTACATTTATTATTGATTTTTTTTTCTCAACTCTTAGTTTGAATATTTTTGACTATAGAAAAGTTACATAAGCCATACAAGGAGCATAGAGACCCTTCATAGATTTACCAATTCTTAATATCTGCCTCCCTGGCTTTATTTATGTTTGTATATAAAGGGGTTTTGTTTTGTTTTGTTTGCTTGTATGTTTTCAGATTCTTGCATCTCAGAAATCTTTTCCAACTCCTAAGATGGTGGAATGAGATGGACATCATTGCCCTAGGGACATGTAGGACTGCACATATGGTGTGATTCTACATCATGTGCAACCAGAGAAGTAAAAGCTTGTGCTCCATTTGTGTACAATGAATCAAAATGCATTCTGCTGTCATGTATACCCAATTAGAATAAATAAATCTTAAAATAAATAAATATTCAAACTAAAAAAAATCTTTTTCTGCTTGTATTGACTTGCCTGGCCCTTTACAAAAGATTCAGTCTTTTCTTATTGTCAGTTGGCAAACAGCCTTTTTTAGAAGGAGTACCATAAAACATGAGCAAGCTTGTCCTCAGTTGTACCATTTCACCTCATATGGGGGTATATACTCTCTCTTCCTGGAGTCATGCTGACAGCCCTGGGGTCTTTGCTGTGCAAGCCACCCCCCAGATGCCTCCCCGAGGCTGGATCTGTCATGGAGGCCATCCAGGTGCAAGATGGAGTTAAGAATGGAGATGAAAGGAGCAGTCCTGGGGCCAGAACATCCCTTGAGTCTCCCTCTTCCTTACGCCTTCTTCTGAAGCCTCAAACCAAGGAAAGATGGGGCCAGGGTCACCCCAGGGAGACAGACCTGTCACTTCAATTGCTGCTGTCAAGTGGGAATATGGGTCCAGTTAGGTCAGGTCTTCCAAGAGAAGCAGGAAATGCCGCTTGTTATGTTGAAATATCCTGGTATTTAAATGTAGTTCACTGTCTTAGTCCATGTTCTGCTGCTATAACAGAACACCTCAGATGGGCTAATTTATAATGAACAGAAATGGATTCAGCCTACAGTTCTGGAGGCTAGGAAGTCCAAGAGCATGATACTGGCATCTAGTGAGGGCTTCTTGCTGCATCATCCCATGGCAGAAGGTAGAAGGGCAAGATAGGGTGAGAACAAGTGAGCAGGGGTACAACCTTGCTTTCAGAATAACCAGCTCTCATAATAACTAACCCACTCCCATGATGGCGACATGCATCTATCCTTCATGACCTCATCACCTCTTAAAGTTCTCTCCTCCCAGCAAGTCTACATCAGGGAATAAATCCCAACTTTATGAACTTTGGGGGACACATTCAAACCATAGCAACTTATGAATTATAAGAAGCATAATAATTGGATTCAACTATAGGGCGCCCAGTGTGAGACCCTGGTCTCAGGGACTGAAGTCAGCTCAGAGGAGGCCATAGCTCCCTGTCCTGGAAGCCAGAGTCCCCATCTCAGGTGTTCAGAGCCCAGGTATGTGGCCTGCCCCTCTCCTGCTTCCTGGCAATTCCTGCTCATACCCAGCACCTTGGCCATTAGCCCAAAGCCCCCCACTGATAAAGAAGCTGGCGTAGGCCTTTAGCAAACTTGATTCTCCAATGCCCAGCTGCCCCCATTAGTAGCTCTATCCTCTCTCCAGGCCTGTGAATGCAGGGGGCTGGAAGAACATCTTTCTTTCATAATTTAACAAATATTTCATGAGTACTGACTACAAGTCAAATGTTGGTCTATAATTCAGATGAGATTCGCCAGGAGGAGCTGACCTGCTAGGAAGGCAGGCAGGTCATCTAAGGGGCCAAGAGGATTTGCCCAGAATATGCTTTAGAGAGTAGGAAGTTACAGGGGACTGGAAAGGATGGGGCTTGGTGGAGGCGGGGGCTATAAGCAGGGTGATCAGAGCGGGCCACATGAGAAGGTGGCATCAGAACTTGGAATTGAAGAAGTAAAGCAGCGACCCAGCAGACCTAGGGGGAAGCATCCCAGGCAGAGGGAGCGAAAGCTGGAACTCTCTGGGGCGGAAGCACAGCAGACATTCTGTGGAATGTTCTAGGACTTGCAGGGAGGCTGAGGTGTCTGGAGCAGGATGAGCGACACTGAGCCCCTCTCTAGCTGGCCTGCCCCCTAAGCTGGCGAGCTCAAAGCGGTGGCCCCAGGACCTTATCCAACCAGAGGACACATTTCACTTGTCCTACACAGTATTAAGAAAATTCAAAGTCAGCTACGGATATTTAAAAATCCAGAGATTTTATGGTAAAAATCTATATTTCTAGCTTGTTTTGGCGGGTGCTGATCTCAGAGCAACACAAGGGATGGGTCTCAAGGAGGCCCATAGATGCTCCATCATCCCAAGGGGCACCTCGGGCATGGCTTCTGGAAGCCAGGCTCGCATACCCATAGCCACACCAGCCTCAGGAGGCAGGACAGAGCCCCCTGCAGCTCCTGCTCTTCCCCTACAGGTGCTGAATCCTGAGACCACAGGGAACAGTTGCATAAAGCCTGAGCAAGCCACATTTGCCTGTCCATCTGTCTCTGTGTCCCCTTCTGGCCCAGGAAGTGGGACCTTGGAGTATCATGGGGCCTCTCAGCCTCTGCTTCTCCTGGAGGGATCACTTCTGGCTCCACACTCGAGGCTGGCCTGTCTAGGGCCAAGAGCTCACAGAAACAATCAGCCTTAAACAAAGATCGAGCAAATCACCGAATGAAAATTAATAAAATTTTGAAATCCATGACTGCCTAACACCATATGACTTTGATTCTGTGCTTTAGTTTAGTCCCTGAAAACTCTTTGATATTCAAAAACTATCTGCAAGCCGGGCGCGGTGGCGCAAGCCTGTAATCCCAGCACTTTGGGAGGCTGAGACAGGAGAATCATGAGTTCAAAGCCAGCCTCAGCAACGGTGAGGTGCTAAGCAACTCAGTGAGACCCTGTCTCCACATAAAACGCAAAATAGGGCTGGGGATGTGACTCAGTGGCCGAGTGCCCCTGAGTTCAATCCCCAGTACCAAAACAAAACAAAACAAATCAAAAACTATCTGCAGATTTGGTTTTTCTCATTTTGCAAGAATTCCCAGGATTCTGAGTAATTACAAGCTATCGAGTTTCAATAGGTCCTTCAGGACCAAATAATTCAAAAGCAAAATGAAGGGAAACACATTGAGTCATTTTATTATCTATATAATACATATCAAAATATAAAATATATTATGTATATACAGTCAGCCTTTTGTATCTGTAGTTCTACATCCAAGGATTCAACCAACCACAGAGTGAAAGTATTCAGAAAAAAATTACATTGGTACTGAACATGTGCAGACTTTTTTCTGGCTATTATTCCCTAAACAAAATAGTATCACAACTATTCACGTAGCATTTACATTGTATTAGGTGTTGTAAAGAATCTAGAAATGATTTAAAGCACGTGGGAAGAATCATGTGGGTTGTATGCAAATACCTCTGAATTTTATATTAGGAACTTGAGCATCTGTGGAGTTTGGTACCCAAGGGGCTCCTGGCTTGTTAGGCACAGATGCTGAGGGATGTCGGTGTGCTTATTTCAATATGTCTGAAATCAAATCAGCCCCGAAGTCTGTCTCCAAAAGAGATCCAACCCCTGACAGGAGGGAAATGACTGCACCTAACTCCACTGCCCGTGGCCTTCACCAGGGTCCCGGATGTCTGTGTACACAGGGTCTCAGCATCCTCCTGGCTATAAGTCCCAGCTCTGGCCCAATGCACACCTGGATGTGGCATGTTCAGGGCTGGCCTAGGAAGAACTCATGATTGGCCTGGTTGAGTAAAATCCCTATAAACATCTGTGCAACAGAACCCAAGACTATGCCAATGAAAGATTCAGAATATGAGCTGGACAGAGGTCTCTGATGAGTAGGGTCCCCCAGACTGAAACCTGCTCTTAACTGTCTTGTTTGAACTTCATAATTAAAAAAAAAAACCTAGCTCACTTTTAATATTGAGAATTCACCCAAAAGATTCAAATTTCTTTCTTTCTTTTTGTACCAGGGATTGAACCCAGGGGTGCTTCATCACTGAGCCACATCCCCAGTCCTTTCTTATTTTTATTTAGAGACAGGGTCTCACTGAGCTGCTTAGGGCCTTGCTAAGTTGCGGAGGCTGGTCTTGAACTTGCAATCCTTCTGCCTCAGCTTTCTGAGTCACTGGGATTGTAGGCATGTGAGACCACACCTGGCCAAATTTCTGACATCTAAGGAAACTATGGCCCACATTGGCTGGGCTGTGTAGATGTAGTCCTTTAATGGTTTTAATTAACCTTTTTTTTTGAGATAGTGCATTTCTGAACATAAAATTTAAAAGATAAAAGAAGCATATGATGATGAGTCTCTTCCACGGTATCCTCCTGTCTCCCATGTCCCTTCCCCCAAAAGTAGCTGTGGGTGCAGATCTCTAAAGATACCTTATTCCTATGGAAGCATATGCATGAAAACTGTTTTCTCCTTCAAATGATTGCACGCTCTGCAGTTTTTCTACACCTTGCTTTATTCCCTTGGTAAGATCCCTGAGAGATATTCCTCCATCCACCCAGACTTGCTCCAACCGTTTTGGGTTTGACAGTGGTCTCTAGTTTGCCCAGTGGCCACCGTGCTTTATGGTTACACACCTGTACTGCTTCCCTCTTTCAGGATTCTTGCCTGGCCTCTCTAGCATCTGAACGTGAGGATAGGTAGAGAAGCGTAGAGCCGCTTGCCTTTCCGGGTCCCACCCACTTGCCGCCACTTTCCGATAACTGCAGTTCCTACACTTTCCAGCAGAGGGCAATGCCTCCTCACTCCCAAGACCAAGGGGTCTTCCCAGGGACATTCAAACTTGACATCCAGGGAAGAGATGCTCTCTGACTAGGCACAAAGACCCCTTTAGCTAGACTCTCATCCTCCCACATCACCTCTGTCCTGCCCCTGGCATTATTCCTTTGCTTCCATCTCCCCCTACTCCTCTGTGTTGAGCGGCGCTCTAAGCGTCCCTCTCCTCCTAAAGGGACCGGCCCCTACTTCATGGGGGAGGCAGGACACTTTGTCCTAGTCTAGGACCTGGAATTGAGAAACCGCTGGAGGGAAGAGCATAATAGAGACCGTGGATCTGGACAAACAATGCTTGCCCCTCCCGGACGAGAAGTGGGGGTTTCTCTCCCTGCCCCCACTTCCCTGAGTCGACCCCAAATACCCTTTCCCTGCCCTGCTTTGCACACTCCCAAGAGCAGCCTCTCCCTGGCCCGGCGCCTGTGGCCCTCCTCCCCACCCCCACGAGGGTGTTGGGGGTCGCCTGGAGTCCAGCTGGTGGCCAGTGCAGAGCCACCCCTTTCCTGGCCCTGCCCCTCCCCGTGACCCCAATCCTCCGCCAGCCACTCAATGGTGCCTTGTTCTCCATCCAGCCCCCAGACAAAAGTCCCTCTGTGTAAGAAGGCGGAATTGGGGGGAGGGGGCACCCCCAACAGGGACCATGTGGGGGCCTCTACAGACCCCAGCCGGAAGGAATGCTGTGAGGCGGGGTGATCGGCGGGGGAAGGAGGACAGGCCTTGCACAGGGCCCGCGACCTTATCTGGAGAGGGAGGCAGCCCCCCATCCAGCACCACTCCATGGACCCAGGCACCTTGCTCCCAGCACCTTGGGAGGAGCACGGGCTAGGGAATCTGACCTGCTCTCAGTGTCCCCAGGGCTGGCTGGGGGTGGTGGCCTGGTCTAAGGACCCTTATCTGGTGTTCCAGTGTCTCCTTCACATCATGACCTTGGTCATATCAGCATGTTCTACTGACCCTCAAATGATGTCAACAGATAGACATGGTCCGGAAGGGGACTTTAAATCCCCCATAATGCCAGTAATCTCTCCCCCAAGCACAATGCGCAGTCAGAGCCAAAGAAGTTCAGTTGTTACACGGATGGGTCACCTCTCTCCACAGCCTTGCCAAATAGAGGCTCTGCCATCAAAGACCCCAGAACCTTCCCCCTCCAAGATCTCTTTCCGGTTTCAGGAGATTGGAGAAAGTCCCTCCCCTAATTCGAGGGACCAATTTCCAGCCTATGCTACTATCCCTGCACTTCACCTGAGGCTGCTGAGCCCTTGGTGACCCCAGGGTACACTCTGCTGTGGTGACTGGGGAGGGGGTGGGGCTGTCTCTTTAAGAGCAGGAATGGGGTGGGGGAGCCCCTGAGCCTTAGTCAGGGAGACTGACTTGTTCTCTACCTGCCCAGGTTTGCTCAGGGCGTGGCAACTGCGGATAAAGGCAGAACTCAGGACGCACTTGGCAGCTGGCTTTCTCCCGGAACCTCAGCTCTGCCAAAGGAGCCACCAGGTGAGCGCCAGGGGCCCATCGGGCCAAGACCCCCAGAACTTCCCTTCTCCAAGGTCCTTTTCCCATGGCCAGAGAGTGGAGAAAGCCCCCACTTCCTGTGACTGTCCCCCTTCATTCTCCTCTCAGGGACTGAGCCAGGCAGCTGGGGTAAGGTGAGACCTGTAAGTGGGATCTGGAAAGACTGGTAGCGTCTGCGTAAATTGGAGATGTCTGAGCATAACAGGGGTGTCTGGATTGGGGTGTCTGGGCGGCTGGGGTTATTTAAGTAGATCGGGGGTATGTAGAGGCATGGCGTGCAACTGGGTGGATGAGAGGTGACTAGGAAGACTCAGGCATCCGGAAGTCTACATATGGGAGACATATGGATCCTGAAGACCTCCAGGAAAAGCAGATGATGCGGCTAGGGGAAGCTGGGAGACAGGAAATTAGTGAGACTTCAGGGACATGGAAGAGGAGGGGTCTTTCTGCAAACCCCTAAATTTGTGGTCGTTTGCCACCATCTTGAATAGAACAGAGGGGACAGCAGAGGGCAGGTGGTAGAAGCAGCCCTGGAGCTGGTGTTGGAACCTCCATGGCCAGGAGGAAGCCGAGGCGAGCAGGGCTGCTTCCTCTCCAAGCTGCCCTCACCTGCAGTCAGCTGGGAAGCAGGCAGGGATCTTTTAGGCCTGAAAGGGACAGTGAGGACAGATGTCTAGCTTCCAGCTCCCTGGAAGTGCTCAGGCTGGGGACCCTCGTGCAGAGGCTGGGGTGCAGCTGAGGCATCTATCAGCTTCTCCCTCCCCGGGTCTCAGATGCAGGGTGATTTCATGGGCATGGCGGGGAGAGTGGAGCCTGGCAGGACAGCAGGTGCTTGGAGAGACGTCCATGGTGAGAGGATCAAGAGGAGAGACCCAGCAGTCTTAGGATGCGGAGCATATGTACTAAGTGGAATTCTCAGTGGTGACAGGGTTTGCGACCGCAGCGTGGTAGTGCCAACTTCACCAAGCTGTGAAGGTGATCCTAATGAACGGCTATCCTGAGATGAGAACAGGGCCACGTGGGGCGAGCGCTCAGCAAGCACTGGCTATTATTGCTAGTATTCATGTCATCGAGGAGTGAAACCTCCTGAAGTAGCTCTAGACAACAGGCAGGCTCCCCAGGCAATTGAATGTCCTGCCACCACTCACCCCAGCTCCCCGCAAATGCCTTCTGGGGTCTAGATACCTGAGTAGTGCTCCCCAAAAGCTACAGTTTCTTTTCCTGCAAGAAATAGATGCTCCTGCTAAAATTATTGTGAGTCCAGTGTCACAGGGGAGCGGAGACACTCCCAGGCCAGGGTGTGGCGAGGGAGACAGAAGAGTCTGTGAACACGCAGGACACCTGCACCCCCACCTGCTGAGCATGTCCTCTCTGAGCATGTGTTTTGCCATCTGTGAGATGGGGACATGATGGCTGGCCTCAGGGGTCGCTGAGGATTGAGGGATTGAAAGCAGGGCAAGATCGCCGGGCAGTGTCCAGCGCAGGGTGCATCGGGGGAGTGTCTGCTCTTGCCACTGAGATTCCCAAATATGTGCCAGGAGCAGTGTAGTGGCTGGGGGCTTGCTGCAGGTCCCCAGGGTGGGAGCATAAGATTAACACCTGGCCAGAAGGGAAGGGACGGTGTTCCAGGTGCGGGGCAGGCCTAGCTAGGGGACGAGGAAGTGCCTGCTGCCAGGAGAAGCTTGGCAGGGCCAGGCTGGGCCAAGAAGCAGGGCTGGGAAGGACCAGGGAAGTCAAGGCTGAGGGGGGCTGGGGTTGAGGAGGGGGCTAAGTGGGGGCCGAGGTGGGCAGGGTGGGGTGGGACAGAAGGTGAAGCTGGGGCTGCCACCAGCGCCAGCCCAGTTTGTCCTCCCTCCTGCCCCCTGCCCCGGCCTGGCATTCTCTCCTGCCTCCACCCTGCCCCACAGCCTGCCGGGAAGCTCAGCCCCCAGCCTGAAGCCTGCAAGGTCTGGGCAGAGCCTGACGGGCTCCATGCTGTCTCTGGGAGACACTCCCCAGCACCCGGGCCTGCTGCCACCTGGCGCCTAACACCCTCTTTCCCAAAACACCCCGAGGCCCGAGGCCCTGACAGTCCTGAGTTAGGAACAGCCACCAGGAGTCAGGCCTGGTTGAAATCTTGCTTCCTGGCCAAGTGTCTTGGGCACCATCACCTCTCAGAGCCTCAGTTTCCCCATCTGTAAGATGGTGATAACAGTAGGTCAGGCCTCCCTTGATTGGTTGCCAGAGTGACTCACTAAAAGCCTAAAGTCCCTGTCCAGTGAGTTATGGAAGCTGTTTCCTCATCGCGCCTCAGACCTCACCCAGCCCCCATTTGACTTTGGGGCTCCTTCTTATCTCAGCCCAGCCAGTCTCAGAGCCAGGCTTCCTGCACATACCTAGGTGGTGCTCCCTGGGCGGAAAGCAGGGGAGGAGGCACGGGACAGGCAGCATCCCTGTGGCCCTGCTAACGCTGCGCCTACTTCCTGGACTCCTGTAGGTCCATTCTCGACATGCAAGAGGTGGCTCTCAGCCTGCTCGTCCTCCTGGCAGGTGAGTCCCTGGCTCCTGAAATGTCTTTCCCCCTGGATCCCCAGCTAGGTGGTGCCAAGCCTTATGGGTATGTGTGTGTCTGTATTTTTCTGTCTCTCCTGGGGAGCTGGTGACTAGTAGGGACACAGTGTCAGATTCATGGTTTCAAGGGACACACAAGGACAAGGCCACTTTTAGCAGCGGTTCACACAGCTAGAAAGTCCCCGTCTTCCCCATTCCCTTGTCAATTGTCAACCTTCTGAGAACATCAAAGAGAAGATTGAGCCCAGGGCTGTGTCTCTCAGGCGTCCTTAAATTTAATTCTAAGGGGTAACTGGAAGCCGAGCCGAGCAGTAGCAAATAACCAGAATGCTCTGTGCCTCAGTTTCCCCATCTGTAAAAATGAGGTGAGGAACAGCTCCTGTTCACAGAGTCATTTCAAGGATTCAGTGAGCTAATATTTGAAAAGCACTTAGAACCATGCTTAGTGCAGCCAGCAAGAGGTGTGTGCTTCAAACAGAATTAAAAATAATTAATCTCCCTTTTAGCAGAGTGTTCGAGGTCCAGAGCTGAGGCAGCCCACTGCTTATAACCAGAATTTAATCCCAGCCCTTGGCTTTCTTTTGCATTTCTTGTTCACTGTTGCTTTGGGCAAGGTTGGCATTCCGTTCAGGGGAGGCATGTAAGGTTGCATTTTTATATAAAGTGCATCTAAGTTGATAATAGTGAGTCACTTTGCAGGGGGATGGTGAGCAGATGCCAGAACAGGTGGGGTGGGGATGTGGTGGAATCGGGAAGGCAGTCGGTGGGTATGGCTGGCTTGGGGGGAACAGAGCCTTGGGAACTGAAGCCATATGTCGTCTTGACAAGAAAAGTCCCCCCCTTCTCTGCAAGGGGCGTGGATTAGCCACGTGTCTGGAAACATACAACCGAACAGGGGCCCACAACCACCCAGAGTGGAACCTATTTCAGGTGACAAATGGCTGGTGTGACTCAAAGGTGGGGGTGAGTGGGCGAGTCCACATCTCCATGATAGGACGTGCCAAGGCCAAGAGACTAGGGTGGGACTCCTGTGCCTCAGGAAGTGAGGGACTCCCTGTGCCCCAGGGACCCTCTCCCAAGGACCATCACCATCTGCTCTCCTTCCCGCCTGTCCCTGCCAGGTCTGCCTGCGCTGGACGCCAACGATCCAGAAGGTGAGTCAGACAGGTTCCCCCACCCGCCCCTGGAACCTCTGCAAACTGCTGTTGTCCTTGATTCATGTTCTTTTTTTCTTTCCTTGCAGATAAAAACAGTCCTTTCTACTATGGTGAGATCTCATGCCCCCCACTTGGTCTCCTCCCAATCCCCCACACAGGGTTGGTGGAGGGTCTGACGTGGGTGAGTCCAAGGCCAGGATAGGAAGGAGCATGGAACCGTCAACATGGTGGATTACAGAAATGAGAGATGGCAGCATGGCCTGGGGGAAGATTCTCATCCAGCAAGGTAGCAGACACATTCAGAAAGCGAGGACCACAAGAAGACATTAGGTTCAAACCAACTATTAGGAGAGGATTTCCTTGAAAAACTTCCTGCTCCCCCTGTGCCTCAGCTCTCACCTCTTCCACTGCCCCTCATTCCTGCTCCAGCCACACTGGCCTGCTGCTGGTCCTCAGACATAGAAGACAAGTGCCAGCCACAGGACCTTTGCATCTGCTGATTCCCCTGCCTGGAGCACTTCCTGTCATATATCCACATGCCCCTTACCTTCATCTCCTGCAGATGACTGCTCAGTTGTGGCCTCCTCAGAGAGGCCTTCCCGGACCACTCTGAAACAGCTGTCCTCTGACTTACAGTTCCCACGCTAGTTATTTTCCTTTGGATCACTTTATCTCCACCTGACCTGACAAGAAATATCTTGTTTGGTTGGGTGTAAACTAGAATATGTGCACCAGTCAGGCTTGGGTTTTGTTCTGTTCTCTAGCCCCAGTGCCCTGCACCTGGTAGGTGCTCAGTAGCTATTTGTCAAGTGGATGGGGGTGATGGATAGAAAGGACCTGGGTTACCCTTGAGGTGTCCTCTGATTTTCTCCCAGATTGGTACAGCCTCCGGGTTGGAGGACTCATCTGTGCAGGGGTCCTGTGCGCCATTGGCATCATCGTCCTTATGAGTGAGTGCAGGGGCTGGTGGGGAGGGAGTAGGCTGGCCAAGAAGCCCTGAGTTCCCTCCTTTGATGCTCACCTCTCCCTAACAGGTGGAAAATGCAAATGCAGATTCAGTCCAAAGCCCAGGTAAGATGGGTTCCCTGAACGCCTGAGAACAAACACTCTTCAGGGTAAAAGAGCCATTTAAGTTTTCCAAAAAGAGGATACGACTCAGGGTTCTGCCACTCAGATTTCCAAGGTTTAGTATTCACAGCTAAAAATTCCCCAAAGGGTCCCAAATTCTGAAATGCTTTAATTCCTGGAAAAATAGCCAGGAAGCCATGTCTTGGTGAGCAGAGACTCCACTAACCCTGAGGGAGAGGACACACAGGGGTGGAATCTCACCACCATTTTTTCTCCCTAGTCACCGGCCAGGGGATACCCCACCTCTCATCACTCCAGGTAAGACAGGATCAGCACCCACTGAAGGGAACAGGAATCAAGGAAGGGGTGGTGTCGGTGCACATGCACATGCAGGGGACCCGGGGACAAAGAACTCCCGTCCACACCTACAAGCTGATCCCATCACGTCTCCTAGGCTCTGCCCACAACTGCTGAGGTTGGACCAGCTGAAAGAACACGCGGGCCTTTCTTGGTTCCCAGGTCCTAACTGCACAGAAGCCTGAACGCCAGGGTAACTTCCTCCCGTCCCTCCTCAGGCTGCCTAGCTGGGACCTCACCTCTCCTCTCATGGGAGGGGCTCTTTGTTCAATGTTTAATACAAAACCATCCTGCCTTTGGCCCAGGCAGCCTGCAGACTCCCTGTGTGTGCCTGGGTGAGGGCGGGGCGGAGGAGCTGGCTGCGCTGGGGGCTGGCCGGAAGCTGAAGCTGGCAGGTGGATCTTAATTGGGAAAACTCTGTCCCTGGCTTTTTGTTGGGAAAAGCCTGTCCCTGGCTCTTTCTCATGGCCTGCTAGAGGGCATGGAGCCTGCTCTCTTCCTCCAAGGCCATGGGAGCCTTGTGTGCACTTTAAGATGTTCTAGTGTTAACGAGGGACACTTTCGTGAGTGCAAAGAGTCCTAACTCCTAGAATTCTGGGCACTCAGGTGAATGCTGGGACCATCCTGGGAAAACAGGAAAAGGAATCATCCCACCACCATGGAGTGCTCAATTTTCTGATTGTTAACAGTAACACCCCTAGGGTCCCCTCACTCACCCAAGACCTTTTCAAATCCCCAAATGCCGCCACAGACCTTGAAATGATTCGCGGTGACACACCTAAGATATGATGGCCATAAGCTGTGAAAAGCTCCGCTGAGCCTTAAGCTCCCTGGAGACTCCCCAGTACCAGTAAGCCACCCAAAATGTTCCCACAAAATCCCTAAAACCCTTCAAAATAGATCCCAAAAAAGATCTCCTACAAGGCCCTGGGATGTGACCTCTAAAAAGAGACCGCAATAAACTTGTGACCTGCCCTCTGATCACGCCCTTCTATCTCTTGAACATCCTGCGAGCCTACATTCCTTAGAGACCCCGTGATGAGCCAAAATGTCTTCCAGACATCTCCCCCTGGCCACGACAAGGCTCCAGGGTCACTCCAACCCCCATGCCATTCACAAGACCCCCTCCCACAATGACCCCACAACAAGGGCCAGGGCAGGGCAGTGCACGGCGCATTTATTGAACCCACACCTACTGTCCTTTCCCTGTCGCCCTTCGGAGAAGGGTACCCGGGGTTTTCCGTGCACCTCTCTAAGCCCAACTCCCCCACTCCCCACAACCCGCACGCCTGCGCACGCGCAAGAGGGACATAAGGCCGGGCCACCGCCTCTGGCAGCAGACATGCTCAGGAGCAGCAGACAGAATGAACGGTCCCGCAGGAAAAACCGCCCAGCAACTGTGACGTCACGGAGCCAGGCACGCCTCCATGAAAGCGATTGGCAGGACTGAATTTGGGAGGGAAAGGAATTCCCCGGAGCTTTCACCGCGAGCAGGTGGGGTGGGAGTCGCTGAGGGGGAACTTCCAGACCTCACCGAGCTCTGTGCACCCCGCACTTGACCTCGGTGTTCCGACTCCGAGCAGTGCCCCAGCCTGAGCTCCTAGGTCACCAAGTGTGGGGCATCTCTCTCCCGCTGGGTATTGCTTCTGACTGGGAGGGCAGTTCAGGCTGGGATCTTCCATTTCTCTCAGTGGGCCCAGGTCCTCCAAGAGGTGGGCTAAGGCCTGGACCTGGTGCTGATGAACTTGGCCTGTGGTCTGCATCTCACAGGACTGGTCATTACCCCACGTGGGGCCAGAAGGCCAGCCAACAGGGCATCCTGATGCCCAAGGCTCCCCATGCCAGCCCCTCAGCCACGTCCAGAGTGCTGCCCAGTCTCAGGCACTAAGGTCCAACTCATGATGCTGGTAGATCTGCGTGGGGCCCTTGAAACAAGCTGCAAATAGGAAGCGTTTGCCCACCAAGGTGATGTGGGCAAAGGCACGGGGGGCCACCAAGGCCGGAGGCCCTAGTTCCTGCAGTGGTTCCAGGAGCCCCTTGTCGGGATCAAGGCGAAACACCTGGCTGAAAGCAAAGTCACTGCCCAGGATGGCCAGCTGGTCCCTGGCAATGAGCAGTGGCTGGAAGACGTGGGCACCTCGTGAGGGTAGTTGGTGCAATAGGCGAAACATGGAGCCGTCCCAGCGCATAACCTGGAGGAGGGGGTGGCAGCCAGTTAGGACCTGGGGCCTTGGTGGGGGGCAGGTCTGCCTGTCATCCTGAAGGGTCTAGGGAACTTGGAACAGCTTGGAAGCAGGCCCGTAGGTCCTCAAATTCCCTCAGCTTTCTTAATTGTATCAATGTGACCATGCAGCTGCTCTGGCGGCTAAGTCAGAGTTGTGAGCTGGGGAGTTGACCCTTCCCTTTCTCTCAGGTGCTACACTAAACCAGTCAGCAATGCCATTGGCGAGTTTTACCTACAATAGTGATACATTTCACTCACCTTCTCAATGCACCCTGGCCCAGCCTCCACTCCTTCTCCATCCTCCTTCTTGGACCCTAGTTCCTGTCCGTGTCCCCAGTCTGTTCCTCATCATAGACTCAGTGAATACCAGAGTTAGAGAGGAGGCCCTCCCCTGGCTGCACCTTGCTCTGGGAAGACAGTGCTGAGAGGGTGGGCAGGGCCCAACATCTGCGTCAGCCCGAGGAGCAGTCAGGGTGGGACTAAAGTCAGGACAGGGGCTGTGGCTAAAGTCAGTCCTGGAGGGTGTCCAAGATGCAGAGCCAGATTTGGGGGATAGAATCAGAATCCTGGGGAGTGATTTGGACACAGATAGCCTTGAGGGGCCACAGTTTTGGAGTCAGTGTTGGGATGGGATCAGAGTTCAAAGGTCAGCATGTGAGACCAGATTGGTTTACAGCCCCACCCCCAGGGCCCAGCCTCACCATAGAGTCCCCAATGTAGCGCGTCAGGCACAGGAACACATCACCACCAGCCTGGAAGTGACGTGTGGCATAGACATCCTCGGCCTCTGGGATGTCCGTGCGCCTCTCGAAGCGGCCACCAGACCAGTGGAAGAGCACCGGCCGCTGTGAGGCAGAGGCCAGCAGCAGGTGGGGTCGGCCATCCAGCTCCAGGGCCTCGGCATCGGTGTCCCTGTGCCAGGCGTGCAGGCTCTGGCGTGGGTAGAAGCCTGGACCATCCCGACAGAGCAGCGTGGTGCTGCCTGCTTTGGAGGCATCGGCCACCACGAAGCAAGGCTGCCCATCCAGCCAGAGGAGCTCCGCGTCATTGGGCCGCAGCAGCCGCCGGGGGGCCAGTGCCTGCATCGGGGCCAGGCGCAGGTCGGGGCCTGGCCGTGCCCACAACTGGGAGCCTCCCCACAGTCGGGCGGCCAGCACGAAGAGGCGAGGGCCCAGCACCAGTGGCTTGCAGGACACCACCGAGGGGGCTGTGGGGGAGCGAGGACGCTGTCAGGCCCGCGAGCGGGCTGCTGGGTAGACAGGCAGGACGGGAAGAGCACTCACCCGATAGCTCATCCTCCGTCCGGAAGTGCTGCAGACTGTAGTCCCAGGAGAGGATCAGGCAGCGGCCAGCGAAGGGCTGAGCCAGGATGATGTGGGGCTCCCCCTGGTAGGAGAAGGACTCCACGCCCAGCGCGGACTCCCCCACCATCTGGAACCAGGACAGCTCTGGGGGTGGCAGGAGAGAGTCAGGCAGGCCCCTGGGACCTCAAGGATCCTCACCGCTGAGGCTTGATTTGCACATCTCTGAAAGGAGGCCCCCATTCATGGCCTTCACCCCACAGGGACACAGAGAATGGGATCCTTTTATCTATAGCAGTATGAACGCATGCAGCGTCTTGATTTTCTGAGTGGCACCATCGGATAATCTCAGAAACAGCCTACTTAGTCATTCATTGGCCTTCGCAACAATCCAATGAGGTATACTCTGTTAGGATCTCTAAAGATGAAGCGACTGAAGTGGCCCAGGCAGCCAGCAGGCTGCCCAGCTAGAAGCCACATAGGTGTGGCCATATAGGTGTGGTCACATCAGGACCAAGTTCTCGATGGACAAGAGCAAAAGTGGAATGTCCGCTTCACTTGCGAGTGCAAACACAGCTTGTCCTGGCCTTGACCCCATTCCCCTCCTTCCCGTGAGCTAGCAGACAGAAACGTCAAGCCTGATTTCAACCATGAAAACGAGGACAGTCCCCAAGAGCTGCCACACCCAGCTGGACAGCTCACTTCTGCTCACCTCTTCGATTTGTGGTATTTTGAGCCTCTCTGTTACGATGGCTTGGCTTTTATGGTATCTGGCCTAGCAAGATGCCATAAAAGATGCTGGGCTGTGAGTGGGGTACCATGCTGTGACTCCAGCTTATGCTACATCACCCTGCACGTCCAGATCGCAGGTGCCAAAGTAGAAGCCCATCAGCTCCTGCTGTGCACCCTCCATGGCTCTCCCTTGACCCTCAAAATAAAGTGTCCTCTTGGTGACTTTCAAAGTCCTCCATAGTGGGGCCCTGGCCAACTTTGACCTCATCTCTCTTCCCTCCCTTCAGCCACCACCCGAGCCACACTGGTCTTTTGATCCTCAAGCAAGGCAAGCTCTAGGCTGCCACGGGGCCTCTGCTTATGCTGTTCCCTCTCCAAAGAGTGCCCTTCCCGCTCCTTTTCACATAGCTAAATTCAGATGTAAATTCAGGTCAGAGAAGCGTTCTCTGACCTCACCCTGTAAGATAGGAAAGATCTCACCTCCCTCATGACTCCCTGTATAATCAGAATGTATAGCTTGTTTATTTGTGCCCTGCCTTAGTGGATCTCACTAGGTATTCATTGAATAACTGAATCAAGAGTGAAGGTTGGAGCCGGGCGCGGTGGCGCACGCCTGTAATCTCAGCACTTAGGGAGGCTGAGACAGGAGAATCGCGAGTTCAAAGCCAGCCTCAGCAACGGTGAGGCACTAAGCAACTCAGTGAGACCCTGTCTCTACATAAAACACAAAATAGGGCTGGGGATGTGGCTCAGTGGCCGAGTGCCCCTGAGTTCAATCCCTGGTACCAAAAAAAAAAAAAAAAAAAAAAGAGTGAACGTAGGGCTGGGGTGGAGCTCAGCGGTACAGTGCTTGCCCAGCAGGTGGGAGGCCCTGGGTTTGATCTGAAGCACCTTCTTCTCCTCCAAAAACAGTAATCCCTGAGCCCAGTCACCTTGTCCTATGAGTCCCACATACTAAAAATATGTCTCACACGTAGACAATGCTACGATCTTTGTTGTTACATTAACAGCATCTGTGTAAGGACACTTCAGGTGTGAACTCTAATGTCTACTCCTTGATGAAGCCCTTCCTGACTCCTGCTTGGTTCTGTGTGGCCCTGGCCCTGGCCCTGGCTCCTTCAGCTCCCATGGCTTCTCCCTGGTCTTATTCTCCACCTGTGCTTCTCCACCCCACCCCAGGCCCTCTGCCTCTGACTTCTCGTCCTGGCCCTGATTGTTCTGGGCTGTCACTGTGTGGGGTTGGGTCGTGGGCTGTCTTTGTCACTGCTGTGCTCTCCACATTGCCCTGTCCCCAGAGAGTCACCAAAATATATTTATGGAAAAGCAAAAGGAAAAGAAATATAAGTGAGTAGATGCGGCACATGCAGTTCCTAGCACAACAGGAAGTGTTTTAAAAGCGACCAAGTTTGTGTTAACAACAGTGAGTGTGAACATTTGTAAGAGCCTCCTGGCCCGGGCCTGGGGTCCAGCGCCGGGCAGGCCGAGACATATCGTGGAATCCTTGAAGCAATCCTACGGCACTGTTTATTATCCCCATGTTACAGATGAGGAGACTAAGGCTCAGGGTGGTGATGCCGTGTGCTCTGGGTCTCCGGGCCAGGAAATGGCAGAGCAGTGAGTGAGGCCAGCTCCTCCCCCCATCTCCCGCCTTCTGCTGGGAACCTGCGGTCCCTCCCTCCCCGCTGGGAAAGCCCCCACCTATGGCTTTGCACTTGAATGCCTTTGGGTCCAGGTGGCGGAGCTGCATGTGAGCCAGGGCAGTGGGGCCTGCACAGGCCCCGGTCCCCACGCTGGCATTCACGGTAGGCATCCACTGAAGCAGCCAAAGGACACGGCAGTCGCACTGGAACGGGTTCCCACGGAGGTCCCTGGTGCAAGAGGCGAGGAAGGGGCTGCGACCCAGCTTCTAATCTTTGGAGGCCACGTACCCTGCCCCCTCCCCCGGGGCCCCCAGGTGGCATGAAAACTATGTCAGAACCATTGCAATCACTGTGTGCCAACCCAGAGTGGGCACAAGTGGTCCCTCCCTCCACAAACGCACAGGAGCACCCGCCCTCCAGTCCCCCTGGAGCCTCACACATGAGTCAGGGTCTCCAGGCCCCGGAACAGGAATCTGGGCAGGGCCTCGAGGTGGTTATTGGCCAGGCTTCTGGAAGGGGAGAGAAGAAGGAGCGCTCAGCAGGTGCCCGGGAGGCTGCGACCTGTGGGGTGGGGGTGCCTGGCGGGGACACGCACAGGTGTGTGAGCGAGCGGAGTCCTCGGAGCGCGTTCTTAGAGATGGAGCCGATCTCGTTGTCCTCGATGAAACTGTGGAGGAGAGATGGGGTGAGGGGAGGCCCGGGGTGCGGGGGACTCGCCCCACGGAAGCGAGAGGCCACTAAGTGCTGCATTCCCCCCCTACACCTCGAGCAGTCCCAGGAAAAGCCTTCCCAGAAACTTCTCCTAGCTGAGGGCCTGACCCGCAGTCCCCGGAGCCAAGAACCTGGCGCTGTGGTCACTGCCACCTCGCCATGGACGCTGTCACCACTGCCTCCACCATCTTCCCTTATGACCAGTACCAGTGCCTGTCTCCCAGCACCTGTGCCACCACCACCATCACCTACCCCACTACCAATAGCTGCCATCATCCCCAGCACCACACCAGGTCACCAACATCGCCACACACGTCCATCGTCAATGCCAATCATCAGACCCCACGCGGACAACACCGATCTTCACGATCAACACCAAAATCACTGCCACCACCCTCACCAACACCGCCACCATGATCCAAAATCAGCATCGCCGACACCAGCAGCATCACCGTTGTCCCCAACACTCCTGTCACCCGCCGCCCATGCCTTCGCTGTCACAGCTTTATACTACCAACACCTCTGTCATCGATGAAAAACTCGGTACCAATAACATTGTCATTAACACCGACACCAACGTCCTGCTCCCAGCCACCACCAACACCAGCACCAGCACCATAATGACCAGGGTCCACAGCACTGGTGACCATCACTGGACCATCCGTCCCACCAACAGAACCGTCACCACAAGGTCTGCTGTTTTTATCTACAACACTGACTCTCCATTGCCAGCAACAAGGCCACCACGTCCATCGGAAATAGCAACGGGATCCCCACCACCATCGCCACGCGCCATGAGCACCACTGCCAGTGCGATCGCCAACACCCAATTCGGAGCCGTCTCCTGCTCATTCCAAACCATTCCTACCCCTGGACTTTTCGCTTGAATTCCTGGGCCAGGAAGGGCCAGCAGTAGAGTCTGGTTATCCGGGCCCTTTGTGGGTCTTGAAGCACAGAGAGGGGAGGTGAGCAGCCTGAGACCACACAGCTGATCTGAAGCCCTGACACTGTCCGAGCAGCAGGTCTGAGGGTCCAGACACCTCCTCTCCAGACCCACAGCCTCTACCGCCTCCTACTCTGGGCACCACACAGAAGCCCCTTCTCTTCCCGGGCCCACCTGCCGCCCTGCCCCTGGCCTCACTCACAGGTACTGCAGGTGGGACAAGCCAGCAAATGCGTCGTCCTCGATCACAGAGAAGGAGTTGGATGTGAAGAGGCTGGCCAGGGGCAAGAGAGATGATTCCCGGTTGAGGCCCCTCTCTGACATTTTGGCCTTGCCCCCCTCCATCAGCCCAATCAGACCTGGGGACACTTACATGCACGTGGGTGATTCCGTGCAGGGACAAGGACTTTGATAGGGACATCCCCATGCCCACGTGTGCACGTGGCCCACATGCATGAGCAGGACGGCCACTCCCTCCCTCCAGCCTGTCGGGCCCACTCACAGTAGGTGCAGGGACGGCACCCTCAGGAAGCTGCCGGCCTTCAGCTGGGTGATTCCAGTCCTCACAAGAGAGCTGGGGACGTGGGCAGTGGCGGGTGAGGAGAAAACCACTCCAGTGCTCTGGTCCCCAACCCAGAGCCCACTGCTGTCTCAGACGCCCTGGCCCCTGGATGTGCTTCCTCTGTGACCCAGGAGGGCGTTTGTCCTCTCTGGTTGGCGAGGGGCCTGGCAAGCGCTCAGCCCAGTCTCTGGCCATCCCTCCTTCCAGGTCCCCATACACCTCCTTCCCCATCCCAGGTCCCAGCAGCCCCCCGTGCAGGCATCCGACAGCCTTTGCTGCCCAGGATCCAGGTGGGCCCCTATTTCCTTGGGCACCCGGGTTCTCCACCCCTACCCCTGGGGTCCCAGGACTCCTGTGCCCACCTTCAGGCCCGCAGAGGACCCGACACTCACAGTGATAGCAGCGTCGGGGAGAAGTTCTCTGGCAGGTCCAGGGAGCCCTCGCACAGGGCGCTGTCTTTGGAGCAGGAGCAGCGCGGAGGACATTTGCCCTTTGGGGGTCTCCAGGCCATCCCCACCCCCGGCCCAGCCAGAAGCAGCAGCAGCAGCAACAGGATGCCTGTGCGTCCCATGCCCCCCGCCCCCCGCCAAGGCACCCACTTCTCCCCCACCCAGCCTGGCCCAGGCCACTACATGCCCTCTGCCAGAGGCCCCCAGCCTGCCTGCTGCACTCTGCCCCGCTCCGCTCTCCGCCCTCCTTCTTGGGCTCTCTCAGCCTGCCCTTCCCTGGTCCTGCGGTATCTGATTTTCTGTGTCTCCCTGCCTCTCCCTGTCTCTGTCTGTCTGTCTGTATTAGTCCACTGCCCACTTCAGTCTCTACTGATGTCTTTGTGTGTCCCTGTCTGTCCCTCTGTCTCTTCAGGTCCCTGTCTTTCTGGAGACGTGTGTCCCTCGGACTGGTGTCTTTACTGCTCCCTCCCAGAGCCCTGGAGTCCCTTTGCCTCCTTCCACGCTGCTTCTCCCTGAAGGTTTGGGGAAGGGACATGCAGAGCAGGGTAGGGAGAAGGAGGGGGTCAGAGGCCACAGGAAGAGCAGCCCTGGGGAAGGGACGGAAAGGCCTTTTAGGAGGGGGCGGGGCCACCAAGGCCTGGAGCCGCCCTGGCCACGCCCAGCCAGCCCCCGCCCCAGATTCCCCCACTCAACCTCACCCAGGGAGTGAGAGGAGGATGTCACCGGGGTGGGGACTGAGTGACCCGGCAGACAGGAGGGGGAGTGGAGGAGAGGCCACTCCTGAGGGCTGGGGGAGGTCCTGGCCACTCCCAGCCAGCCCTGCTTCTGGCTCCAGGAGGGCGTGGTGGGCCCGGTCACCAAGGCTTGGAAGGGGCAGCGCAGGTCCAGTTGCGCCCTCTAGTGGCCACGCTTGGTAGGACAGCCGCCCTCCCCGAAACCCAAGACCTCGTCGCCTGCCCTTGAAATTAACCCTTTAAATACCCACCACCCATTCTGGGGAAAGACTCGACCCAAGGAAATAACGATGACGACGCCACCTCCTTTGAAGCATTTACTCTGCAACAAGCCTTGTCCTAAAAGTTCATCTACCGACTCCTCTCACCCCAGCCCTCTGGGGTCGGTATTCTCCTAATGGCTAGTGCACAGCTAGAGAAACTGAGGACAGAGGTCAAGCACCCTGAGCTCTGAGTATCTGAGCCAGAGGCAGAGCCAGAAGTCAAACCCAGCTGGCAGCTGGCTCCGCATTATGTTGGATTCTGTCTTCAGAGATCAGAATTCATAGGTATATGGATAATGGATTGTTTTGATTTGGACTAAGCTTTTAGTAATGTGGATAGATTCTTCCCACTAAACAAAGGTACATAAACTATACTTGCTGCCTAACCTGACATAGTGATAGTGTTTACTGAGCACTTACTATGTGCCATTCTTTTCATGATTTGACTGTTCTCCCAGTAACCCTGTGAGGTGGGTGGTATTACTATCCCCACTTTACAGATGGGAAAACTGAGGAACAGGGAAGTCAAACGACTAGTTTCATGGTGCCAGTTGGCTCCAAACCTGACCACCAGTCTGTAGCACTTCATTGCCTAGGACCAGGAGACACCTTCGAGACTGAGGAACACACTCCCTCTCTTGCCACTGGGGTACGCACCTGTAAGACTTGTTGGAGGACAGGGGGCTTAACAACACCAGCGTGAGGTCACACAGATTTGGGTCCATCCTAGTCCCTTGTGGCCCCAGGCCAATCAATGAACCTGCCTGGTCCTCACTTTTCCCATCTATCAAATGAGAACATTCATGACACCCACTTCCAACATGAGGAGAGGACTCATAAGATGGAGACCATCCATCCTCTTGGGGTTCAGCACAAGGTGGGCACCCCAAAGTGGTAGCAGGTTGGGGAGGATCTCTGGCCCCAGGTCTTAGTCCTGCACTTGATTTCCTTTGCTGAAAAGCAAATATGATAAACTTCTTTACTGGGACTTGGAAAGTGCAGATAAAGAGCTTAGTGCCAGGGACACTCAGGGGACAAAGGCAGGCCTGCACCCACACACTTTGTGTGCCAGCCCAGCTGGGCTCTCACTCCACTTTAAGATGAGAAGGAATGACATTGACAAGAATAACAACAGCTCACTGTTTTTTAAAAAATCACTTGTTATGTGCCTGGCTTTTTCTCATTGTTTTATATGGATTGTTCCATAGAATCATCCCAACTTCCCTTCGTGGTGAATATTATTATTCTTTCCATTGTACAGAAGGAACAACTGAGCCACAGAGAGGTTAAGTCATTTGCCCAGTATCACACAGCTAGAAAGTGTGGAGCCGCTCCTCTTTACGTCCGTTAATACTCCAGAGCTGGTCCCAGGGAAGGAAGCTGGACTGGCCAGGAGTGGGCCAGGTGCCCCCTCCGTGTTGCCCCGTTGCTCGCCCTGTCCCTTCTCCCCAGTGCTGCATAAACACCAGGGTTATCATTAACCAGGGCCAGCTGATGACCCTGGGATGCAGGGCCACAGGGGCAGAGGCTAAGAGGGCTCAGCAGACAGGGATGAGGGAGACTGTTGAAGCCTCCTGGGTCCTCTGAAACCAGGAGTGTGGGGGGAGGGTGTGGGTGTGTGCACTCACATGCGTGTGTCAGGGCTACGCTTGTGCCTGGGATGTACAAAAAAGTTCCTGTCCTGCAGAGCCGGGTAGTGTCTGGGTTGGTGTCTGACTGCTTGAGGATGAGGGTATTTCTGTCCTTCGCCACCAGGGGGCCCTCAAGAGAATTAGCTCCACCTAGCTAAGCCTTGGTTTTCTTATCTGTAAAGTGGAGTTGAAAATGAGAGGATGTAAGGTTCAGAAACCTCTGAGCCTGAAAGAGGGCGGGGGAGGAGGTTACATGTACAATCTTAGTAATTTCTCCATTTTGTAGTGTAGGAAACTGAGGCACAGAGAGGTCACAAGGGCGGCCCAAAGTCACACAGCCAGGAGTGCAGAATCTAGTCCTGACTCCAGATTTCTCTGTCCCCAGGATCTGTGAACCTGGCCTGCCCACGAGGACACCGGAGGTGTTTCCCTGGGTGTCCAGGGGCCACATGCTCTCAGGGAAAGGACAGTTCAGGATTACGCACGTGGCTGTAGTTTTGGAGAATGTGAGCTCGGTGTGTCTGCAAACACGTGGCCAGCAGTATGCCTGCCCGCCCCTGCACGGGCTGTGCACACAGTGTGTGCGTCTGTGTTTGGGCCGGTGGTCTCCTGGACAGCCTGCTTCTCTGTGTGGCCATAGAAATGAGGTGTGTGTGGACACAAGTTCATTGGCCTTTAGGTCTTGGAGACGGCGCAGGAGTGCCAGCGGTGTGTGTCTCTGAATGTGCTGATGTCTGCTGTGTGTGTGCTGGTGTGTCGCTGTGAGGCCATTTGTGAGTTTTGGCAAAGTGCGGGCCTCTGTTTCCAATTTTATGAGTGGGCAGAGGTGTGGCTGTGTCTTGACTGTGTCTGTCTGCAGGTGTCAGGTGGATGAGCGAGTGGCGTTCGGGGTCTGGTGGACAGGTGCTGGCTGTGTGTCTGGGTTTCTCTGGCTGCATGTTGTGGGTGGTGTGTATCCCTGGTGAAAACAGCACACAATCCCCTCCCCATACACAAACATGCAAGTAAATCCCCCCACCCCACAGTCCTGTGCCCCCTGTCAGGGACAATACAGACGCTGGAGTCAGGGGGCAGTGAGTTCTTAAGCACTGGGACTGAGTGACCCTAGTGTCTGCTGGGCCCGGTTCCCAGGGAGCAGCACAGAGATCCCTTTCTCGCCCCAGCTCTGTGCCAGGAGCTCCATGCCAAGGCTTGCTTGTGTGAATGTGCGTGTGCACACGTGTCTGCGTGTGCCCGTGCGGTCTCCACGCCTGCCGCCTGCTGTTTCTTCCTCTGAGTTGAGAGAGTTAACCTAGCGGGCCAGGGCGGTCTGGGCTGGGGGCCGCCCCCTGGCCCCCCTCCAGCCAGGGCTCCAGTTACAGCTGCTGGTTGGGAGGGGAGGGGAGGGGTGGGGCCAGGAGGGGAGCCTGCGGGGGGCGGAGCGTCCAGCTCTGGGCCAGGGGGTCCAAAGTGCTCAGCCCCCAGGGCACAACCGGACATTTGGGGGCCTTCTTTCAGCAGGGGACAGCCTGATTGGGGTGAGCGTCCCCCACCCTTCCCCTCCAGACGTCTTCACACTCCTGCCTGGGCAGCCTATTTTGGGAGCAGGAGTGGCCAGCCGGTGGCTTCCCAGGCAGGCCTGACCCTAGAGGGAGGAGAGTGTGGGGACAGTGGGGTTCTGCAGGCTGGGAGCAAGGGTGCGACTCCTCCCTCTGCCCCTGCCGGAGCCCCCTGGGAGGCTCCTGTGTAGGTCTGCTTGAAACATGTTGGGGGCCCTGAAGGCCTGGAGGAGGAGTATGCGTATCCTGTCTACACCCCACATTCTTCCAGCCAGCAGTGTGGGGAGAGGGTGTTGTCTGTCCCCACCCAGTGTGGGGAGAGGGTGTTGTCTGTCCCCACACCGCGTGTGTGTGTGTGTGTGTGTGTGTGTGTGTCCCTGCCCCTGGCATCTGTCTTTTCTCAGACCCACCAGCTTGAGCCTCACGTCACTTGTCTGATGTTGTCTGGTTATGAAAGATGTCACCCAGGGGCAGGTGGAAGGGATGTTTCCCCCTTTTCTGGTGGTTTCCAGGAGAAGAGAAGGGGTGGCCTTATCCTGTGGCGATGTGGCCGCCAAGCCTCACCCCACCAGGGTTGTGCATGACCCCCGAGTGGGGGGGAGGAAGGCTGTTGCCATGGTGGCCTGTGTGAGGCGAATTCTTCCAGGGTGAAGTGGGAGATATTTATACCCAGGGTCAGGCCGAGAGCGGGCGGAGAGCGGGCGGGCGGCCCTCGGCTGAGGGTAGGAGCGCTGGGATAGTTCCGGAGGCCGCGCTGTGCGGGCAGGTGGGACTGTCCTGCTGTGCTACACACAGAGTGTCTGTCTCTTCACGGGGTGAGGTGGCATCCTGCCTCCCCTGTGAGGGTAGATATGAGGAATCTGGGGCCAGCTGTGGGAAGGCGGAGTCCTGTGGGTGACCGGTGGCTCTGCCCTTGCTGTGTTGGGCTGTATGACCCCCATTGTGTGAGCCGCTTTGGTGGCATGGCCCTGTGAAGCAGGGGGCGCCCCTGTTTCTCGGGCAACTAAGCTAGCCAACTGACACTTTTGTGATTAAGTCCCTGGACGGTCTCTGACTTAACCCTTTGGGTTCAGGCCCCCATATGGGGAGGATGAGGGTACGCATTTCCTGACCCTTTTGTCCCCTCAGGACAATGACTTCTGTCAGCCACATCTTGGTTCTCTACGTGGGTCTTCTTGCCATAGCCAATGCAGGTGAGTCATGTAGGGGGGAGTAGCTCACTGCCCACCCCGGCCTCAAGGGTGGAAGAGGTGGGAGAAACAAGGAGAGAACCTGGTGGGAGCCCCCTACTTAAATGAACTCAGTTGGAGTTTCAGGAAGTTGGGGATCTCCGACCTGGGGTCCAGGCTGGCATTTGGAGGAGGGGAGAGGATGGCTACTCCAGGGCAGGCAAAGGTGGAGGCGGGATAGAGGTGGGCTTCCTCCCAGACTGAGGGAATGATGGACAGGTTGTAGCACACAGGGGTGCTGGGGCAGCGACCCGAAGCCCCCGCCCAGAACAGTAAAGAGCGGGCAGCTAGGATTCAGAGTGGGTGGGCAGCCTGCCGGTGTCCAACAGCCGCGAAACTCTCAGCCCAGGAAGGTACAGCCCCCAAAAGGTCTTTTGATACCCCTCCCTGTTCAGTCCTGGGAAGCATCCAAACCCAGATCTCTCTTTTTCTTTCCAGAGGCGCCACAGGAACACGACCCATTCACCTATGGTGAGGGGCGGCATCTATTCCGGGATTCAGAGGGAGTGCCTGGGTGTGCCTGTCCTCCCTCCTCTCCCCACCTCGTCTGGCTCTGTCTGATCCCTCGCCATCTCCTTTTGACTCAGTTTCCTTCAGTATCTCAGGGCCCAGCCTCTGCTGCCTCCTGCCCCTTTCCCCCTCCCCTCCCACCCCTCTTTCCTCCTCCCTGCCCTGCCCCCTCCTTCTCTCTTCCATCTTCTCTCTCTCCACCAATTGATCTCCTCGCCCCGCACTTCTCTCCCTGCCCTCCCCCTCCCCACTGCTGCCCGCAGACTACCAATCCCTGCGGATCGGAGGCCTCACCATCGCCGGAATCCTCTTCATTCTGGGCATCCTCATCGTGCTCAGTGAGTGCCAGCACCTCGCCCCGCCCCGCCCCGCCCCCGTCCGCGCGGCTCCGCCCCTCTCGAGGGCCAGCTGCCTCCAGAGCGCTGCTGGGCGCCGCCGTGGGGCAACCCGCGCAATCTCAGCCTCTGTGCCCCTCTCCCCACCCCCACAGGCAAGAGATGCCGATGCAAGTTCAACCAGCAACAGAGGTAAGAAGTCCCTCCCAGCCCTCACTCGCCCACTCCTGGACGGGAAGTCCACCCAACCTGAAGCCAGAAACCCCTCAACGAACACGTGTGAAGCACCTACTATGTGCCAAGCCCCAAACCAGGTCCTGGGACCAAGCGATGAATAAACCTCCTGCCTTGCTTGGTCAAGCTCCCCGCCCAGTGAAGGCAGTGGCGGTGGTTTCCACGGCCCCACAGATTAAAATCATGAGCATGATAACAAAAGTGCTGATAAAGAGCGAGCCACGTTGAAATGAGATCATCTCACGCGGTGGCCCAGTTTAGCTCAGACTCTTGGTCCTAGCGCTTTGATTCATCTTTAGATAAAAAAGTTTAAAGCGCAGCCAACATATGAATACCTTCGAACGAATACCTTCATGTTAAAACAATTAGAGATGTCATTGTAAGTAATAACTAATACACATGGGCTGTCATACCACATGCCAGACGCTCTTTCCTTGTATATTATTTTATTTAGCCCTCATATCACCTTTTCAGGTAGGTGCTGTTACCAACCCCCATTGTGCAGATGATTAAACTGAGGCACAGGGAGGTAAAGTCACTTATTCAAGGGCACTCACTGGAAGATGAGGATTCTGGGTTTCCCATCAGATCATCTCCTGGCAGTCTACCAAGTTCCTCTGACCATCCCTCCCCCACCAACTTCAAGTCCCTTCCCCAGCATCCCCAATGGTACTCACTGTTACCTGCTTAGAACGCCTTGCCGGCTTCTATACCAACTGCTCCTGGGTGCTTCTCCTTTCGGGAGTACCGCGAGCGTGCTCCTTGGGGTACGTGGGACTCCATGCACCAGTCTGGGAGATGAGGCCTTCACTGAGGATGTTCTGGAAGCCACTGCCTCCCCCTTTCCATCCCATGTTTCCTCTTGCTCTCCCTTCCCAGAACTGGGGAACCCGATGAAGAGGAAGGAACTTTCCGCAGCTCCATCCGCCGTGAGTTTGGGGAGACTGCGGGTGTTCGGGAGTGAGAGCTGGTTCCCAGAGCCGCTTTCCTGGCCCTCGCTGGCCGCATAAAGGGAGGGGCTTGAGCTGAAACCAGAAGGCAGAGAGTTGCCCTTCCTCCACAGGGATGCCCCTCCTGACACCTGAACTTTCTGTGTCCCTGTCAGGTCTGTCCACTCGCCGGCGGTAGAAACACCTGGCGCCATGGAAGTCGGCCAGGTCCTGCAGCATCCACTGGGCTTGGGGAGTGGGGAAGGGAGGGAGGAAGAGGGGGCGACTACCAGGGTGGGTAGGTGGCTAAGAGGAGGAGCAGGAGGGCTTGAGGTCCTTCCTCGCCTTTCACCCTTTTCACCCCACAGGATTCCCCTGGCACCTGATGCGTCCCACCCACCTCCTGCGCACCTGCCGCCACCTAGACTGCCCCCTTTCCCAGCCCTGCCCCACTGAGTCCCCGTGCCTCTCGGATTTCCAATAAAACGTGCTTTTCTCTCTTGACAGCGCTTTGTTGATCTGTCAGTCCCTCTGCGCGAAAGCCTGGGAGCCCCCTTGGCCCCGGCAGGGGGCGCCCCCACCCTTGGGGAAGGGGCGGGGACCACGGCAGTGGGCGGGGGCGGGGGCGGGGGTGGCCTGGACGGGGGCGGGATCCCCGGGCCCCCATTGGCTACAGGCCCCCCCAACACCAGGGCTCCCCCCACCTCCCCCCCCACATCAGTCTGTCCTGCTTCCAGCTGCTGCGGCCGTGTCTCTGCTGCCTCAGCATCCAGCATCCCCCTGCTCTGGCTCAGCATGGCGACCCCAACCGAGACCCCCACAAACGGTGAGCGTCGCCTGGGGAGTGGGCGTTGGGGAGGCTCCGGGATCTGAGAGCTTCGGAGAGAGGGTGTGGGAAGATTCCAGCACTGAAAAGGGGAAGGAGTGGAGAGAGGATGTCCTCCCCTTCCATGGGTGGAGGCCCCTGTACCCAGGCGCACCCCAGGACGCCCCTTGCGGTGTCTTGGACACTTGCTCCCCAGCGATATCGTCCCTGTGTGGGACCTACCATTAGACAGTGGCAGTCCCCCGGAGAAAGGATGCTCCGACCGGTTGCTATGGCAACCGGGTGGCTGGTCCAGCACGGTGGTGGTAGCAGAAGGGAAGAGATGGGCTTTGAGGGTGGGAACTGGTAGGTCTGCGGCCAGAGAGGTTCTGGAAGATTTCAGCACCCTGGGTGGGCAAGGAGAAAAGGTCCATATTCCTTTTCTTTCCAGCACTGTCTCCTACCATAGGTGTTTCCTAAAATTCCTGACAGGTGTGCTCAGAGGGAAGGAGGGACAGCTGAAAATAGAGAGAAGGGGTGGGAGCAGAAATTGACCAGAGATTGACTATGAGAACCTACAAAAGCTAGAGGAGAGACAGGAGATACAGAGTCAGAGACACAGAGAGACCCAGACAGGTAGATATGAGACTCCAAGAGACTCCGGGAGAATGCAGGGGAGAGGTCAAGAGCAGTACCTGGAGATGCAGAGAAAGAGAGGCAGAGAAAATCAGAGACAGAGAGACACAGAGATAGAGGGACTGAGACAACCATGGACAGGGAAGTGGAGAAAGACGGGAAGCCACAGGCTGAGGAATAGAAAGGGGAAGCATAGGGTGGGGCTGCAACCACTGCAGTGGACCCTCAAAGGCGCGACTAGGATGAGGGGTCCTTCCTTCCCAGCCCACACCTACTCGTGGTTTCCAGCCTGGGAGGTGCTCATCGCTGCCCCTCCCACCCCCACCCAGCTGCACACGGTTCCATTTCACAGCCGTTAACCCAGGAATGCTCCCACTTAAACAGGCTTCTCGCTCTTGCCCCCAGCAAACCCCCTTGCTGAGCCCTGGTCTGCAGAAGAGCAAGGAATGGGATGCTTTAGTGGGGGAGGGGACGGGGCAAGTGTTTCCAGTACGGAAGGCAGGGCGGATGCAGAGGAGCCCCTGGCAGCCAAGGGAACCCCAATTCCACTCGGTTCTCTCCTTCCCTTCCCCCTTTCCCAGCAGGCAGGGGCTGCTGCACTGAGCCGTATCTGCAGAATCTGAAGCAGGGCGGGGGCGGGGTGGGGGCTGCAGAGGCTGGAAACCACCCTAGGGAGAGGGGGCGGGGCTGAGCCAGCAAGTCTGGCGGGAGCCCAGGGCTTCTTTTTGCAGAGGTGATGGTTAGCAGGATCGATGGCAGCAGACGGGCAGAGGTGGGAGGGCAGACGCCTCAACCCTTCCCCAGCTTCTCCCCGTCACAGCAGGAGAGGGGACCACAGGTCTTGAGAAGTCCCTGGAGAGGAAAAAACCCCACTGTGTATTGCAAACTGCTTAAGGAAATGAATTAATGAATTGCTCGAGAGAAAGGGGGAGGGAGAGTAATCTCTTCCTACCCTGCCAGAGAAAAGGAAGGAGAATTAGGGGCAACAGAAAGGACGGATATCTGAGCACAACTAAGAGGGACCCTGAACTTGGCCAGAAGCCAGCCCTGCAGGGGCAATAAAGGGAGTTAAATTGGGCCCAACCTCCAAGCTGCACACAGGACCCCAGCCAGCCTGGAGTACTCGGACCCATCACCTCTCAAGATGCCCCTGTTGCCATAGCAACCACCTCCTTCCCGATCTCTCCTTGGCAACTGGCCAGGAGTAGTGCACATTCCTTCTCTGTCTCCTGGCTCCACCCTTAGCCCAGCCACACCCTGGGGAACTAGATTGCTGGGCCAGCAGGATGTAGCCGAGGATCCTCTGCATGGAGCACTGTGCACTCAGGTGCAAAGCAAAGAGGATTTGGGGACAGATGCTTACCCCAAGGGTCCCTGAGCACTTTGGAAGAGGATGTTTGGGAGACTGGGAGACAAATGCAAGATAATCCATCTGCTCCACCTTTGACGCAGCCTCCTGCAGCCTCGGAGGGCCTGACATTATTTCATTTGTTCATTCATGCATGCATTCATTCATTCCAGAAAACTTCTTTGAGAGCCTTTCCTAAGTGCCAGGATTCACAGCAGAGACGAGTGAAACAAATGCACTCACTCTGGTCCAAGAGCTAAGACAGAGCACAGGTGACTAAAACACTGTGTCCTCATGGGGACACTTTTAAGCACCATCTTCAAAAATTTTGACCTGTTCAAATGTTCGCCACGCTGCTATTTATTTAATATTTTTTCCTTGGAAGGATTCACTTTTAAAAAAATTTTATTAGCATTATTTTATATCACCACCACAAATGGAAAATGAGTATTTTTTTTTTTTTTTGCTTTAAATTGAGGAGAAACATAAAAACAATCTTAAGCAAGTGACTTCACTTTTCTGGGTCCGGGGTCTCCTTTCTGTGAAACGGAGATGAAGGTAGCACCTGTATCGGAGCGTTCCTGCCAAGGTTAAATGTGTTAACATCTGTAAAGTGTTTAGAAGTGGCTCTGGCATGGAGTCAGTGCTATCCATTTCTGACTATATAAATAAATAAAGGACAAAATCCAATAATCTCACAAAATTCTAGATATTATTATTGCCTGCCAAAGACTCTGAGCACAAGGCTTGTTTTCTTTTGGTTAAGAAGGGGATTAACAAGGTTTAGTAGGCATTAAAGACATATCAGCACCAACCTAAGATTTCCTCCTTGGAACCTAGAAGAGACCTGGAAAGGGCAAACTTACACACTGTGTCAGGTCTTGCCTCCGAGTCACATTTATCAGTCAGTTTAGGCAACAGCTTGCTTTGATAACAAGCAGTACCAAAAATCTTAGCAGATGATGGTCACCAGGGCTTATTTCTCACTTAAGCTATTTGTGCATCACAGGTTGATTTGGGCCAGGGGCATTCTCTACTCACCAGAAAACTAGATCAGCCACGATTTTGAACATTCAGGGCCCCAGGCTACAGGCAAAACAGGGTTCTTACACGGGCACTGCATTGTTCCAGTGTAGAAATGACACTTCCACTCACAGTTCATGGCCCAGAATTAATCCACAGCTCCAACCAACCTCAAGGGAGACATCTTTCCCTGATCTTTCAAAGGGGGAGAAGAATATTAATGACATTACCTGACATCCCCCGACACCTTTCCCTAGTGGCATACACTCTGCAGAATCCTACTTCAGAACTGTCGGACATAAGGGGCCATCAGGATAGACTTCTAGAGTGGGAAGATGTTTGACCCCAGGGGATCATGGTCTGGGACAGGGAGATAGAGGACAGAAAGAGCAGATTCATATCCCCACATTAACATCTCTGAAGTCAGGGCGAGTCTTCTAACAGAGGCACGTGCTTCCTGTGGTAGAGATCCACGCATACCCACATGTGTATCCACCCTGGGAACACCATCACAAAATCAATTTTGAATCATAAACTCGCTGGTGTCTTAAAAAATAGATAATATAAGACAGGCATGGTGGAGCACGTCTGTAATCCCAGCACTTTGGGAGGCTGAGACAGGAGGATCGCGAGTTCAAAGCCAGCCTCAGCAACGGCGAGGTGCTAAGCAACTCAGTGAGACCCTGTCTCTACATAAAACACAAAATAGGGCTGGGATGTGGCTCAGTGGTCGAGTGCCCCTGAGTTCAATCCCCGGTACCAAAATAAAAAACAACAAAAAAAGCAATATAGAATGACAATGACAGCTCTCTTGTATTGGATTTGGTGTCAGAAGCCAGTGGATGAGGGCAGTAGCAGTAGCACCTGCCCCCTGGGAGTGCTCAGATGACTGGGAAGTTTTAGGAAGTGTAAAGGGGAAGCCGATGCACTCCGTGGTCCATCAGCGGCATCCTTAACCCTTGGCATCATCGTATTTAAATGGGAGCGTGTGTATTTTTCAGGGAGTGGGTCCACAGCTTGCATCAGACCTCCATAGGGATCTAGGACAGCGACTGCCATGTACAGTTGGGTAGATCGTACACTGCACAGGGGATGGTACCAAACGATAGAATGAGCGGGGGCTGGAATCCATACTGTGCCCCATTCTTCAGGCCGTGTCCTGCCGTGGAGCTATATAATCCAAAGTAAGGGAACTTTTTATCTGATTTCCACTCAGAAACCATTAGACCACTGGCCCCATCTAGGTCTTCAAAAAATGTTCAGGAACCCAGTGTTGAAATATTTCTCCCTCTTTCTTTTCACAGCTCCCGAGGAACCTGACCCATTTTATTATGGTGAGTGCTGGATTTTTTAATGGAGGTACCCTAGGGCTGGATGGAGAGGTGCGTGCATATTCCCACAAGTCGGTTGGCTTCAACTATGGCTCTGTGGTTCATGGGCTGCCAACCATGTGACCACATGGGTACAGTTCACATCAGCTGGGTTTGTGGAGGGCAGAATCAGATTGGGGTGGGTCTGAGTCTCCTTTAGGCTTCAGCAGGACTCTGGGCTGGGACCTTGAAGTTATCAGAGAAACAGTCAGGGGAGGTCTTAAAAGTCACTTGGGTCTAAATCTCTTCTCCCTACTGTGTGACCTTAGGCAAGTGACTTTGCCTCCTCTGAGCCTTTCTGTAAACAAGAGATAGTAATAACTCCCACCTGTGTGGGCTATGGGAAAGATTTACCTGGACCATTATTCCCATGGTCCTGGAGCACAAAGAAGTTGCCTCCAGGTCTGGCAGACCTGGCTCCAGTTTCCTCTCTGAACACCCTCCTGTCCCTCCATTTTTGCTCTTCCTCCAGTATGCTTTGCATTTCCCTCTTGCCTCAGGGCCTTTGCACTTCCTGGTCTTTCCTGCTAGGGATACTCCTTCCCTAGCACTCCACAGAGCTGCCAAGCCCCTTTCCCTTTTTCCAGCCTCAGATCAAATATTGATTGCTCCCTAGGACAGATCTTCTCTGACGCCCCAGCAAAAGGAGCCACACCACACCCAGTCATGACTTGGATTTTAACTGCATGTTTTTCTTTTTGGTTGGTTCATTGATGAGTGCTTGATCACTATATGAAAGTCCCCTGCTGGAAGGCAGAGGCCCGGCCACTGCTGGTATAGACCAGGGGCCCCACAAATCCACATTTCAGCAAATATTGGCTGTGCACACGCTCTGTGTGGGCAACGCTCCAGGCCCTTGGAGAACTGCAGTGAGCAACATAAACACAGCTTCCTGCCCTCCCTGACCTTACCCTACACAGGAGATTGACGGATACTCAACGAGAATGAAAGTTATTTTTTAGACAAGAATATAAGGCCAGAGTGTTTTTTTGCAAAGGGAAACAGAGTTCCTTCATTTACTAGAAAAGGTTGAGGAGAGGTTGGGAAAAGTCTGAATAGCATGGCCAGGAAGTTTCACTGGCATTTGAATGAAGCTCAGAGGGAGGAAGCCCTGCAGATATTTGGAGGGAGGGTTTTGCAGGTAGAGGGAAGAGCAAGTGCAAAGGCCCTGAGGCAGGACGACAGGTACACTCCAGGAATTGCAGGGAAGCCAGTGTGACTGGAGCAAAGGATTGCTAGGGCTAGCTGGGGTGGGGTGGGTGGAGCCCTGAGTAGGAAAAAGATTATACAGGGCCCCCAGGGCTGTGGTGAGGGTCTTGGCTTTTACCTGGAGAGCACTGGGGGGCCAGGGGAGGGCTCTAAGCTGAGGAGGACTGTGGTCTGTCTCTGGTGTTACAGGGTCCCTGTGCCTGTGGGGTGGGGTGGGGGCAGAGTGGTGCAGTAAAATCATAGAGAAGCTGCTGTAACAGCCGGGTGGGCGACTGGACGGGCATGTGTGTGTGTGCGCGCACGCACATCTATTCCAGAGGGCGAGGGCAGTAGAGGAGAGTGGGTAGAGAGGCCCGGGGAGCTGCCCAAGCCCATGCTCTGTGTCCTCCCATGAACCTCCTGGGGAGCTTCCAGCACAGCCTGCAGCCTCCTGGCCATCCAGCCCCTGGCTGGGCAGCCTGAAGCCAGGCCCCAGGCTCGGGGCCTGAGGTGCTGCCCTGACGTCCCCATCGCCTCCCCTAGACTACGCCACCGTGCAGACTGTGGGCATGACTCTGGCCACCATAATGTTTGTGCTGGGCATCATCATCATCCTCAGTAAGTCTGGTCCTCCTTGGGCTGCCTGCTGTCCCCGGGGCTGGCTTTTGTCCCCATCCTATGTCCTCTGTCCTGTCTGTGTCGCTCTCTCTCCTAACAGGCAAGAAGGTGAAGTGCAGGAAGGCGGACTCCAGGTCTGAGAGGTCTGGCACAGGCTGGGTGGGCAGGGTGGGCGCGGCCTGGGGCCCAGGGGTGCTCCCCTAGCAGGAGGGCCCAGAAAGCCCGGGGCTGCAGGTCCTGCTCATGCTCCTCTCTCCTCTTTGCCTCCACAGCCCAACATGCAAATCCTGTAAGTCGGAGCTTCCGTCCTCAGGTGAGGCAAGAACCCCCATGGTGCTGGGAGGTTGCTGAGTGACAGCCAAAAGGGAAATCCTTGCAAGGCTACCTACCAGTGCCATCGGAGGCTGAGTCTCCAAGATGGAAGGGGCCCATGGGACCCCATGTGTCCTAAACGGTCCATAAAAAACTCCCAGAAACAAATGCATAAGCCGAAGCAGGGAGGAGCTCTTTTCCCAGGGAAGAAAGCCATACCCCGCAAAGAGAGGGGCCCCTTATGGGAGAAAGATTTCAGGCCAGCAAGAGAAGACAGCAAGGGAAGACAGGAGAATAGAATGCTTCCAGACTTAACTGTTCAGCTGGGCAGACGTAGGACGAAAAGCCTCAGGAAAGGAAGGGAAGGGAAGGGAAGAGAAGGAGGGAGGGAGGGAGGGAGGGTGGGTTTCTGAATAATTATATCAAAATAACAAAAAAAGCCAGCTTGGTGGCACAGGCCTATAATTCCAGCAGCTCAGAGGCTGAGGCAGGAGGATTGCAAGTTCAAGGCCAGCCTCAGCAATATACTGAGGCCCTAAACAACTTAGTGATATCCTGTCTCAAAATGAAAAAATTAAAAGGGCTAGGATGTGGCTCAGTGGTTCACTTCCCAGTACCCCCCCAAAAAAATTTACTGGGGGAAAAGAAGGACCTGTGGGATTGGGCATATGAGGCCAAAGGAGAAAGACAGGCAGTATGGAAGAGAGGTAAATCATGAAGAGGATGGAGGCATCAGAGGATGTGGGGAGTCAGGAAGGGGGAGTATAGGAAGGGGTAGAAGATGAGGAGGATGGAGGTGTGAGGAAGGAGGAGGAGGGAGGCAGAGAAGTGGAGGCTGGAGGCTGGAGGAGAGATGTGGTGAGCTGGGTGGATGGAAAATGTCAGGGAAGATGAGGAGGGGTGGAGGATGCAGGGGGAGATTCGGAGGTTGCAGAGAGAGATGAACATGCAGATGGAAGAGTGTGACTCCTTGGGGGTGTTAATTTTAATTATGTAAAAATATCTTGACCTGTTTTTAGTGGAATTGCATCCTTTCCAGGGACTGTTAAAGAAAATCAGAGCTGGGAATCTCTCTGCCTCATATTCTTAGAACTAAAAAAAAGGGGAGGGGCTTGGAGGATTCCACTTTTGGGGGAGGTTGAGTGTAGAAGTTCACGTTTTTTCATATTCTGTTAATGATACTTAAGAACATTAATTATCCTCTGTGGATACGGGGAGCGGTGTGGATGCAGGACGTCTGGCCCTGGCATCTGGGGAACAATTTAAGAATCCCTGCAAGATCCTGCCCTTCCCGGGTGAATGACAGCCTGGAGTGGGTGGGAATTGGGGGAATTCCTGTTGTATCCAAATGTTCGGGGTGCGGGGTGCAAGACTGGAGTGAGCGTGTAGGCGACTGGGGGGTAGGAGGGGTGGGGCTTCCTTGCTGGGGGGGACTCCCCCGCCTACCCTCGTGCGACCCCTCTCGGCTCCTCGCCTCCTGCTAACGCAGCGCCTCTCCCCAGCCCCTGGCGGTGGCGGCGTGTAAGAACAGCTCCAGGGAACCTCCACAGCTGTCCCTGCCTGCGCGCGGGAGCCCGAGGACCGGGTGAAGGCGGTGGGGACCCCAGCCTTGCGCCGGGGAGCGCTCCCCCGAATGAGCCGCCCTACCCACCCCAAGGCTGGAGCCGCTGCACCCCGCTGTCCCTCCCCAGGCCTTGGCAATGACGATCCCCCAAAGAGCCCGTCTGCATCCCAGACCCAGGGACTCAGGCCTCCAGCTCCTGGGATCCGGGAGTCCACCCAGCGCCCCCAATCCGTGTGCCGCCCCTGCACCTCCTCGTCTCCTCCCCGGGGATCGGCTCCCCGGGCCTCGGTGTCGGTGTCTTGAGCTTAATAAATGTGCATTGGTGTCCCCCCGGTTCTGTCTGCGTGTTCTCGTCTGTGGGCACGCGTGGCGGGCGGCTGCAGAGGGCCACCTGGGCAGCTGTCCCTGCTGCCTGGAGTGGTCCCCGCGTCTGCTCCGCACCCCTCCCTCCACACCTCGGGGCCCCCTGTCCTCCCGCCTCTGCAAAGGCGCCCCACCCACCCGGACCCGGGTCCCGCATCCATGGCTGCGCTGGCAGGGCCGGGTGGGTGGAGACCACCGCCCGGCGCCCACCCAGCCCCACGTCGCCCCGGGCCTCCCCCTCCGCCTCCCACCCCGGCTCTGAAGTCAGGAAACCCAAGAGGAAATGACTGGGCCGCCTCGGTCCCCGCCCGCCCGCGCTCCCCTGGCCACACCCTCCGCCCGGTCGCCGCTCCCGCCTCGGTGCTCTCTCCTCCAGGCTGCGGGCTCCCGACCCCCGGCGCTGACGTAAGTCCCTCCTCCGATCTACCTCCAGTCGCTGCCCCTCTGCCCAGGGCCGGGCTCAGGTGGGTAGCAGACCGGCCTTGCTGTGCCTCCCCGCCTCCCATTCACGCCGCAGTCTGTCACCTCCTCTCGGAGCTGGACGGGCCGCTCCAGCCCTCCCCCTGCCTCAGTCTCCCCCGCTCGCCGCCGTAGCTCGCAGACCACGCCTGTCCGACCCTCCCAGCACTGGGTGGCCCGGCGCCCGCAGCGCAGCCCTAGTACAAACTCACTCTTTCCCTTGCGACCAGGAGGCATTACTCACTCTTCCTCTTTCCACCCCTTGCGGGCTCCTGGGCTCTGGGCCTCAGAGTGGCCAGAGGATTCCATCCACCCTGCCCCGGAGCCCAACGCACCCTGCGACCTCGCCATCCATGGGAGCGAGGATCGCTGCCCGCCTGGAGCCGCTTGGAGGGGCTTCTCTGTTTTGGGGGTGTCCCTTTGCCCTTTGTGCTGCTGGGACGCCAGGTTGGCCCATGCTTCTTGTTTTCTTTGGAGGGTGTCGCTTAGGACTCCTACACCCAAGATCCCCCCACTGCTCCCAATGGCAGCTGTCAGCCCTGGCAGGGGTCCTGGAAGCCAGAGGCCCGATGCCGGCGGAGAATGGGGTTGCCCCACAGGCCATACTTTTGTGACCCCCTGTTTCCACTCACCCCGCAGATGTCGCCCTCTGGTCGCCTGCGTCTCCTCGCTATCCTCGGCCTCGTTCTCCCCACCAGAGGTAAGACCCTGCCCTGGAGCCCCCAGTGTGCTGCTAGGTGGTTGGGTGGCTGGTGTGTGTGTCTGTTCTCTCCTGTCACCTCATGGTGTCCCCTCCACTGCTCTGGCATCAGGAAGTAGGGATCCCTGGGTACTCTGGGGTTACACCTTCTTTGAGCATCTCAAACTTGGGTGGTTTCTTCCAGAGAGTCTGGCTGGAGCCGGTCTTGCTGAGCATCCTCAACTTCACCTCCAAGAAGAACTGGCTGAGTTTGATTTGGCCTGAGATTGGTGTCCATTTTCTCTTTGGCAGCCAGAAAACCCAGGCTCCCAACAAAGCAGATCCCTGGGTCCCCCAACAATGAGCTGTTAGGCAAAGGGGTCGAGCTGGGGCTAGTCCAAAGAGGAGGAGAACACTCAGCCTCGCCTGAGAAGTGTCTTTCAAGGGCAGTAGCCATGGCGGATGCTTCCTGTACAGCAGCTGCTGTGCACCTGGGCTGATGGAGGCTTTACATCTATTCTATTTATACATGCCGTTGTGCTCCTTTTATGGATGAGGAAACTGAGGCTCAGTGGGCAGAAGTACCTCGTGCCTGAGGCTGGAGGAGCTGGGTTGCAACAGCCCTGCCTCCGCCAGAATCCAGATCATTTGCTTCACCAAAGGTGCCCCCGCTTGTCTTGGATGTTCATGTATTCTTTCAACCATACAACAAATTATTTGTTGAGCACTTACTGTGTGCCAGATCTTCCATGCATGAAGGGAACTGCAGGAGAACATCACATTCTTGTGGGACAAAGACAGACACTAACCAGCTAATCAGTAAATTGTATGATATGCTGGAAGGGGATCAGTGTCCTGGAGAAAGAGTTCAGGGAGAGCTGCGTGGAGAGGTGAGGCTGGGGCCGGCATCTCGCTAGTGCGGGAAGAAGAGGTCAGGGGGTGCTGGGGGGCCAGAGGGAGCGGAGAATTACGGGCCAGGCGAGGGCTGTGGCTTTTACCCAGACAGAGGTACAGCTGGGCAGGGCTCTGACCCAGGAGGGTCATGATCGGACTCAGGGGGTCCCAGGCTCCCACTGACTGCAGGTGGGAACAGACTGTAGGAGCAGGAGCCAGGCAGAAGTCTCCTGTGACATCTAGGTCACAGGAGGTGGGGATGTTGTATAACAGAGGTCACCCAGGGAGGGGACAGAGGCCGGAGCGGGGCAAGGGCAGTGCACATGTCTAGTGCCAACTACGTGCAAGCAGTTGGGGCCCCTTCCCAGCTCCGTCTCATTCCTCCCGGGAAGCAGATCTCTCCATGGTCCCCACTCTGCATATGAGATGCCTGAGGCTTTGTTTGTTCTAAGTCACACAGTGAGGAGGTTGTCGGTAGTACTGGAGGGAGAGCCCTGGCTGCCTCTAGCACCAGGCTCACCAGAGCATCCCACGAGGATGCATGAAGAGATGGGGCTGGAAGGAGGGTCCTGGGACACTAGCATGGCTTGAAAATATCCCGGAGCCAAAGCTGAATGGCTCTCCCAGCACATAGGACTTCTGGAGTTGTCCGCAAGGTCTGGGAAGGTTGGGGAGGGTGGAAGTGAAGACAAGAAAAGGGGGACCAGAGGTTCCCTCCTGACTTCTCTTTGGTTCCCCAGGACAGACATTGGAGGAGGCCACATCCATCTCTATAGTGGACCCAACTACTTCGGGCATTCATGACCCGACACAAGTCTCAGGTGAGGAAAGAGGGACAGAACTGTCAACATCCCATCAGTGCAAATAACACCAGCAACAAAAATCTCGAACTTAGTCCAAATAGGAATTTATGGATTCATGTGATTAAAAAGACTAAGGATAGACCTTCAGGTATGGCTTGATCTAGGTGCTCAAATGTTGCCTTGAAGAACTTATTTCTTGGGGCTGGGGTTGTGGCTCAGTGGTAGAGCACTTGCCTAGCATGTGTGAGGCACTGGGTTTGATCCTTAGCACCACATGTAAATAAATAAAATAAAAGCCCATCAACAACTAAAAAAACAAAACAGAACAGAACTTACCTTTTTATTCTGTTTTCTCTGTGTTGGCTTCATTCTCAGTCAGCTTATCTTCTTGTGGGCCAACATAGCCCTGAGAGGCCTGCTAAGAATCCAAAGACAAGAGAATTTCCACCTCCTCAATTTATCAGATGTCCTAGAACTGAGTGTCATTGGTTGGACTCAGGTCATGTGTCCAGCTATGAGCTGATCATTATGGCTGCAGGCACAGAAAGCTGGCTGGTGGGCCTGGGTCTCATGGTCAACCTCCACCATGACTGGTGCCAGCACTTCTGAAGAAAAGTGGTCCAAAAGTCAGAGAAGGCGGATCCTGAAAGGAAGTTCCAGGGGGCTCTTATCAAGGCAGCTGGGTGCTGGTTTGTGGTCAGAGATATTTGGAAAACAGAGTGGAACACATTTCTTTAGACAGGACTTCTCACAGTCCCGATAAAGCCAACTAGCAGCAATCATCCCCGGAAGAATCGCTAGTGTGGTTGGTGTAGAAAATGAGGTGCTGAGGCCGGGAGACCCCGGCATGTGACAAATCAATGCTGGAGACTCAGGTGGTTTCATTACATCAAAATTAAGTTGCTGCAGGCATCCCCTGGGTCCCCGTCCAGGGGCCTTCTCTCTTCTTCTTGCCCTGACTCCCTTTTTCCTAACTCCAGATGCAGCCCACCTAGAAGGCCAATCCACTCCTCAGACCTGGACCCAGTCTACTGATGGTGAGTGACGGAACCCAGAGGCCTTAACCACGGAGCCACATCCTCAGCCCTCCTTTATTATTTTTTTTCTGAGACAGTCTTCGTTCTGTTGCTGAGGCTGGCTTTGAACTTGCCATCCTCCTGCCTCAGCCTCCTGTCTATCCACTTTTTAAAAACAAAACAAAGGGAATTGTTGACATTGTGAAGTCTTACATGTACCAAGAAAGACACCACACCCACAAAAGTACACCTTGGCAGCTTAGCCTACATTGAACTCCCCTATCACTTACCAGGCAGATCAAAGAGTAGAACTTTACAGAGTCCCCGCAGACACTTCCTGTGTACCAATCCTACTCATTTCTTCTATTCATCTCTTTATCTCTTTTTGCTTTTTTTTTTTTTTTAATTTTCAAATAGTATTTGAACTTTTTCTTGGAGTATAATATAATTCAAAGAGTGCCCATGAATATTTTCAATTAATGATTATTGACACAGTGGTGCATAAACACATTGTCCTTGGAAAGAATAAAAATATAGTATGCAAGATTAACTCCCCCTTACCAACCTGCCCCAACCCGTCCTTGTTCTCTTTCCATCCCTGGGAGGCCCACAGTTAGCGTGAGGGATGATTCCCTGATCCTGTGATATCACATGAATGTTACCTGCAGAAAACATGCTGTCTGGTGTATTTCTGTGATTCTGTGAGTTAAAGGATATCATGTGAATGTTCTGCAACCTGCTTGTCTTTTTTGGGGGGCTACTGGGGATTGAACTCAGGTGTACTCGACCACTGAGCCGCATCCCCAGCTCTATTTTGTATTTCATTTAGAGACAGGGTCTCACTGAGTTGCTTAGCACTTCATTTTTGCTGAGGCTGGCTTTGAACTTGCAATCCTCCTGCTTCAGCCTCCTGAGCCGCTGAGATTACAGCTGTGTGCCACCGCGCCCAGCCTTGCTTTGTCATTTTTAAGCAAAGTATATTTGGGAGTTGTTCTCACATCATAAAGACTCATGCTGCCCTTCTTCTCTGCTGTCTAGTGTTCCAGTGTGCTGGGGCTGCAGTGAATATAAGCACCCATCTCCTGATGCACACGTTGCTTGCTCCCCGCTTTTTCTGCTACACACGGTGCCACAATGAGCAGCCTTGTCCCTTCCCTTTGAGCAAACAGCACTTATATGCACCATCACATAAGTACTTTATGTGCATGAGCTCCAACCCTCACATGAACACTACAAGATAGAAACTTGCCCAAGGTCTCACAGCAAGACAGGCCCACAGTCAGGATTGGAGTCCAGAGTTGTGGCTCCAGAGCCCGGACTTTTATCCAGAATGCTATGGGGTGAAGGTCCTGAACATTTACATTTGTTTTAAAGGTTGCTTTCTCAAGTGGCCACACCACCGGCAGCATGCAGAGAGAGTGCTCCTTGCCCTACCCTATAGTGACACTTGGCATATTGACACCTTTGATTTGTGCCAAACTGATGGAGGGAGGGAGGAGATACAGTTCTATAGACCTGCATGTCATGGATTCACTCAGTCTGTCCGTCCTTCCTTCTTTCCTTCCTTCCTTCCTTCCTTCCTTCCTTCCTTCCTTCCTTCCTTCCTTCCTTCCTTCCTTCCTTCCTTCCTTCCTTCCTTCCATCTGTCCTTTCTTTCATGCTGGGAATTGAACCCAGGGGCACTTAACCACTGAGCCACATCCTCAGCCCTTTTTATATTTCATTTAGAGACAGAGTCTTGCTGAGTTGCTTAGAGCCTTGCTAAGTTGCTAAGGCTGGCCTCAAATGTGTGAACCTCCTGCCTCAGCCTCCCGAGCTGCTGAGATTACAGGCATGCGCCACCGTGCCCGGCTCACTCAGTTCTTACCCTCCCCTCTTTATTCTTTTGACCTGAGTAGAAATAACACAAAGCCAGACCATGATCCTGACTGAGACCCCGCAGCCAACAGGAATGGATCCACTTCTGGTGACAGACCCAGGAACGCTCATGAGCAGCAAGGAAGGTAGAGCCTGGGACTGGGAGCAGCAGCCTCCAGCTCTTGCTTAATTCCCATATCTAGGTCAGCGTTTCCCCAAGTGCGTTTCTTAGAGCACCTGTTTGGGGAATTGCTAATTCATTTAAAAAAAAATTTTGTGTGTGTGTGTGTGTGTGTGATCAAAGATATTTGGGGAACTCTGAGTTAAATTTAAACCTGTTTCTTGATGGCAAGATTTCTCAGCACCTCGATAAAAGCTAATTTGCAGCAAACATCCCATGAGGGGGCCTCAGGAATGCAGCATTTCCCAAAGGCAATGGACTTGGTTACCCTCCTTTGCTCAGCTCCCCCACAGGGCTGGTGCTGGGAAATAGGACCATCGATGTTTCCTTTGTGTACACGTTCCCAATACTAGGGAAGGAACTTTTCAGTTGCAAAATATAGAACACCTAATTAAAACAAAAAGATTTACTAGCCATATAAGTTCTATAGAATCTGGTGGAAAACAGTGTCAGGTATAGCTGGATCAAGGGGCTTAAGCACTGTCATTATGACTCAATTGCTCGCACTCCTGACTGCGTTGTCTTCCCTCGTTTTTTTCCTTCTTGGTGGCAAACATGGTCCCATAATTCAGTATCTAAAGAGGATTTCTTTCTCTTTAAATCCATCCCAAAGCCCAAAATTGACCCTCATTAGCCCAGCTGGGGTCACATATCTGAATCAATAGGAGCCTGGACTGCTCTGCTTGGTCAGGTCTGAGCCTCATGTCCCACCCTAAGGCAGGAAAGGCAAGTCAGTCCTGCCTGCATCACTTAGACCAACAGTCACGGAAGAGGTGGTTCCCTCCAGACAAGTAAGTTAATGTTACAAGAAGAGGTGAGAAAAGGCACTGAGATAAGATGAGGGCAATGAATGGCCTCCCATACCCATGTGATGATCCCTACTGAAGGGAAAGCCCTCAGTAGACAGTATTGTAGCTTAAGCCACTCAGGCTGAGAGGCATGCACAGTTGCACAGATTGAGCACTGCACAAAAGCACCACCTCTAGGGTCATATCATTGCCCTTGTCCATCTTTATAATTATTCTGATTTTTCAAGTGATGACAGTAGAACATCTCACTCCTACAGAATCCATGAAAACGCTTTCATGACAGACGAAAATGAAGTATCTTGGGAAATGGAGCTTTTCCGTTTTGCACCAAAGTGCCTCTGTGGGAGGTAGCAGCTGCGTCTGCATTTCCCAATTGATAAAGACGCTTTTGATTTACTCTTGAGTCTTTGTTGGCCCATGTTGCCCTGTGTATTAGTCCACGTTCCTGTTACATGTGACAGAAATTCAGCAGGAACAATGGGGTCATCAAGCCAAGGGGTAAAAGGAGCTGCTGAGCCTCAGGGTTGCCCAGGCCTCTCTCTTGCCTCCATCCTGGCCTCTCTCCTGCTGGGCACCTAGTGAGGACGCGGCTTCTGCCGCCATCCAGCTCCAAGCTCCACTTGGAGACTTAGTCTGCTCTGGTTGCCATGACAAAGGACCACTGGCTGGGGGGCTTGAGCAGCAGGAATTTATTTCTCACGGTTCTGGAGACTGGACGTCCAAGATCAAGGTGGCAGCTGGGTCAGTGTGTGGTGAGGGCTTTCTCCTTGGGTGGCCATGTCCTTTGGGCCTTTCCCAGGTGTGTGCGGTGGAAGCCAGCAGCCTCCAGCCTCGCCCTTGTGACCTCATCAAACCCTAATTACCTCCCAAAGCCCTACTTCCATGACATTGGGGGTTACAGCTTCCACGTGTGATTTTTTTTTTTTGGTACTGGAGATTGAACTCAGGGGCACTCGACCACTGAGCCACATCCCCAGCCCTATTTTGTGTTTTATGTAGAGACAGGGTCTCACTGAGTTGCTTAGCGCCTCGCCATTGCTGAGGCTGGCTTTGAACTCACAATCCTCCTGCCTCAGCCTCCCAAGCCACTGCAATGACAGGCATGAGCCACAGCGCACGACCGGGCTTCCACATATGAATTTGGTGGAGACACAATTGAGTCCACAGTGCCTGGCTGCCACTCAGAATCACTAGTTGGAGTTTGAAGGGTTTCAGGGAGGAACTAGACGGGGGTCACATAGTCCCTCAGTTATACCCTAGGCTACAGGGAGCTCAGGTGACAATCTGGGGCCAGATGGCCTGGGGCGGGGGCTCTCTGTCTTGCTCACACCTCCTCTGGGTCAGGCCTGCCGCAACGCCCCCTCACTCTCATCTATCAGGTCATGTTTAAGGAGTGAGATGCTGAATGAGCCCAGCTCCACGGGATGGCAGGTGCTTCCTTAGGCCTAGGTGGGGATGCAGGCCTTTTTTAAAGAACCCACTGAACTTTGGGTTTCAGGATGGGGTGATGTTTTGCAGGCAGGGTGGCTGAGCCAGGGTCCCGAGCCTCCACCCCCACTCTGCCAGCTGTTGCCCCTGAGCTCCTGGACTATGTACGGGGTATCTGGGAGGGTTAAGGAGAGGTGCCCGTCAGGGGCTGGGGCAGCTGGTTTTGACCAGCAGGTGCAGACCATTGCTGTCTCTGTGGGTGGAGGGTGGGACACCTGTGCCCCTACACCAGATGCAGAGACTGGGGGAGGGGTTTCTCCCCATTTCGGGCCTGCAGTGATGTCCTCCTGTTTGTCTTCCACCCACTCCGGCCCTCCCCTGTCTTCGGCCCACCTTCTCTCCCCATCCCACCAAAGGCACCACGGAGCTCGCTGGGAGGTCATCCCCAGGCAAAGACTTCGGGACGGACCCCCTGACCTCCAGCTCATCAGGTCAGTGAATCCCTTCCCAGACCAGGGGTGGGCCATTTCCCAGTTCCTATGCATTTCCTGCCCCTGAAATGAGCTCAGCATCCTCAGTACTCACATGTAGGGGTCGTGACTGACCCCAGCCTGGGCAGGGGTGGGGACACAGTCATGTCTGAAGAAATGGATGAAGGCATGTGCATCCAAACCATGCCCAAACTCAGAGACTTAAAATGACGGTCATTTAGTTAGCTCTCGATTGTGCAATATGAAAGGTAGGCTGGGATCAGCCGGGTGGTTCTTCTGGTCTCTGTGGAGCTTGTTCATGTGTCTGACATCAGTTGTGGGTCAGCAGGAAGCTCTGATTCTTGGCAATCTTGTCCTCCACCTCCTGCTCACTCAACCTCCAATGCATGTGGAAAGGATACACCCACACAGACAGCCCATTCCTCTGTTAATTCAGCAAAGGTTCACTGAGCACCTCGTGTGTGGCAGGCACCATTCTAGGAGCCGAGGATACAGTAGTGAACAAGACAGACAGAATCTCTGCCTCATGGAACTGACATTCTAGGGGTGGGGGAAGACAACAAATACTAATTGTATTAATACACAGCAGGTGATTTTACTTTGCTAAATAAAGCAGGTTTAGGGCTACAGAAGAACTAGGAGATATTTCATATAAAGGACCATGGAAGGCCTCACTTTGAAGGAAGTGAAGGAGGGAGCCATCCAGATATCTAGGGACCAGCCAGTGCAAAGGTCCTGAGGTGAGCTGGCTCAGCAGCAGGGAGGTCAGTGGTGCTAAGTGCAGCAGTGAGGGGGAGAGTGAGGAGAGGAGCTTAGAGAGGTGATGGGAGCCAGATCATGTGCCCTGGTGAGGACTTCGGGTTTCATCATAAGGACAGAAAGACTGAGCGAGACCCAGGTGTCTCTGCTCCCTGACTCTGCAATTCACTTATTCACTTCACAAGCCTCTACCAGACTCTGATGTGTGCCTTATCTGCCCCTTCCAGGTTCAGATGAGGACAACCCATTCTACTATGGTAAGTCAGCCATGGGAAGATGTGGGAGAAGGAAAGCCCAGGGCCCTCTGATCTTCCACCTCCATTTTTCTCTCTCTGTAGATGAGACCACTCTCCGGAGACGGGGACTCCTGGTGGCAGCTGTGTTGTTCATCACCGGCATTATCATCCTCACCAGTGAGCATGGGGTGTGGGTGGGAAGGGCAGCAAGACCAGGCTGGGGGAGGCTTTGACCTTCACTGCACCTGAAGGTCAAGGTTGCTTCAAACCAGGCACATCTGCCGCTCTGTCTGTGTGAACCTCCCTGGAGCGCAACAGCCAAAGAGATGAGCATAGGTTTAGCTCCCACGGCTGCCCGGGACATGCAGGCTGGGCTCAGCTGGGTGGTTCTTCTGGCTGCAGCTGGATTTACTCATGCATCTGATGCCAGTTTATTCTGAGCTGGAAGCAACGTTTCTGGGGGCACCTTGATTCTTCACCCCATGTTCTTAGCTTCCATGTGGTGATGAGGGGGGAATAAGACTGTGGATTAGACTGGGAGGTGAAGGTGTGAGAAGAAATGAGAGAGAGGAGGGAAAGGGGGTGGGGGGAGGGGAAGGGGAAGCTCAGAACTGGCCACCACCACTTCTGCCATGTTCTGTGGATCGAAGCAAGTGACAAGGACTGGCTTCATTGGGAGGTCAGAAAATAGACTTCACTTCTTGATGAGAGGAAGAGACAAAGTCACATTGCAGGGAAGTGGATATTGAGAGGGAGGATTAGAAAACTGGGGCCATTTTAGCAGTCAACACACAGGTGCACAGACCTGGCAGGGAACAGGGCGTGAACAAGACTGGTTAGGGGGAAGGCGGATGAGGACCAGATGACCCATCTAGCTGGAACAGCGACAGCCACCCAGGGGAGCAAGAACAGGGGCCTGGAGCTACCAAAGTAGTGACCCTTTCAAGAGCTTATAGTTTCTGTAAAATCTCCCCATACTTACATGTTGGCAGCTGTGACAGTCGGGGTCATGACAGGTGAGAGAGGGACCCTCAAAGGATTAATTGAAGCAGGTTTAAAAGAGGATATATATTCATCTACTTTTCTGTGCTATAACAAAATACCTGAGTGTGGGTACTTCTAAAGAAAAGGGGTTTATTTGGATCACAGTTTTGGAGGCTAAGAGTCCCTGATCCCGCAGCCCCATGGGTTTGGCCTCTGGTGAGGGCTGCTGTGGCTGCATCCCATCATGGCAGATGGCATCATGACGGAAGTGTGGGTGAGAGGGAGGGGTCTCATGATGAGACAGGAAGGAGAGTGGGAGGGGCCCATCTCATCTCTATTCCAACCCACTCTCTGGAGAATTAGTGACCCTGACAGATCAGCATTCACCCTTTCTGAAGGTGATGCCCCCAGGGACCTCATTACCCTCCACCAGGCCCACAGCCTCTCAATACCACCTCACAGGGGACCCCACTTCCAACCCATGAACTTTTCGGGGTATGCCCTCAGAACATATCCGAAGCACTGCAAGGGACTCAGGCAGGAGCAGTGGCCCCAGGGAGAGGGCCCAGCCACTGCCTCCCTGTGACAGGTGGAGGGATCCTGCATCCAAGCCTCCCATGTCTTGTCCTATCTTCTGCTGGTGCTGAGGTAGAGGATGTGGGGCCCCAGGGGACGTGGCCTGTCATGCGCCTCCTGGGGCCCCAGGCTGGGGAAGCCAAGGCAGGGCTCATAAGGAGAGAGACTAATTTTTTTAAAAGTTTAAAAAAAATTCGGTGTGGGTAAAATAAAACACAAGGGATCCCCATTTATAAGCTCTCAGCTAAGCTGCATGACCTATGCCAAAGGCCTCTCGTGTCCAACTTTCTCATCAGGAAAATGGGCACAGCTACACCATTTTTGCCTGAAGGCAGGAGGCAGAACACTAATAAGAATAAGCAGGATTGCGAACCCACCGATCCTTGTAGAGCCTGGGGGTCAAGCACAGTTGCCCATGTGTTTGTAGATTCCATCTCTGTGCCAGGCCCTGTTCTCTCCCCAGTGGGGAGACTAAAGCTCAGAGAGTTGAGGAGCCTGTCCAAGGTCACACAGCATTGAAGAATCAGGGAAGGATTGGACCCAGGTCTGTGAGGGCAGAGCCTGGGTGTTAGATCTGGGACCACTTATTTGTCCAATGACACATATTTTGGGGCATCTTCTCTATGCCCAACCCATGCTAGATGATGTTGGGGGCATGGTGGTGACACAGCCTTGACCCTTGTCCTCGGGAGCTCGCACCTGGTGGGGAGATGACGATAAGCATGTGGAAACATGAATGAGCAAGGTGCAAAGAGAAAACGAACCTCTGTCAATGCCAACAAGCGACAAGACAAAGGGGCGAGGGAGGGAACTCCTCTGAGGAGGAGGAATTGGAACTGATTCTTGGTGAGAAGATGGAAAAAATAAAAAAAAGACAAGTAGAGGGAGCAGCAGGTGTGAAGTCCTGGAGGTAGGACTGAGCAGAGCTGCTTGCAGTAAATAGCACAAGAGGTCAGGGCCCTGGGGCAGAGTGAGCCAGGGAGGGGAGGAGGCGAGAGAGGATTGGGGGAGGCAGAGTGGCAAGCAGGTTGCTTTTCCCAAGTCCTCCTTGGCTTCTAAGATCCCCCCTCACTCACTCTGATCTAGGCCTCTGGCCTCCTTCCTATTCTTTGAGCCCACCAAGCCCTCCTACCACAGGGCCTTTGCACTGGCTATTCTCTCTGCCTGGATCACCGTCCACATATACACCTGGCTCCCTCTTACCTCCTTCAAGTCTTTGCCCAGATGTCGCCTCCTTGGTGGGGATGACATCTTCAGGGAGACACACAAGGATGCACCCAACTCCTGGGCCTCCCTGAGTCCTTCTTGGCTTTATTCTTCTTCATAGCACCATCTGTACCTTTGACTTAGGGATTTTTCTTTGCTGGTCTTTCTTACTAGAAAAGTCAGCTCTAGAAGGTCAGGGTTTTTTTCTTTCTTTCTTGTTCCTCACTGTATTTCCAGTGCCCTGATCAGTATCTGGATCAGAGCAAGTAAATGAATCTGTAATATACAAAATGGTCCACAATTTTTTTTTTTTGGTACCAGGATTGAACTCAGGGGCACTCGACCACTGAGCCCCATCCCCAGCCCTATTTTGTGTTTTATGTAGAGACAGGGTCTCACTGAGTTGCTTAGTACCTCACCATTGCTGAGGCTGGCTTTGAACTCCCGATCCTCCCATCTCAGCTTCCCAAAGTGCTGGGAGTACAGGCGTGGGCATCTGCAACCGGCTAAAAATGGTCCACATTTCTGAAGGGCCTGTCCATGTGGTGGGGGGAGCTCCTCCCAGGGGGCCTTGTCCTGGCTGCTCCCCTGCCTGTCTCTCAGTCACTTACTTCGGGAGCCACCCCTGCGCTTCCTGACAGGCAGAATCTGCCAGCCTGTTCCTCGTCCCCAGGGCACACACAACAATCAATATGGCTGCATTTCCTTTTCTTTCACAGGTGGCAAGTGTAGGCAGTTGTCCCGATTGTGTCGGAAAAATCGCAGGTGAGTCCATCAGCAGTGGGGGCCACCAACCCCATGGGGACTCCAAGAGGGAGCCCCGACCAGTGCATGGCACCCAGCCTCCTGCCTCCCCTCCAAGAGCCTACAGAGTGGTCAGTAGAAGCAGCCCAGCCTGAGAGGGAAGACACCGACCGATGACGGAGGGACGAGCCAGACCTGGGCGGACAGCCCTGAGCCGCACCTCCCCACCCCGCCTGCCCCAGGGCTGCCGCTCCCTGGGCAACGCCCCCAAGTTAGCAGCTCTGCTCAGACGAAAATTAAAGCACCCTGGTCCACCCCCTGCGGCCTCCGATCATGCACGACTGGGGAGCCGGAGTAAGAAGCTGGGCTGGGCGGCTGGGCCTGGGGACTCTGGAGAGTGACCGGGCAGGAGGGGCTGGGGGCTCAGAAGCCGAGGCTGGGAATGAAGTAAGGGGCGTGGCCAGTGGGTGGGGGACAGGGGTTGGGTGACTGTGGCAGTGAGTTGGGGCTGGAGTCTGTGAGCCGTTTGAGACCCTTGTTCTGATCCAGGGACAGAGCTTGGTATTCAGGGCCAGCCCCCCTAACACAGATGAAGGCCCCCCACCCCTGGTGACCCCTTTTCCTTCCCGCCCTGGATCTCTCTTGCACCTTGAGGAGGGTCACACACTGTGGACACCTCCGCAGGCAGGCACATCGCCCTTGGTCCACACTCCCCAAAACACAATGACCGTTGCTGAGCAACCTCTGGACTCAGGGCTGTGTCTACCGAGAATGCCCTGCAGGCCCTGGAGTTGGCTCAGAGCAATGTGGGTCGGGAATTCCAGGGCCCTGGGGACCCGGAACCTGGTGGAGAAGGAACACAGTATCCAGCAGGACTTCCTGAAGGCCCTCGGGCCTCCACAGCCCGTGGGGAGGGCTCAACCCATCAGGCCAGGGTGAGCCTGGACAGGCGCCCCAGCCCAGGGCTTCCGATGGGGACCATGCCAAAGTCAAGAGAGGAGCTCCTAGTCCCAGGTGCTGTGTCACAGTGTTTCAGAAACTTCAGGTCACAGACCGCTCAGTTACAAAGTCAGTTCACTGAGCCACAAGCTGCATACAAAAGAGAAAGAAGTCAGAAAAGAAAATATCCAACTTTTTTTTTAATGTTTTCCTCAAAAATAATGTAGCTACTATTTACATAGCATTTATATTGCATTAGATATTAAAAGTAATGCAGAGGTGATTTAAGAGTGTATGGGAGGATTCCTATAGATTACAGGCAAATATGACCCCATTTAATATAAGGAACCTGAGCATCCACAGATTTCCATATCCTCAGAGGGTCTTGGAACTGACCCCGTGTGTATACCAAGGGAAGACTATACATATAGTATTTTCTTGTTGACATCCACCACCTACTAATCAGAACAGATACCTACCCAGAGTACAGAATGTCATCTATCTGCATATAGCTATATCCATATTAAACTGAACCATTTGAAAATGTCACTATTCAAATATTTTTGACGTGCAGAAATGGTGATTCCATATGATATACATCATGGTGATGATATAAAGTGTATTTCTAATCGCAGGTTGCTTTTTAAAAACATTGAAAAGCAACGTGGGGTACAGTGGCACACGCCCGCAATCCCAGCGGCTTTGGAGGCTGAGGCAGGAGGACCGCAAGTCCAAAGCCAGCCTCAGCAACTCAGGGAGACCCTGGTCTCAAAATAAAATATACAAAGGGGTGGGGATGTGGCTTAGTAGATAAGTGCTCCTGGGTTTAATCCCCTGAAAAGCACTGGGGAGGGGCATGTGGCGGGAAGAGAAAACTGCTTCTGACCCTAAGAATTGCTGGTAACATACACCAGTGTGCGGGGTGTTTCTGGGCTATTATTTCCCCAAACTTCCATTTTCAGATATTCTCTTACTAATTTTTACAACCATCCCCTGCACCTGTGCTATTCATCACTTTTTAAAAAGACCAATTCCCTTTTTAACTTAAATACATTTATTTAAAAAGGCACAATCATGTATAGAAAATCAATCCTGCTTGATATAAATAGAAAACAGCCATAAAGATGAAGACGAAGTCATGCTTTTCTCTAACTGGACACTAAGGGACTGACCAAGGGTTCCGAGCCAGAGGCCCATCTGCGCTGCGGCAGGGAGACCATCCAGTCTTGGGGGCTGTGTGATTGGTACCCATCACCCAGAGACCGCAGGGGTTGGAAGGCCTAAGAACACCGTTACCTCTGGCACCCGTTGTGGGTTTGAGGATCCCCAAGATTATCCTTGGGTTTGATGATTTGCCAGAAGGACTCAGAGCACACGGGATGTCGTGAGGTTCATGGTCATGGTTGACCACGGTGAAAAGATGCACATTCAGATCAACCAAGGAGAGAAACACAGCGGGGAAGGGTTAGGGAGAGTTCCAAACACAAAGCTTCCCTTGTCCCCTCCTAGGGGGAGCGTTTGTGGATGATGCTCACTTCCCAGGGGTGTTGCCCACTCAAGCCTTGCGTCCAGAGATTTTACTGGGGCTTGGTCACATAGGTATGAATGACTTCTCATCTGGCTGACCTTGGTGTCCAGCCTTTTCAGTGGTGTTGCTGACCTGTGTGACCCAAAGCCCCCACCATAAATTGCATTGTTAGAAACGAGCTGAAGTGAACAAAGGCCCCCACATGAAGGGCACACACCAGGCAGAGGTTTCCAAGGGCCTAGAGATCACCTTCCAAAGGCAAAGCCAGGTATGGTCAATTCAAAGTCAGGTTCTTCACCATACAGACACTTTCTCCTTTGGAGCATTTGATGGATTAAATCCACCAAGTGGGCCATGAGCCGCATACAAACTAGTTTCTGGTGATGCCATGTGACTGATTCTTGGGTGATGCAATGCAGTGTGATTTAACATTGTCTGGGACCTGAAACCTGCTCATGTGCTACCACCTCAGCTTAGGAGAATGCCTGACAGTGTGGGAGACACCAGCTCACCATGTGAACAACTGGACAATGGGGCTCAGGGACCAGTCCTCCCTCATCCCAGCTCCCTTGGGATGGAGAAGAAAAAGCTAAGATACGTTTTCCTGATGGATTCTGGGTTGGGGTTCAGAGCATGGATTCAGCTCTTCTAAATAGAGCCCCTCCTATAAAATTTGAAAGAACAAAAGAGACCCTTTCTCCATAATTAGCTATTTTCTGCAGGCTAACATGGTTGGAAAGGTATTGAGTTTTTTGGTTTTGTTTGTTGTTGTTGCTGTTGTTTGTTTTTGACTATATCATTCCAGAGTCCACCCCTCATTTGCCTTGTGGTCATTAAAAGGCGATTGTTTCCTATGCTCATATATGAATACACACTATCAGTGTAACTACACCACATACAACCTCAAGAATGGGAGGTTAGCAGCCCGCAGTGGTGCACGCTTTTAATCCCAGCGGCTCTGGAGGCTGAGGCAGGAAGATCCGCGAGTTCACAGCCAGTCTCAGCAACTTACAAAGGCCCTGAGCAACTCAGTGAGACCCTGTCTTAAAATGAAATACAAAAAAAGGACTGGGGATGTGGTTCAGTGGCTAAGTGCCCCTGAGTTCAGTCCTCAGTACCAAACAAACAAAAAAAAGAAAAGAAAAAGAAAAAAGGAAGTTAGACTCCATGTATGTATAATATGTCAAAATGCGCTCTACTGTCATGTATACCTAAAAAGAACAAATAAAAAATTTTTTACAGAATGAAAAAGGCAATCATGCACACAAAAGAATATCAAAATGGCCAACAGAAACATGAAAGGTGTTCAATATCATTAACTCTCAGTAAAAAATAAATGACAATCCCAATGAGATAGCACCCCACCCCACCTACAGTTAAAGAGACTGATGATTATAAGTTCCAAAGAGGAGATATAGCAACTAGAACTTTCCCAGGAGCATAAATTGGTTATAATCATTTCTTATATAAGAATTCCTGGCATTTCTTTTTTTTTTTTAATTTTTTTTTTAGTTGTAGATGGACATACAATATCTTTATTTATTTTTATGTGGTGCTGAGGATCGAACCCAGTGCCTCACACATGCGAGGCAAGCGCTCTACCACTGAGCCACAACCCCAGCCCCAATTCCTGGCATTTCTTAAAAAGATAAATGTACACTTAATGTATGACCCCAAAATTCAACTCTTAAGAATTTATCTGAGAGAAATAGGACCATATGTCCCCAAAAAGACTCGCACACAGATGCTTCCAGCAACCTTTGTGATAGTGAAAAACTGGAAACCACCCAATGTCCATGGGCACAGGTGAGTGGGTACAAAGTGTGAAAAGAAGTTAAACACGGATACACAAGATGACATGGATGAGTCTCAAAAGCATTAATCTGAAGAAAGGAAGCCAGATAGAAAAGCACACAGACTGTGTAAATCCATTTCCGTGAAGTCCCAGAAGACGCAGAACTGACTGATAGGAGCTGGGCACTGTGGCATGCTCTGTAGTTCTAACCACTCAGGATTGCCCAGCAATTCAAGGGCAGCCTGGACAACAGAGCAAGACCATTTTTCAAAAAAAAAAAAAAAGAAAAGAAAAAAATCAAAACAAATCAATGGTGACAAAAGCCAGAATAATAGTTGCCTCTAATACTGTTATGTTGCCTGTGTTGTATCCACAGCAATGAAATGGACTGACTGCCAAGAGGCATTAGGGAAACTTCTTGAAGGATTAAGATGTTCTGTACCCCAACGGTGGTGCAGATTACACATCCGTATATACCCGTCAGAGTGGATCCAACTGTCCACTTGAGATCTGCACTGGGTGTAAGTTATGCCTCCCCATACACCACAATGAAATTGAAGCCCCAAAGGCAGTTCTGTTCTGGGTGGTGATGATTTATTTCCTCTCCCCTGAATCTCAGACAGAGCCACAGGATTCTGAAGGTGAACTGTACAGTGGTGCCTCCTAATCAGGGTTCAGGGAGAAACATCCCCGTTGAGTCGGTTTGGTCCTATCTTGGGGATCATTTCTGGAGTCTTAGCTTTGTGTCCACTCCACTAGCCTTCCCAGAGACTTCATGGACTCTAATGTTTGGGTCAAACCAGATTGTTTTTGCTTAACATCGAGTCACAAAATCTCACCGGCTTACAACAAGGGCTTGTTTCTCTGTTCCATGGCACCACTGGAAGCTGCTGTACGACTCAAGATGATGCAGCAGCCACTAACAGAAACATTTTTGATTGTCATGTTGGAAGGAAAAAGAGAACCAAGAGAGCACACATTGGCTCTTACAGCCTCTGTGAGGAAGGAAACACATCATTTCTGCTCACGTGTTCATTGGCCACAAAACGGCTGCAGGAGGCTCAGCCATCATGCCAACTCCAGGAAAAAAAGAAGGGAAAAAAAATTGTGGAGAAACAAATGTACCACGAGGTGGTTCTGCTCCTCTTAAAAAGACCTCCTCCCCCAAACTTCTACTTCCTTCTGATAGGTCACCTTGATCTGCAAGGGAAACCAAGAAATGTCCTTAGGCTGAGACCATGACACCCTGCATGCCATGAGAGAAAACCCACAGGCTCCAGGAATTTGTTGAGGACACTGAGTTTCCCTCAAGTTAAGCAGAGATGGGGGCTCAAGCCATTGTTACTCCAATCTGCAAGGAAAAGGAGTGAGACTGGGGGGTGTTGAAACTTGCAGGGCGAGGCAATGCTGAATCCCGACTTGGAAAAGACCTTCAGAAATCTCTCCAGCAGGACCCCCTGTGCTCCCCACAGTCTGCTTCTCTGCTGCTCAAAACCCTCCTGGCCCAGGACACTTTCTGTAGCATCATGTTCTTCAGTGAAGCCTTCTCCTCCTCCACTCTGACTTCAGGGGAGAAATTTCTTGCCAAGAGCTAATGGAGTGGCTCTTATAATTCAGCCAGCCTCCTGAGTTTAATTCTGTCAGGGTTCTTGTTTTGGAAGAATTGAGGCCAAATTACATTAGCTAGAAAGAGCTTGATTTTCATATGAAACTCGATTATTTAGGGTGTTGGGAGGGACCTCCAAAGCTATGGGGTATGTTTGCTTTTAAGGAGGTTGGGGAATTGCTGACTCCAGCTCCTGATGGTGGGAGATGGATGAAACAGGGTCCGAGATGGCTCTGTATTGAGTTAACTTAGCTTGGTTAAACTACGTTTCCTAGAATTCCCTTCTCTATATGCCTACAGTCTCTGGTTACGGTGGGCCATAGGAGACAATCTTGTGGGGTAGAGGTGAAGTGGCAGCCATTTTGTAGTTTATACCACTTGCCAATTTTCTGCCAGCTCATCTTGTAGGCAAAAGGCAGCACCAAGACTCAATTGTTCCATCTTCTCCAATCCTCTTTCAGCTTATCCAACTCCTGGACCATGTGGGTGTGCTTAGCCCTATGAAAAAGGGCCTTGTTTCTAGTAGGACACCATACCACCAAGGTCAGAGGCAACAAGAACTAACATGGCAGTGTCTATCTTTGTGGGCTCCAGCTTGTTCCTTACTACCCCAGACCTTACCTCCATTTTCCATTCTTGATTTCCTTCCCTGTGGGCTTTAGCATCAAGCATAGTAAGCAATAGCAGCTTTATAGAGATAGATTCCCATGGTTATTAAAGGTTGGACTGTGTGTGTGTATATGTGTGTGTGTGTAAGTTAGAAGTTCAGCTTTGCTGAGGGTAGTGGTGCACATCTATAATCTCAATGACTTGGGAGGCTGAGGTAGGAGGATTGCAAGTTTGAGACCAGTCTCAGCAATTTAGTGAGGCCCTAAGCAACTTAGCAAGACCCTGTCTCAAAATAAAACTAAAAAAGGCTGGGGATCTGGCTCAGTGGTAAAGTGTGCCTGGGTTCAATCCTCAGCACCAAAAAAAAAATTGTATCTTTGCTGACACCAAATTTAGTACTCAGAGTCAGAGTGGTGTTCCAGAAGAACAGAATCCTACCATGAATTCTGGGTTTTCTGGAGTTGGTTGTCTGACCTAATTAAAATTTGAAGTCATTAATGACCTTTCCAGTGATAAAGGGAACACTGAGCCTGTGGCATGAAGTGGCAAAAGAGTTACTCAGATCATTGCCAGGAGCTTCCTGTGTTAAGTTTCTGTAGAAGGCAAGGCTCTGAATGCCTGAGCCTCTGTCTCCATAGAACATTTTTGTGAGAATAAGATGGGTAGTGGGATTGGTTCATTGTTTCTAACTGTGCTGGAAAACGTAGGGAAGGAAAATAATGAGCTCAGAGTTTTAAATTCCCAGCTCAAGTTCTGGATAAGAAACCTGAAAGCTTCTGTGGCTGCCTCGAAAGAAACTCCTATTTCCCGTAGTCCCAGGGCTGATTTCTGAAAATCAAACCCAAAGTCTAATTCTGAGGCTGGTGCTATTACAGCCAACACTGAACTTCCCACCCCCTGGGGTCTCTTCTGTTGAAGTTAAGGTGTTGACTGGGAAGGAACGAGACACTGAAAGTTGGAGTGGGGACATGGCAGCAGACAGATTCCAATGTACTTGGGAGCCTCAAATCTCTAAATTCTACCATCCCTTTGCAGATAGAAGTGGCCTTTTCTCCTCTGCCTGCAGAGCGAGTCTTCCCTTGCTGAAGGAAACTCTAATGATCTTCCCTAAGGCAGCTGCCTTGCAAGACCGTTGGTGCTCTTGGGAACCTGTTCCTACCACCTCTTCTTGTTCCTGAGACCTCACTAGATTCAAGGCTCAAGAGAACCCCAAAGCTCAAGTACAGAGACACCTATGAGAAGGTGAAATACATACCCAATTAATTGCCAATTTCTGCTTTTCAGTTTATATCAGCAGAAAACTGGGGGAAATGTGTAGAAATGGATATCAAGATGGTTGAATCAAGGTAGAAGAATATAAAGTTGCAGGCTAAATTTATGGATCCCACCAAGCAGAGATTCAGTGTTTTGAAATTGAGGGGCTAGGAATGGCTCTCCTCATTTCCTTGGTTGATTGGCTGATAATAGGGACCTCAAGTTGGTCTATACATCATCCCTTTGTATCCTTGGGGGACTAGCTCCAGGACCCCCACAGATACCAAATACAAGGATACTCAAGTCCCTTATATGAAATGACATAGGATTTGCATAGAAACTACCCATATCCTCCCATGTATTTTAAATTGTCCCTGGATTATTTACAATGCTAAATGTGCAGTAAATGCTTGTTATGGTAATAGATGTTACACTATATTGTTTTTAGAGAATGACAAGAAAAATGCATTGTGTCAGTACAGATCACACACACACACACACACACACACACACACACACACACACACTTTTTTTCCCCCCAATCCACAGCTGGCTGAATTCACAAATGTGGAACCTACAGACACAGAAGGCTCATTCTACTGGTTGTAATGGCAGAAGTTCCTTGGTCTACTGTGGAGCATGGGTCAGCACACTTTTTCTGTAAAAGGCCAGATAGTTAACGTTTTAGGTTTTATGGGTTAGTCTGCATTTACCAATGTTCAACTGTCCCTCTTGTCAAGGAAACACCACCAAGTCAATTGGAAAACAAACGAGCATGGCTGTGTCCCCCCAAAAACTTATTTCTGAACACTGAAATCTGAATTTCATATCGTTTCCCTGTGTCACAAATATTCTTCTTCTTTTGATTTTATTTCAACTAAAATGTAAACCCCACTTTTATCATACAAGAGCATCTTGTGGGCTACATGTGGTCCACAGGTCATAGTTTGATGGCTCATGCCGTAGCAGATGGCATCCAACAGCTGGAATGCTAAAGTGGCTTTGTCATGAAAGATTTGCTCATCCTCACACACTAGAAGGTCAAGGGGACACAACTTTTTTTTTTAAAATATATTTTTAGTTGTAGCTGGACACAATATCTTTATTCATTTATTTATATGTGGTGCTGAGGATCGAACCCAGTGCCTCCTGCGTGTGAGGCAAGCGCTCTACCACTGAGCTACAATCCCAGCCCAAGGGGACACAACTTTTGCTGTAGCTATCAGAAATAAATTTATGAAAACCAGTCCCAGCATTCTTCAAGCTCTCTCTTGGTGATCCTTCTTCACAGGTCAGAGAGTCTAATGGAAACGGATACCACTGAACTGGAATTTCTAAATGCAGTGGGCCTGATGGGAGCCTGAGGTGGCAGGGGTCCAAGCAGGATTTATATGCAAAAGATAAGGTGAGCGTGGTTAATGTAGTGAAAGCCAAACAGCCACGGAGAAGCGTCTGACTCACAGAGGTCTTTGGCATTTACTAGTTTATCATGGTATCCATAGAAACGAAATAGGTGTGAGCCTGCTGAAGTCTCCTTTGATCGGAGTGGGTGAGTTCTGGATCCAGAGGACAGAGGTGTGACCTAAACGACCGAAGCCGGGTGTCCTAGCCCCTCAGTCATTTCCCATACTCGAGTCCTTGAATGAGGGAGAGGCAGAGTCCCCTTGAGTACGGGATATTGTCATACTGCCAAACCATGCTGTTAATCTCCCTTTTAGACTTTTCCAGATAGAAGTATCCATGCATAAAATGACTCTGCTTTGGGGTTAAAGGGAAAGAGTCACTTTCCAGAGATACTGGACACTGGATTTAAACTGACCTTCTTTCCTAGAGATCCAAAATGTCACTGCAGTTCACCAGTAGGGACTTTGGAAGTCAGTGCACAATGGAGTTTTAGGAAGTTCTGTCTCACTGAGGGACTGACAGGTCCCTGAATCTACTCGACAGCTATTTCCTCAACTCTGGAATAAATAATTGGATTAGGCCTCTTGAACAACTGGAAGAAATCCAGTTGAGGGCTGGGGTTGTAGCTCAGTGGTAGAGCACTTGTCTCGCATGCGTGAGGCCCTGGGTTCGATCCTCAGCACCACATACAAAGCAATAAAAAAAGACATTGTGTCCATCTACAACTAAAAAAAAAAAAAATTAAAAAAAAAGAAAACTGATGAATCTTGAAGAGTGACAGTGGACCACTATAAACTAATTAGGTGGTGGCTCCAATTTCGCCTGCTATTCCAAATGAGTTTTGAGTGCTGGAGCCATCAGCACATCTCCAAGCACCTGGCATGCACTTATTGATCTGGAAAATGCTTTTCTATTTATACTTATTAGTAAAGACCATTAGAAGCAGTTTGTTTTCAGCTGGCAAAGCCAGCAACGCACCTTCGCTGTCCCACCTCAGGGTGGTATCAATGCTCCTGTATCATAGTAGGGTCCGGATTGACCTTGATCACTTTTCTTTCCCACAGGACATCATGCTGGTCCATTACATTGATGCTATTATGGTGAATGGATCCGATGAACAAGACCTATGTCAGGCATGTTAATAAGACACTCGCATGCCAGAGGGGAGAAATAAATCCCACAAAATTTTAGGGGTCTGAAACTTCAGCAAAAGTTGTTGGGGTACAGTGATTTAAGGCGGGTCAATCACCCTTCCTAAGTGAAGGAAATGTTGCTCATGCTAAGAGAGAGGCCCAGTGTCTGTGGGGCCCTTTGGATTCTGGAGTCAACATATAGCTATACTTTGGGAACACTGATGTGACTCATCTACTGAGGGATCCAAAATGCAGTCCATCTGGGGTGGGACCCGGAGCAAGAGAAAGCCCTGTGACACATGTGGGCTGATACGATCGTGCTTGTATGGCAGCAGAGGGGGAGGCGGTTCACACACTGTGCCAGGCCTTGTAGGTTAACCACATTGTGGATGTCTAGAATGTGGGACTTCACACCCTTCTTGGAAAATACTCTGCTTTTAGCCAGGTTCGGTGGCGCATGCCTGTAATCCCAGCACTTTGGGAGGCTGAGACAGGAGAATCGCGAATTCAAAGCCAGCTTCAGCAATGGCGAGGTGCTAAGCAACTCAGTGAGACCCTGTCTCTACATAAAACACAAAATAGGGTTGGGAGTGTGGCTCAGTGGTCGAGTGCCCCTGAGTTCAATCTCTAGTACCAAAAAGAAAAAGAAAAAAAAAAAAAGATAAAAGAAAGAAAGAAAATACTCTGCTTTTGAGAAAAAACATTTGACTTTCTCCTGGGCCTTAGCAGAGACTGAAGGCTTGACTCTGGGCCACCAAGATACCATGTGACCTGAGCTATCGTGCCCTGGTGTTGTCTCACCCAACCAACCATGTACTGGGTGAATAGCAGGAACCGCAGCACTCCAGGATCAAATGGAAATGGTGTCGCCTAGACTGGAATCGATGGAGTGGGTCCCGAAAACACAAGTAATTTGCATGAGAAGTGGTTCATGCACATTCCCTTCCACTGCTTCTCTCTCAAAGGACACTTGTGACCTCATCAGGCGTTCCCTAGGACCAGCTGTCAGAGGAAGAACATCTCAGGCGGGTTCACCCAGAGTTTTGCATGATACGCAGGCATCACACAAAGGTGAGCTGCTGTGGCATTGACAGCTTCACCCCTGAAGGGCCGAGCACTTCCCGATGGGAAGAACTTTCAGCTGGTACCTGGTGGCACATTTGCCTTGGAGGAAGACATCCAGAAGTGTGGATCTGCATCTGTCCTGGGCTGGCTGGATGCTCAGGTGCCTGAAGGAACTGACTGAAAAAAATGGTCACGAGAGAGCCCGGGGAAGAGGAATGCAGACAGTCCCCCCCATGGGGGAAGGGATTTGTGCTCGGGGTGAATGCACACCAAAGAGTGACTTCAGAAAATAAGATCTTAATAATCAGGTAGACGGATGACCATTCTGTAGGTCTCATTCAGCCTCTTTCCCCCCGCTGTTGTCCTCGCCCAATGGGATCATTAGCAACATGCCATGGTGGCCGTGAAGAGGATTCTGTGTGGACTCACAGCAAGGACTTCCAGTGACCAGAGCTGATCTGGCTACCATGACAGATACGTGCCCCGACTTCCAACAGCAGAGACCAGCACTCAGTCCTGATATGGCACCTGCTCAGGACCATCCCCCAGTGTCCTGATGGCGGGTCATTTGCATTGAACTGCTTCTGTCATGGGAAGGACAAAACCTGGATTTTATCTTATCTTTATCAGCTTTATTGTAACATAATTCACATGCCATCCCATTCACACATTTAAAGTGTACCAGTCAGTGGCTTTCACAGATGTGTGCAACGATCAATTTTAAAACATTTCCATCATCCCTCATGACCTAGAATTATTCATCTCCCTGTTCCCTCATTTCCCTCCACTAAGCAACCATTACTATCTTCTCTGTGTCTAGATTTGCCTATTCTGGACATTTCGTATAATCTGTGACCTCTTGTGACTGGCTCCTTTCACTGGGCGTAATATTTTTGAGGTGCCTCTGTGAGGTCCAAGGCATTGGTACCACATTCCTTTTTTATGGTTTAATAATATTCTATTGTAAAGATTTGCTGAATTTCATTTATGCATTCATCAGTTGATGACTATTTGGCTATTATAAATAATGCAATAAACATTCACGCACAAGCTTTGTGTGAACATGTGTTTTCATTTCTCTTAGGAATAGAATCATTAGGTCAAAACAATTCAGCTCTATTTTTAGCAGTGTGAGAAACTGCTAGACTGATTTCCAAATTGGCTACACCATTTTACATACCAGTTGAGGTTGTGCACGAAGACTCCAGTTTCTCCATACCCTCAACAATGCTCCTTGTTCCCTGATTTTTTTGTTCCAGTCATCCTAGTGGGTGAGAAGAGGTCTCTCACTGTGGTTTGGGATGGCATTTCTTTAAAGACAAACACTGCTGAGCATCTTTTCATGAATTTATTGGCCATATGTATATTTTTTTTGGAGAAATGTCTACTCGGAATCTTTGCTCATTTTTAAAAAAAATACATTGTCTTTTTATTATTGAGTTGTAAGAGTTCTTTACATATTCAGGATACAAGCCCCCTAACAGATATGCGATCTGCAAATATTTTCTCCCACTTGTTGAGTTGTCTTTTCACTTTCTTGATGGTATCCTTTGAAGCACAAACGTTTTTAATTTTGGAGGAAGGCAAATTTATTTTTGTTGTTGTTGCTTTTGTCCCATCTAAATGTCCATTTGGGGCTGGGGCTGTAGCTCTGTGATACAGCACTTGCCTAGTGCACATGAGGCCCTGGGTTTGATCCACAGCACTGGGGGGAAGGGAAAAAATCTGTTGCCATAAACGAGGTCATGAAAATTTACCTTCATGTTTTCTCTTTGGTGTTTTATAGATTTAGCCCTTATATTTAGGTCTTGCTTCATTTTGAATCATTTTTTGCATATGCTGTGAGATAAGCATCCAACTTCTTTCTTTTTCTTTCTGGTTGTCCAATAGCATTTGTTGAAAATACTATTTTTTTTCTGCATTTAATAGTCCAAACACCCTTGTTCAAAGTCAAGCTACAGACACGAGTGTTGACTTTGGATTCTTGATCCTATTCCATTGGAGTAAGGTTTTTTTGGTATTGCAGATTGAACTCAGGGGTACTCTACCACTGAGCCACATCCCCAGCCCTATTTTGTGTTTTATGTAGAGACAGGGTCTCACTGAGTTGCTTAGCACCTCGCCATTGCTGAGGCTGGCTTTGAACTAGTGATTCTCCTGTCTCAGCCTCCCAAAGTGCTGGGATTACAGGCGTGTACCACCGCACCTGGCTGGAGTAAGTTTTGAAATCCTGAACTTTGAGTCTGCCAGCTTTGTTTTTCAAAATTGTTGAGTCCCTTGGAATTGCATATGAATTTTAGAATCAGCTGATAAATTTCTACAAAGAAATTAGCTGGGATTCTGAAAAGTATTGCATTAAATCTGTAGATCAACTTGGGGAATTTTATCATCTTAACACTATTAAGTCTTGCAATCCATGAACATAAGATGTTTTCTCATTTACGTGTATCTGCTTTCTTTTCTTTCTATCTCATTTTGTAGTTTTCAAAATACAAGTTTTGTGCTTTTCTTTTACATATATTTCTTTTTTTTAATATTTTTTTAGTTGTTGATGGATCTTTATTTTATTCATTTATTATTTATATGTGGTGCTGAGGATCAAACCCAAGGCCTCACACATGCTAGGCAAGAGCTCTACCGCTGAGCTACAGCCCCAGCCCTTACATATATTTCTAGGTGTTTTATTCCTTTTAGTGTTATTATGGATGTAATTGCTTTCTTAATTTTATTCTTGGATTGTTCTTTGCAAATATAAATAAATATAGTTGAGTTTTATATTTAATCTTGTATCATGAAATCTTGCTGATCTTGTTTATTATTTACAGTACTTTTTTAGTAGAATCTTCAGGATTTTATAGAAAATCAAGAAAAAATCTTGTATGAATTTTATTTCTTTTCCATTCTGGGTGCCTTTTATTTCTTTTACTTGCCTAATTGCCCTGGCTGGAACCTTTGTTATTACAAAGGTTGAATAGAAGTGGTGAAAATGGACATAGTGAATTCTGTCTTTCACTATTAAATACAATGTGAAATGCAGGGTTTTGGGGGATTTTGGTTGTGTGTGAGGGGAGAAGGTTCTGGCGATAGAACTTTGCTCATGTTAGGCAAGCACTTTACCATTAGGCTACACCCCAGTTCCAACTTGGGTTTTTGAGAGGTGCCCTTTACCATGTTGAGGAAATTCTACTCTGTTCCTAGTTTACCAAATGCTTTCTTTTTATCATGAAAGGTGGTTGGATTTTGTCACATGCCTTTTCCGTATCTATCATGTGGGGTTTTTTTTTGGGGGGGGTACTGGAGATTGAACTCAGGGGCACTTGACCACTGAGCCACATCCTCAGCCCTGTTTTTTGTTTTATGTAGAGACAGGGTCTCACTGAGTTGCTTAGTGCCTCGCCGTTGCTGAGGCTGGCTTTGAACTCGCGATTCTCCTGTCTCAGCCTCCCTAAGTGCTGGGATTACAGGCTTGCGCCGCCATGCCCGGCTGATCATGTGGGTTTTTAAAAATTCTATTAATATGGTATATTACACATACTGATTTTCAAATTCCTCTTACATTCCTGGAATAACTTCCATTTGGCCATGATGTATAACTATTTTGCTGAATTTGATTTGCTGTTATGTAGAGGATTTTGGCATCTCTGTTCATAAGAGATATTGGTCTGTAGTTTTCTTGTGATCTCTTTTGTCTGATTTTGGTAAAAAGGTATAACATTGGCCCCATAGAATGAACTGGAAAGTGTTGCCTCCTTTTCTAATCTTTGCAAGAGTTTGAGAAGAATTGACATTAATTCTTCAAATATTGGAAGAATTTTCCAGTGAAACTGAATCAGGCCAGAGATCCCCACCACCCACCCAAAAAACCCTTGCCATAATTAAGCTTTTCCTCTTGTGGGATCAGCAGGATGTCTGCGGAGGTTATTGTGGTTGGTATTTTCCCTTTTCTTGTGAATGTCACGTTTGCACATAAAAGATGTTAGTCTGCAAAGTCGTTGTACAAAAAGATATTATCTCTATTTTCTTGGTAAAGACTTATAAGACCCCTATCTGGCCTAAACAAAAAAAGCACTTTCTGAGAACTCAAAGAAAGGAAAAAAAAATATTTTTATGTAAATCGCCAAACCCCTCCTCCCACTGGGTACAAGTTTCCAAAATCTTTGTTCAGAGGAAGAACTCTTAGGCGAGAGCCACCTCTGAACCCTACAGTCAATAAATATGCTTCCTGAAAATTCCTCCGGTGTCCAGCCTCTTGTGTCCTACTTCAAAACCACCTGTTTTTGGATTTACTGGTAGGGAGGAATAAGTTTTTGATTATTCAACCTCTTCACTATTGGTGGTCTGTTTAGATTATCTCTCTTTTTCTAGAGTCAATTTCAAGCAGTCATTCATGTCTTTGTTTTTTTTTTTTGGTATTGCGGATTGAACTCAGGGGTACTCGACCACTGAGCCACATCCCCAGCCCAATTTTGTGTTTTATGTAGAGACAGGGTCTCACTGAGTTGCTTAGTGCCTCGCCATTGCTGAGGCTGGCTTTGAACTCGCGATCCTCCTGTCTCAGCCTCCCTAAGTGCTGTGATTACAGGCGTGCGCCACCGCGCCCGGCTAGTCATTCATGTCTTTCAAAGAATTTATACATTTGCTATGGTTTGAATGAATTCCCAAAATTCATGTGTTGGACCCTTAACCACAGTGCAGCAGGGTTGGTGGGCGAGAATTAATGAGAGTTGAAGCCATGAGGACCAATTAAAGCAGCTATCTAGAAATCGTCAGTTCTCGCGAGAGCAGGCGGCTCTAAATGTGGGTCTACCCTTAGCGCTTCCTCTCTGGCAGGAGCTCAGCTGCTGTTCGCATTTCCACCAAGTGATGATGTAGTAAGGAGGCCCTCACCAGTTGCAGCCCCTCCAGCTTGGCCTTCTTAGCCTCCAGAACCATGAAAAATAAATTTCTTTTCTTTATAAATTACCCAGTCTCAGGATTTCTGTTGTGGCAACACAAAACAGCCCAAGACATCATCATCCGTTTACAATTATAATAGTCCTTTATAATGATTTTGATTTTTGTGAGGGCAGTAGTAACATCTCCACTTCCATTTCTGATTCTAGTAAGTTGAGTCTTCTTTTTTTCTTGGTCGATCCAACTAAAATTTTGTCAATTTTGTTGATTTTTAAAAATAATCCGTGCTCAATTTCCTTTATTTCTCTCTGTTGTATTTTTATGTCCCTGTTTCATTCATTTCCACTGTGATGTTTATTATTTCCTTCCTTCTTGACAGTTTAGGTTTTGGTCTTATCTTTCCAGTGTCTTAAGGTGTTAGGGTCTGTGCCCCATCTCCATTCACACGCTGAAGCTCTAACCTCCAGTGTGTCGCAGTTGGAGGTAAGGCCTTGGAAGATAAGGAGGCAAGTAGATTTAGACAAGGTAGTGAGGGTGGGTCCTCCGCATGGAATTGGTGTCTGTATTGGGAACAGGAAGAGGGATGAGCTTGCTGGCTCCCCTGCAGCCCATGTGAAAAAACAGCAAGAAGGAGACCATCGTTAAGCCAGGAAGAAAGCTCTCCCTGGGGAACTGAGTCACCCAGTTCCTTGATCTTGGACTTACCTGCCTCCAAAGAGTGACAAAACAAACTCCTATTGTTAAAGCCACTTAGTCTAGGGCATTTTGTTATAGCACTCCACGCTAAGACAAGATGGAAGGTTAGCTTATTGATTTGAGGTCTCTTTTTCTTGAATATATGTATTTGAAGATATAAATTTCCTTCTAAGTCCTGTTCTAGGCGCATCCTATAAGTTTTAACATGCTGTATATGAATTCCTGTTTCTCTCAATGTATTTTCTTTACTGCCCTTTGCTTTCTCCTTTGATTCATTGGTTATTTAAAAATATGTTACTTAATTTCCTTCCACCTATTTTCTACATACCACTTGGGAATAAGGACAGTTTTTCCCTTTCTAGTATGTATGCCTTTTACTTTTTTTTGGTACTGGAGATTGAACTCAGGGGCACTCGACCACTGAGCCCCATCCCCAGCCCTCTTTTGTGTTTTATGTAGAGACAGGGTCTCACTGAGTTGCTTAGCGCCTCGCCATTGCTGAGGCTGGCTTTGAACTCGGGATTCTCCTGTCTCAGCCTCCCAAAGTGCTGGGATTACAGGTGTGCACCACTGTGCCGGGCTCCTTTTACTAATTTTATTGCCTTGTTAACACTGGCTAAGATTTCCAGTAAGATATTGAATAGAAAGACTGGACTGTTTTTACCTTTTCCAGTCTTAAGGAGGAAAGCATTTATTTTTCACTATTAAGATATTAGCTGGAAGCTTTCTGTAGATGCTGTTTATCAGTTTGGTGAAGTTCATTGCTATGCATAGTTTGCTACTATTTTTAAAGCAACATATATTAATATTTTCTTTTTAGTTTTCTGTATCTAATGATTTGATCATATGATTTTTTGATCTTCAGGCTATTGATATGGTAGTGACATTGATTCATTTTCTTTTCTTTCTTTCTTTCTTTTTTCTTTTTGCAGCTATGATTGAATCCAGGGACACTTAGCCACTTAGCCACATCCCCAGCCCTTTTTATGTTTTATTTTGAGATAAGGCCTCACTAAGTTGCTTAGGGCCTCACTAAGTTGCTAAGGCTGGCTTTGAATTTGTGATCCTCCTCCCTTAGTCTTCCAAGCTGCTGAAATTATAGGCCTCTGCCACCATGCTCAGCTACATTGATTGATTTTTAAAAATTGAACTGCTGTTGCATTCTTAGTATGAATTTTATTTAGCCATTATTTATAATTTATTATTAATTTATTATTTATATTTATTATTCATAATTTATTATTCTTTATTATATGTATAGCTCGATTCATTTTGTTAATATTGAGTTGAACATTTTTACATGTACGTTAATGAGGAACATTTTAGTTTTCTTATTATTATTTGTACTTTTTTTCATAGGATAAGTCTGGCTTCATAAAATGAGTTGGGAAATATTTCCTCCTCTTATTTAACTTCTGGATGAAGTTAAAAAGTTGGTGATTTTTCATCTTTAAATTGTTTATGGAGTTCTTTGGTGAAACCACCTGAGCCTGGGGATTTTTAAAATTGTATTATTAACTATATATGAAATTTATTTAATAATTATTCACATTGTCTAGGGCATCAATGGTAAGTTTTGGTAGCTAGTGGTTTTTGAGAAATTGAATCATTTCATCCAAATTTTTAAATTTATGTGTAGAGTTATTCCTAATATTGCCCTATTACCCCTTTAATAATTTTAAGATCCGTAGTGAGATCTTCTTTCCCACCTTATATTAATAGTTTTTATCTTTCTTCTTGGCCATAATAGAGATTTGCAAATGTTATCAATCATTTCAAAGAACCAGCTTTTGTTTTCATAGATAGCTGTCTATTTCTTTTCTGTTTTCTATAATTTTTGCTCTTATCATTTTTAATTTCTGTTTGATTCTGGTTTGTTTTATTCTTTATATTCTAGTTTCTTAAGATAGACACTTAGATTATCGACCTGAGATCTTTCTTCTTTTCTAATAGAAGAATTTATTGCTATAAATTTCCATCCAAAAACTTCTTTAACTGCATTCCACAAATTTTGGTCTTGATTCTCATTTTCCTTCTGTTCAAAATATTTTTTTTTAAATTTTTTGGTTGTTGATGGTCCTTTTTTTTTTATTTATTCATTTATATGCAGTGCTGAGAATCGAACTCAGTGCCTCAGGCATGTTAGGCAAGTGCTCTACCACTGGGCTACAACCCCAGCCCCTTAAAATATTTTCTGATTTCTCTTGAGACATCTTCTTTGACACATGGATGCTTCTAGAATGTCCCGTCTGTTTTTCAGGTGACTGAGATTTTCGTGGTTTCTGTTACTAACTTCTAGTGTAATTCTATAGTGTGGTTCAAAGAACGTAATTTTGTATGATTTCCAGCCATTTCAATTTTTTGTTTTCTGACTACTGATACAGTGTATCCTGCTGAACATTCCATGGGGATGTGAAAAAGAATGCTTATTTCTGCTACAGTGAAATGTTACATAACTGTTGATTAGATCCATTCAGTTGGTGACCTTGTTATGGTCTTCTGTATCCATGATATGTATCTTCTGTATCGTTTATTTTCTCTTACTAGTTCTGTTTGTTACTGAGAGGGAAGTGTTGGTCTCTACCGGCAGTTGTGGGATTATTTACTCTCCTTTCTGTTCTGTAGTTTGAGGTTCGTGTGTTTTACAGTTCTGTTGTTAATACACACTTAGAATTGCAAGGTCTTCTTCACAATCAATCCTTTTATCAATATGAATTCTGAAGTTGGTTTTATCTGATGTTAGTAAAGTCACTCCGGTGTTCTTTTGATTAATGTTTACAGAGTATATCTTTTTCATTCTTTTACTTTTCACGTATTAATTTCCTTAGATTTAAAGAGAGTCTCTTGTAGAGAGTGTATAGTTGGGTGATTTTTTAAAACCTGTCTTGATAATCTCTGTCTTTTAATATAACTATTAAAAGGGTGTACTTAGATAATTTAAGTCTAATTTAATTAATAATTTAATGTAATGTAATCAGTGAGGTGTGGGATTTGGTATACCATCTTATTGTTTGTTTTCTTTCTTCTTTTTTGTTCCTCTTTTTCTTTCCTGATTTGGCTTATTTAGACATGTTTAGCATTCCATTTTGCATTATCTAGTATGGTTTTTTTACTACTTCTCTTGGCATAGTTCTTAAATTATAACTTTAGGTTACAAAATGCATGCTGAACTTTTCACAGCGAACATAGAACAATATTTTACCACTGGAGATCTTACCACTCATATGTTCCTCCCCAACTTGGTGTTATAGATGCCACACATTACTTATACATTCATTGAAAACCCCCTAAACAATATTATTGTTCTCCTTTCAACACGTAAACAGATTTTAGAGAACTCCAGAAGAGAGCAGATGGTTTTATGCACCTAGATAATTAGCATTTCTGTTGTTTCTCCTTCATTCTTTTTTTTTTTTTTTTAATATTTTTTTAGTTGTTGATGGACACAATGTCTTTATTTTATTGCTTTGTATGTGGTGCTGAGGATCGAACCCAGGGCCTCACATATGCGAGGCAAGCGCTCAACCGCTGAGCCATAGCCTCAGCCCCGATGTTCTAGTTTCTTTGTATCATTTCCCCTGTGTGATGCACTTCCTTTAGCCCTGGCTTTTAGATAACTGGCCATAAACTGCCTTAGTTTTACTTAATCTGAGAACGTCTTCATTTCATCTTCATTCCTGAAAGATATTTTTACTGCATACAGAATTCCAGATGGACACTCCTTTTCTGTGAGAACTTCAAAAATACCGGGTGACGTCTTTTTGGCCTCCATGGTCTCTGATGAGAAATGTGTCACCATTTGAATTGTTCCCGTGTATTGTTTTCCTTTGTCTTCTTTCAAGATCTTTTGTTTGTATTTAGTTTTTAGCAGTTTCGATTTTACTTGTCTGTGCATGGATTTCTAGGGGCTTCTCTTATTCGGTGTCCACTCTGGAGGTCTGTCTGTGTATTTGGGAAAAGCACAGTTTTCTCCCTTGTGCGTTCACACACAAAACCCAGCGTTTCAGCCCTGACACTAGATGTCTGAGTTTTTCCTCACCAAGCCATTCTGCTCCAGCTAGGTGTCGCACAATTTGATTCCGTCCTGACATTGTCTACCTAGAGACAGTGTTGGTTCCCACAGGTAAGGGCTCTGTCCCATAAAGATGTCCCCCATTTCAGATGCCAATCGCAGGTGGTGTTTGCAGGTTACCCATGACTTCAGTCTTGGCTACAGGTCAGTTTCTGCTGACCTTCTTGTTGGGTTCAGCCATTTGCTAGAAAGGCTTGCAGATCTCAGGGAATACTGACGAGTGTTTCCCCATTTCTTACAGGGGATAGCTGGAACAGCCAGAGGGAAGATGCACCGGGCAAGGTGGGAGGGAAGGGGTTCAGAGCCTCATGCCCTGGAAGCTTCCTCACCTTCCCAACTCCTCCACTTGTTCAGCAGCCCAGAAGCTCTATGGACCTCATCCTTTTGGGTTTTCATGGAGGCTTCATTACATGGTCATGAATGATGATGTTATGGACCATCCCTCACCAGTTACACCTTCAATGCCCTCCCCGTTCCCAGAGATGGGAGTGGGGTGGGGAAGAAAATTCCAACCACTAATCATGTGGTTGGTTCCCCTGGCAACCATCTCTCCTTCTGATCCCTCCTGCCATCAGTCATCTCATTAGCATACAGAAAAGATGTAGAAGCTGTGTGCCGGGGAGTGGGGGAGAGGGCATACCCCAAATACCTATATCTTACTATGTTGCAATGTCTTTGCTAAACTTGAGATGTTTTTAGCCATTATTTCTTCAAATATTACTTCAGCACCACATTTTTCTTCTAACTTCTGGGACACAAAAATGTTCGTAAAGTTCTTAAGGCTCTGTCCATATTAAAAATCTATATATTTGTACGGATTTGACCATTTTTTATGATTTACCTTGAAGTGACTGCTTTCTGACATCTTCATTCTGTGATTGACCCATTCTGCGGAATTTTTAATTTTGGTTTTTGTATTTTTCAGTTGCAAAATTTCTAGTTGTTTCCTCTTTATAAATTCTATTTCTTTACTGATGCCTTTAATATTTGTTTCAAGAGTAATTTTCATACACGGATATGTCCCTGACTGTGATAGCTTGACTTTCAGAAATTTTTGAGTTTTTGATGGTGCCAAAGCTACATGGATTCAGTAGAAACTGTACTTTGAATTTTGATCTTTTCCCAGACTAGCAATATGTAAGTACTAAGTATATAATATGTATGTTACTGGAGTTCTAGGGTAGAGGCCTGGCTCCTGGGGTCCCAACAACCTGGGTCTGGTCACTCACTCCAAACCAAACAGGAAAAGTAATGATGAAAGGAAATTACCAGCATAGCTACATTAGAAAGGCAAGGGACCTCTGTGCTTAGCCCCAGCCCCACCTTCCAGGTGCTGCTTGAGCTTTGGGTTTAAATAGAGGAAGAACAGGGGCAGGGCCGAGAGGAACGTGTAATTGAGCAGTCTTGGTCCAGCCGCGTCGGGCCGATCCCTGCCTCAGTGCTGGCTCTGTGACGGGGCTGGAGAGGTCCTGCTGCTGGATGGAGGCCACGTCTACTTGCTATGCAAGATATTTACAGTTTTGGAAGGGGGCAGTTTGGTTCCTGTTTTAATCGGCCTTTTCACTGCTGTGACTAAAAGATCTGACAAGAACAATTACAGAGGAGGAAAAGTTTATTTGGGGGCTCAGGGTTTCAGAGGTCTCAGTCCACAGACAGTCAGCTCCATTCCTTGGCCCTCGGTGAGGCAGGACATCGTGGTGAAGAGTGTGGTGGAGGGAAGCAGCTCCCGTGATGGTCAGAGAGCAGAGAGATTCCACTCCCCAGATACAAATCTATACCCCAAAGGCACACCTCAGGGTCCCACCTCCTCCAGCCACCCCCACCTGCCTTCAGTTACTACTCAGTTAGTCCCATCAGAGGATTAATTCACTGATTGAGTGAAGGATCCAACCCAACCATTTCACCTCTAAGCCTTCTTGCACTGTCTCACACATGAGCTTTTGGGGGGCACCTCACATCCAAACCATAATAGTTCCCATGAGACCACTGCTCCTGCTTAAAGGAGCAGTCATATATTGGGGTGATTGGCCTGTAAGGTTCTTGCTGTTCCTGAAAGGTAGAGGACACAGCCGGGCGCGGTGGCACACACCTGTAATCCCAGCACTTAGGGAGGCTGAGACAGGAGAATCTTAAGTTCAAAGCCAGCCTCAGCAACGGCGAGGTGCTAGGCAACTCAGTGAGACCCTGTCTCTACATAAAACACAAAATTGGGCTGGGGATGTGGCTCAGTGGTTGAGTGCCCCTGAGTTCAATCTCCAGTACTAAAAAATAAAAATAAAAAGGTAGAGGACAATGACTCAGGACTTCAAGGTGTCACTCCAGGGGTCAGAAGCAGGATGTTGGAAAAGCTGACCTGGTGTCAGTCTTGAAGGGAAATGAGACAGATTAGGTAAATTTAGGGCCAACAAACCTGTGTTACTAGTTTTAGCTCTCTCTTTCTCTTGTTCTTTTTAGTGAGACATGACAATGTATTTTGACATATCATACATACATGGAGTATGACTTCCTGTTCTTGTAGTTGTACATGATGTGGAGTTTCACTGGTCATGTGTTCATACATGAACATTAAAAAGTGATGTCTGCTCCATTCTGCTGTCTTTCCTGTTCTCATCTCCCTCCCTTCCCTTCCTTCCCCTTTGTCTAATCCAATAAACTTCTGTTCTCCCCGCTCCCTTTATTGTGTGTTAGCATCCACATATCAGAGAGAACATTAGGCCTTTAGTGTTTTGGAATTGGCTCATCTCACTTAGCATGATAGTCTGCAGCTCCATCCATTTACTGACAAATGCCATAATTTCATTCTTCTTTATGGCTGAGTAATATTCTATTGTGTGTGTGTATGTATGTGTGTGTGTGTGTATATACACACGCCCACACACATTTTCTTTATCCATTCATCTGCTGAAGGGCACCTAGGTTGGTTCCATAGCTTAGCTATTGTGAATTGAGCTGCTATAAACATTGATGTGACTGCGTCACTGTAGTATGCTGATTTTAAGTCCTTTGGGTATAGACCAACGAATAGGATAGATGGGTCAAATGTTGTTTCTATTCCAAGTTTTCTGAGGAATCTCCATACTGCTTTCCAGAGTAGTTGCACCAATTTGCAGTCCCACCAGCAATGTATGAGTGTGTCTTTTCCCCCACAACCTCACCAACATTTATTGTCACTTGTATTCTTGATATTTGCCATTCTGACTGCAGTGAGATGGAATCTCAGTGTGGTTTTAATCTGCATTTCTCTGATTGCTAGAGATGTTGAACATTGTTTCATATATTTGTTACCCATTCTTATTTCTTCTTCTGTCAAGTGCCTGTTCAGTTCCTTTGCCCATTTATTGATTGGGTTATTTGTTCTTTTGATGTGAAGTTTTTTGGGTTCTTTGTATGTCCTGGAGATTAGTGCTCTCTCTGAAGTGCAGGTGGCAAAGATTTCCTCCCGTTCTGTAGGCTCTCTCTTCACGTTCTTAATTGTTTCCTTTGCTGTGAAGAAGCTTTTTCCTTTGAGACCACACCATTTGTTGATTCTCGAGTTTACTTGTTGCGCTTTACTAGTTTTATCTTAACATGCCTACATGCCGAGCTGAGCGGGTCACAGAGTTTAAGGTCATAAAGGAGACAGATACGAAATGAAGGCAGAGATGCCCAGCTTTATCCTGCTTTTAGCAAAGGCAGCCTCTTGAGTTGCTGGCAGCCATCGTGTCCCCCAGCAGGGACGAGTGAGCTTGAAAATGAGGGCAAAATAGAGGCACATGGAGCTGATAGGATGGGCAGAGCCAGCTCTTCCTGCCACTATTCAAGCAACTTAGATCCAGCCATACCTGACGCTGTACTTATCTAGACTTTTACGTAACATGTACCAACAAGTTCTATCTTTGTCATTTAAGTCTATTTAAAATTGGGGTTCTGACTGCTATAAATAGAGTCAAAACAAATAAACTGACCCTTCTATAAAAGAATTTATTTATACCTAAAACATGTTTAGTATTTAGGGGAGGTTAGAGACACCATTAATAATAATAGCTAACTTTATTGAACACCTATTATGTGCCAAGTGCTCTTTATTTTTTTGCAGTGCTGGGGATGGAAGCCAGGGCCTCACACCTGCAGGGCAAGCTGAACCACTGAGCTGCAGCCCAGCTCTTTAAACACCACACATGTGATCTCTTAAAATCCTCAGAACATCTCTGTGAGGCGGCTACCAAAATTGACCCCAATTTTAGATGCAGTCCAAAGAGCTCGGGCAACCACCTCAAGGTTACACAGGAACAGAAAGTACGGGCAGGGAAGGACTGTAGACCACAGAGTCTGCTCCCCTGGTCTCTGCAAGTCCAGTTAGCCAAGAACAACCTTGTGCAGTGCAGAACAGAAGGGCTGTGCCTCAGCCCATCAGGGAAGGCCGTCTTCATTTTGGACTATAAGCTGCCTACTTCCAAGAGCCACCTCCTGGTCCTCATCGTGTCCTCTGGAGTCACAGGTAGGTTGACTCTCTCCCCGACACCAAGACCAGAGATGCTGGAAGCAGCAGTTTGGGTTTCATGTGTCTCTTTCATCCTGGACCCGCGGCGTCTTTGACTGTCCCTCAGGCTCTCTGGCCTGAGCCGATTAGTCCCCACACCGATCCCCTGGCATCAGAGATCATCTTGGTCTATAGGAAAAGCCATAAAATAGATTTCGTGGCCTCCACTGTCCTGCTGCTCTTGCCAACTCTGCTTTTTGGTGTATCCTGGTCTCATTAGGACTTCCAGAGGCTGATTGTTGAAATGCAAGTCCTCTTCATTAGCAGAAGCGACGCCAAGAAGAGGTGGAGAGGTCTCCCGTCTCCTGCAGTCGTAAAGGAGACAGAACAGCCTGTACCGTAACTTTCGTCCACAGGATCTGATAGGATGCAATACAAAAGGACCTGAGAAGAAGATCCCCGGGGCAACACGAGCAGAGTCTTGCTTGGATTGTTCTCCACATAAAAATCAAAGTTCTCTGCTGGGCGCGGTGGCACACGCCTGTAATCCCAGCCCTTTGGGAGGCTGAGACAGGAGGATCGTGAGTTCAAAGCCAGCCTCAGCAATGGCGAGGCGCTAAGCAACTCAGTGAGACCCTGTCTCTACATAAAACACAAAACAGGGCTGGGGATGTGGCTCAGTGGTCAAGTGCCCCTGAGTTCAATCCCTGGTACACCCCCTCCTTAAAAGAAGTGAGACCAAGGAAGACAGTTAAGAGGCAACTGGGTCACAAATTGGTTAATCCCTTCCTGTATTTATTAATAAAATAATGGATTATGCAGGAATAAAGTATCTGTAATTCTAGCAATCCCGGAGGCTGAAGCAGGAGGATTGCAAATTTGAGGTCAGCCTGTGCAATGTAGAAAGACCCAGCCTCAACACAAAAAAATAAAATGGGTTGTGGGTGTAGCTCAGTGGTAGAATGCCACGAGTTCAATGCCCAGTACCACTAAAAAATAAAAAATGGAAAATTAATATAAATTAATTAATGAATTAATGGGTTCTCACAGGAGTGGCTTAATTATCAAAGTGAATTCTCTCCCTCCATCTCACCAGGTGATGCCCTCTGCCATGCCATGGCCCTGCAGGAAGGCCCTCACCAGATGCCAAGCAGATGTCAGTACCAGGCCCTTACACTTCTGGAACCATGAGCTAATAAACCTCTTTTCTTTATAAATTACTCAGTCTGTGCTATTCAGTTACAGTAACAGAAAATGGACTAAAAAGGAACATTGGTGCCAAGAAGTAAAACTGTTTGGAATAACAAATACCTGAATATGTGGAAGTAGCTGGGAACTGTGTAGTGGCAGAGGCTGGGAGAATTTGGAGAAGCAGGCTAGAAATTGTCCTTATTGCCATGAAGAGAGCATTTAAGGTGACTCTGGTAATGTCTTACAAGAAGACAAAAAGACTAAAGTCTGGAACTTCTTAGTGACTGGTTAAGTGGCTGTGACCAGAGGCTGATAGAAATGTGGGCAGTAGCTGGACATGGCAGTGCACGCCTGTAATCTCAGCAACTCAGGAGGCTGAGGCAGGAGGATCACAAATTTGAGGGTAGCCTCAGCAACTTAGCAAGGCCCCAAACAATTTAGTGAAGCCCTATTTCAAAATAAAAAAATAAAAAGGGCTGGGATGTGGCTCCGTGGTTAAGCGCCCCTGCTTCAGTCCTTGGCACAAAAATAAATAAATAAATAAATAGAAGAAGAAGAAAAGAAACATGAGCAGTAAAGGCCACACCAATGAGGTCTCGGAGGGAAGTTAGAAATATGTTACTGGAAACTGAAGCAAAGGGCACTCTCGTCACAGTGTTGCAAAGGATCTGGCTGCAATTGTGTCCACACCTTGTGGAACATAGAATCTAACAACACCAAGAGAATATTTGCTAAAGGAAATTTCTCAACAGCAAAGCGTTCAGGCACCCGACGACTTTTACCCATTTTTATTAGATTGTGAGAGGAGGAAAAAAAAACGACTTAAAAATGGAATTTATAATTAAAAGGGCAGCACAGCAGAAAGATTTGGAAAATTCTCAGTCTGTCCGTGTGGTAGAAAATAAAATAGCATATTTTAGGAGAGAACACTGAGAGCGTAGCCAGCCACTTGTGGAAGAGATTCGTGTCTAAGAGGCAGCCAGGTGCCACACATCAGGACTTGGATCAAGGGCTCCCAAGGGTTCAGGGACTGTTGAGGCTGCTCTGCCCATCACAGGCCCGGGGATGCTCTGCCCAGGGTGGCCTCGAGACTGCTCCCTGACCCCAGTGCACACAGCCCTTGGTCACCCTGACTGTGGCCTAAACAGGCCCAGCTCAGGTTGTGCAGACACTCCAGAAGGTGCGAGCTGTAAAGCTTGGCAGACGTGATGTTGTCCAGGGGGACCCAGGTGTGACTCACGCCACCTCCACCCTGGACGGCCCAAGCAGCTGGTCTCGGTGGTGACTGTGTGGGTCTAATTCTGTAGGCACATAGAGAGCAAGAGCTGTGGGGTCACAGAAGCTTCTGCCTAGGTTTCCAAGGATGGATCAAACAGCTTTCAGACCCTGGCAGAAACTGGCCATAGAGGTGGAGCCACTAGAGTGCCCACCGAGATGGTGTTCATTGCAGCCATGGGAGGGGACTGCTCTTGAGACCCCCGGCAGCATGCCATGAGACCCCATGAGACCCCATGAGAGCTGAAGCATAGGCTGCATCCAGCAGAGCCAATGGAGGAGGCTCCCCAAGGCCTTGGTCACCCATCCTCCCCTACCCCTACTGTGCTCAAGCTGCCAGACCTAGAGTTTTAAGATTTAACATCTGCCCTGCTGGGTTTTAGACTTGCTTGGAGCCTGGGACACCTTTCGTATTGCCTCCATCTCCCCTTTGAAATGTGTATTAGTCTGTGTTTTGTTACTATAACCAAATACCCAAGGCTGAGTGCTTTATGAAGAAAAGACGTTTAGGTAGCTCACAGTCCTGGAGGCTCCAGGGCATGGTGCTAGTTTCCATTCAGCCCTGGTGGAAGCCTCATGGCAGGAGTGTGTGCAAGAGAGAGAGATCACATGGTGAGACAGGAAGCCAGAGCGAGGGGAGGGGCTGGCTGTCACTCCCACCGAGCTACCTGAGATCCCCTAAGAACTGCTCCGTTGGGTCCCTTAGGTCCCTTCCATGGGCAGGCCCCCAGCAACCCACTCTGCTCCTCCTCTTAAAGCTCCCACCACCTCCATGCTGACACACGGAGGCCCACGCCTGCAATCCATGAGCCCTCGAAGGTCAAGCTCAAGCCCTATCCAGGTCACAGCAGGAAGGGCGTGATCGTCTGCCTGTCCCCCGTGGCGCATGGGAAGCAGATAGCTTGTTTTGAGCTGACACACTCACAGGGGAAGGTGTTTGCCTTGGATGGTGGAATGAGTCAAGACTCTGGGGCGTGGGGGTGAGATGAACACATCTTATATGTGAGAAAGTCACGCGTTTTGGAAGCCTAGGGACCGCATGCAACAGTTGAGATGCCTCCACCAAAGTTCATGTTGAAGGTTAATCCCTGTTGTGAGACCAGGGGGACTGTTAAGAGCTGATTGGGTCCTGAGGGCTCTGACTTCTCGGACGAGTACAGTCACAGGCTCTCAAAGGAGTGGCTTTGCTATAAAAGCGAGTTCTCTCTGACTGGCTTACTCCGTCTCGCTGTGTGATGGACGCTCTCATATCGTGGCCCAGCAGGAGGGCCTTCATCCAGACGCTGAGCAGATGCCAACACCATGCTCTTGGACTCCAAAATTGTGAGATAGACCTCTTTTCTTCATAAATTACCCTGTCTATGGTATTTAGGTATAGTCACAGAAAACAGATCAAGACAAGAATATTCTATGAGTACAACTTTCCTATGTTCCCTGGTGGTAGACATGCTTTCTAGTGTGTGAAATAACAGCTGGGCAGACTCTGAGTAGTGACTCATTAGTGGTTCCTGAAAGCAGTTGAGGAAGTCATAACCAGTATTTTTTTTTTTTTTAAATGAAATTAAGTACAAGAGGAGATATTTCAGAGCATTAGAGTTTGTCTCCCGCCAACAGTAAGTGTTATTTTGGGAAACTGTGTGTGTGTGTGTGTGTGTGTGCCTCCTGTGCTGTGCTATAAAACAACTCTTTTACAGTCCAATAAATTTGAAAGCCACCATGGTCGACAGCAATGTTTTGTAGTTGAGTGGCTTTGTTTTGTTTTCTGTGTCCTTACTTGGACGGTCCGAAGTCCTTGTCTCTCAGCCCCCAGGGACCTAAAAGGTGAGGACCACTGAGCTCCCAGGTTTGAGGAGAGGCGATTCCTAGAGAGGCCTGGCTTGGAGGCCAGGGGACTTCCTGTTCCTGCCCGCCCCACCACTTCCCCAACTCCCCTGGCGTTCAGCACTCAGCCCAAGGGGTGGCAGTCCTTTCCATCCAGCTGCCCCCACCTGGTGACAGCAGAGGCAGGACAGGGAGCACCACAGGCTGGGCTTGCTGTTCCCATCCTCCCTACAGATGGGGGACAGCCTGCAATGGACCCTTGAGAGCTGAGGCGGGGGCTGGGGAGGGTTGGAGCTGAAGCCAGACTCAGGCCATCAGTGAAGTCACATGGCCTGCCGGGAAACCTCCCTCAATTCTATTTGGCTGAACTAATTCTATCATAAATCGTTTTCATTTTCTGCCCAGAACCCTGCACTAGATGCTGTCGGCATAAACTCATTAAACCTGCACCATAGGCCGTGTGTGTGTGTGGGTGTGGGTGTGTGTGTGTGTGTGAGAGAGAGAGCGAGCACACAGGATGGTGCTGATGAGCCCCATTTTGCACAGAGAGAGCAACAGCCGAGAGCCAGGAGTGTCACACAATCGTGGCTGGAATCTGAACACTGCAGGCCCAACCAGATGATCCCTGAGAGTTCCCAGCCTCCCTGGGGTGGTGACGATAACAGGGCACTGACTCCTAGAGGACACCTTACTGGCAGCCGAGCTCCAGGGCTCCGAGCCCACGATGGGGGACCTTTGGCAGCTGTGTCTATGGTCACTCTGTTCAGGGAGGAAGAAGGCCAGGGCGCCATGTGCTGGGGAATGATGGAGCGTCCCTGAGCTCCTGGACCTCCAGGGCTCTGCGGACCAGGACTGCGGTGCCAGGGTTTGTGCTGGGCCCTGGGGTGACAGCTGTGACCACAACAGGTCCCTGAGTGAGACCGTTTCTGAAACAGGAAGCAGAGCAGGGCGGGAAGAAGTGACGCTCCATAGGGTGGTCAGGGAGTCTGTCCTGAGGAGGGGACGCCTGGCTAGACCAGAGGGCAGAGGACAGGCCAGGCTTGTGACGTTCTCAGGGAAAGGTGTCCAAGCAGAGGACGGTAAGCACCGTGGCCCTGCGGTGGGAAATGAGTTTGTTACATTTGAAGAACAGAAAACAGGAAGTGAGAATGGGGTGCAGGAGGTAGAGGGGGGCAGGGAGGGTCTTTGGGCAGGAGTGCCGAGGGCCAGCGGCTGGCCGTCTCCCTGCAGAGACCAGCCGGCCTCTCCTCCTGGCTCCTAGGAAGTTGCTCCCCCATTCCTCCTCCTTACAGGCCACCTTAGTGTTCGCCTGGCCGCTTCCCCTGAAGGTCTGCGCCCAGCTGCAGCCTCCCCATCCCCAGGTCGCCCCCTGGCTCTCTTCCTGGTGTGCTGGATTTGCCCCAGGTCTCTCCCCTGGCAGGCGCCTCCTACTTCACTATTATCCCCCAGGGATCTGCTTCCAACACACCTCCTCTGAGATGCTCTCCCAAGCACCCCAGCTAGCTTGGTCCCATCGCCCTGGTAGCAACAGGACTGCTCTTTATGATAAAACAGCAGAAAACGATTCTCCCTGGGGCTCTGTCTCTATAAGAACACCTGATGGACATTCATTTTCCCTTCTCAGTTTTCTTTTGGAACCAACCTTCCCTTCTCTTACGGTGAATGATTTGGGCAGGGTCAACCCCATTCCTCAGACCAAGCAATGAGCACATCATCCAAGTAAAGCCAATGAGAGACTTTTGCTGGAACTATTGGGAAAGCAGATTTTCATCCTGCCTTAGTTACTCATTCGTTAGGCTGCTGGGGACTATCTTTGCCCTAAAAGGAGAGAAACTGCGTGAAAATGAGGCCAATATTGAAGAAAGCAGAGGCAAGAGAAGAACAGAGGCACAGTCTTCCGTGAATTAATTTAGCACCTGGGTCCAGCCATACCTGAAACCCAAATTCCCCCCTCCAGACTTTCCATTATAAGAATGAATAAATTCCTAGTTTGGGTTTCATTCACTTGTGACGGAAGGTCTAATTGATAATAAGGCCTCAAAGATAGGCAGACAGACAAGTTTAGGTACTTTCCTCTCCAGGGATGTGGGCAGGTGCTTCCTTTCCCAGAAACCACTCCCCCTCTACAGACTCCAATTATAAGAGACCTGAGTGTTTGAGGTTCGTTCGTTCGTTCAGCCGAGGCATAAAAGCATGAGGTCAGAGGTGGAACAGCTGCAGAAGCAGCCACACAACCAGCAGCAGAAACTAGAAATGTGCATGATTAATAAGCAGTAAATTCCCTTTCCTCTTCTCGGTTGTAGGGAGAGCCTTAATTTTATCAGCCTGTGTATTCCCTCTGGCCATGTGTTCAGGAAAAGTAACCTTAGCCTCTGCATGGCCCCCGCTAGTCATGGTTCTCCAGTCTCTCGTTAGGAATTGGTCTGGGAAGGGCTGTGACACGTGGGACCAAGGACAGGTGAGAGGAAAGCCACTGAGGACTGGTGAGCAGGAGGCTTTGGGGGTAAAAAATGGCTTTGCTTTAAAAAAAAAAAAAGCAAGACTTGGTGAGGCCCTAAGCAACGTAGCGAGACCCCATCTCAACATAAGAAATAAAAAAGGGCTGGGGATGTGGCTCACGGGTAGAGCGTCCCTGGGTTCAATCTCCAGTCCTCCCACCCAACAAATAATACAGGAGAAAGAAACTTCATTTCTCTCTCGCCAGAGAAAAGTGTGGCAATGCGAAGAGGCCCAGACTGGCCTGAGATGAGACCTGCTCAAACTCTCCATCCAAAGCAGATTTGTAGTTCTCATGTGTTCTCTTTTCCCTGCATCCATGGGGGAAGAGAGGGGGTGGGAATGACATTTTTCTGGCTTAACAAAGGGAAAACCCACAAATATTTATCCTTTTTGGAGTCTGCATGCCAATGGAAGCATTATTCCCGGGACAATCAATTATTAAGTAAGACAACAAAAAGAATTACAGACTTGGGAAGGTTAAAATTTCCTTTCACAAGATGTACTGATGATCTTTGGAGTCCCTGTGGCCTGCAGAGTATCTGCAGGAGGACTTTTATGATGCAGATGATGTTCTGTAGCTGCCAAGAAAGAGTTCACCCCTCCTCCCATCTTTTTGTTCTTTCACCAGCACTCAGAAGAAACTATAATCTGCAAAAGCTAGAATCCCATTAGTTAGGACCATGAGCAAAATCAGAGAGGCTAAACACTTAGAAGAAGAACAGGAAGTGGTCAGAGTCGATTTTTAGCAAAAGGAAATGTCAGGTTGTAAAGCTTTGCATCTGTAGAAAAACAGTGGCTGGAACTATGGCAGCCATATTGCCACCATGAGGATGATCAGGTCAACATGCCAAAGAACCTGAGTCCATGAAGACATCACTTAATTGATATCGAGCATCTCCTTATCTTTGTGGAACTAGTTGTTTTTGTAAAAATAATAAAGGCTGTTAGTTTTGTTTTGTTTTGTTTTTTTGGTATCTGGGATTGTACTCAGGGGCACTCAACCACTGAGCCACATCCCCAGCCCTATTTTATGTTTGATGTAGAGACAGGGTCTCACTGAGTTGCTTAGTGCCTCGCCATTGCTGAGGCTGGCTTTGAACTCGCAATTCTCCTGTCTCAGCCTCCCAAAGTGCTGGGATTACAGGTGTGCGCCACTGCGCCTGGCCAAGGCCCTTAGTTTTTAAGACGTTTGGAGTTTATTTTTTACTTGAAGCCAACAGTGCCTTACTTGATATATCCAAAGTGAGTAACGTACACGAGATGGGTAAACCAGTGTGATGCAGGAAACTTAGAGGATGGCCCAGTCAATGCTTGGAGCAGTGACCCTCACTGGGCATTGTCCCAACTGTCTGTGTTGAGACTTCTGGCTCCCTTCCAGGCCCAATCACTGCTGTACATGATCTTGGGGACCATCATGTAGAAGGAAACCATGAATATTTTTTCAATTCTAACCACCAACCACTAAATTTAATTAAGGTCATTTCTGGAACATGCTAGTCATCAACCCTGATAATTTAGCTATAAAGAGATAAAAATATCAGAACTACGATTTTCTGTGGGGGTGCATTAGTGGGTGGAGATTAACTGGGAAGGGGCAGAAAGAGACTTTATGGGCTGATGGAAATGTTCTTTATCTTAACAGAAGTGTTAAAATATGTGTTTCATAAAGATATGCTTTGGTCAAAAGTCAGCAAATCCATGTTTAAGATGGTGCATTTAGCAGGGCATGATGGCGCATACCTGTAATCTCAGCGGCTTGGGAGGCTGAGGCAGGAGGATCACAAATTCAAAGCCAACCTCAGCCATGGTGAGGCGCTAAGCAACTCAGTGAGATCCTGTCTCTACATAAAACACAAAATAGGGCTGGGAATGTTGCTCAGTGGTCAAGTGCCCCTGAGTTCAATCCCTGGTACCCCTACCCAAAAGAAAGAAAAATAAAATGCTGTTATAATTGCATATAAACTTGGCATGTTCTTTTATACACTTTATTGACTTATTTGCTGGGGATCAAACCCAGGGCCTCACGCAAGCCAACCCTCTTCCATATGCTTTAAACCATCTCGAGATCACTTCTAATGCCTCATACAGTATAAACGGTTTATAAATAGTTGTTCTACTGCATTAATTAGGGGAAAATGACAAGGGGGATTTAAAAAAAAGTCTGTACATATTCAGAACAGATGCAATTTTTTTCCCAGATATTTCCAATCTCGGTGGACTCTGCAGATGCAGGACCCACAGACGTCCTCCTGGCTCAAGCTGGACAGCAGCCTGTGTCTTTCTCAGTGACATCCCAGCCAGGCCCTTCTCTCCCACTGATGTGCCATCCAGAGTGGTGTCCTCAGTGGCTTGAGACCACCAGGCCACACTGCAGGCCAAGGAAAGAGAAGCGCAAGAAGAAATGATGAGATTGTCTAATATGAAATGTTACGAAGATGAATAACAGACGCCAACACCCTGTCCGGCTATGGGTGCCGCCAGGCTTGCAAGAGTACCTTTAGGTGCTCCCCGCTGCAACCTCTCAGGCAGATGCAGGTCTCGTTTGCAGATGTGCAATCTGAGCCCCAAAGAGGTGCCTCTATCTTTGCACGAAGCAGGTACGTATGAATCAGATTCTCCCCTTCCAGGCAGGAAGTCAACAGAGAAGGGCTTTGTGGGTGACACAGATGAATCACAGAACAGCCACATAAACATCTGGTTAGAAAAGCCTGCTGTTTGCCTGTGGAGAGAGGAGGAGCGACAGAGAAGAGATGGGTGGCAGGCACAATGACCAACCAGCAGGCTTGCTATTCAGGCTGGAAGGCTGCAAGTCACAGGCTTGGATCAGAGCGCCACCACACCCAACCCTGTGAGGGTCGCATCCTCCCAATGATGTCCCAGCAGAGGGGCAATAAAATCAGAGCGAGGCCTTGAGGTCTGGGGGCCAGCCTTGGAGTTCAGACATCCTGCCTGCAGGAAGGACTCCAGCTTGGAAGCCTGGAATATTCCACATGGACGTGTCCAGCTAGGGAAAGCTTTGCTCGTGTCCCCCCGAGGGTTGACTGAAACACCCCACCTACAACAGGAAACCTCTCCAGGCTCGGCAGAAACACACCACACCCTCATCCGCCCCTTCGCTCCTCCTACGGTAAGGACGAGGTGGGTAAGGGTGCTGACCTCGTTTCACATATGGGGGGAATGGAGGCAGATCGAGGTGACCCGGTGACAGGCCACTGCCCTGGGGACCCTCTGTATCAGATCCCCCAAAGGCAAGTCCTCTCTCCATTTAGTTCTGGGACCCTCACTTGGATTGCAGCTGCACTGACCCTGACATTGCCTGGGGAAGACGAGGAGGGCTTGGAGGGCAGGAGCCAGCAAACCCCACCTGCTCAGGAAGCTCCGCATGGAGGAGCTGGCCTGGCCTTCCAACCCGCACAGGCGCGTTGAGTGCCTAAATCTCAAACACCGGGATAGTGATGGCATTTAGTAGAGAACCGACTGAAGCTGGGGCAGTCTCCATGTGTGGAGGGATTGGGACACACACGAGCCCGATCTAATGTTAGCTCTTGTGAGAAACAGGATATGACTTTGATTTTAAAAAAAAAAAAAATCTGAAACTGGACACGGCTGTGCAAGCCTGCAGTCCCAGCTACCCCGGAGGCTGAGGCGGAAGGATCACCTAAGCCCAGGAGTTTGCACCAGCCTGGGCAACACAGTGAGGTCTCACTCAAAAAACAAAAAGCACACTGATCAAGAAATAAACAACAATAAGCCGGGCGTAGGGGCTCACGCCTGTAATCCTAGCGGCTCGGGAGGCTGAGGCAGGAGGATCACAAGTTCAAAGCCAGCCTCAGCAATTAAGCGAGGCCCTAAGCAACTCAATGAGACCCTGTCTCTAGATAGAACACAAAACAGGACTGGGGATGTGGCTCAGCAGTTGTGTGCCTTAATTCAATCCCTGGTACCCAAGGGAAAAAAGAAAGAAAGAAACAATGAAAGATGGAAAGAAAGAGGAAGAGGAACAAAGAAAAAGAGAAGGGAAAGAAAACATTTTAAGAGCGAAGAGGAGGAGTGGAGATGGGACTGGAAGAAGACAGCTGGAAGGTTCAAGGCTTCTGGGACTCCCAGCAACAACGGAGGAGGAGGTCGGGCCTTGAAGAAGCTGATGGCAAGTGAGGACGGCCACCTGGCCTGTTGGGTAACCGTCTCCCTGGATTCTACGCCAACCCTGGCAGACACCAGCCGCGGGGCTGTGAGCGAGTGGCCTTCCCCCTCGGAGCCTCAGTTTACCCCACTGCAAAATAGAGACCACTGTCCCCGAGTCCGCAAGTTGGCAGGAGAACTCGAGGGGCCCATGCAGCAGAGCAGGCTGGTTGCCTCTGTGAGGCAGCAGGCGTCTTTCCACTCGGAAGATGTTGTTAGGCTTACCCAGTTCGCACTTGGCAGACAAATCAAAAAGCTATAAATAGCCACATCTCGGTTTCTCATAAATGCGTTAAATATGACTTGGCGTCCTGCCCAGGCTTCCTGTCAGGGCGGTGGGCAGGACTGCTGTGCAGGGGTCTGCTGGGTGTCAAGGTCATGGTCACGTGCAGGTGCTGAGGCAGGACCAGAAGAAGCCTCAGCTGCCCTGGGCACCAGGTGTCGTCCCTCCCATCCCCAGGCCCTCCTTGGCACTCAGCAGCCACTTGGGGCCATGGTGAGCCCTGCCCAGTGACTCAGGCCCAGCCGCTGGCCTGGTTGCCTGGACTCACCCCTCCCGCCCAGCCAGCATTAGGTCAATCTGTCTGCAAATGAGTTCTGGGAAGACTGTGCCAGGCGGAGGCCGGTGGAGGGAGAGGTGGGAGAGGCAGGCACAGGGCTAGTGAGATCCCTGGGCTGTCCTGGGTCCCCTTCCACCTTGCTTCATGAAATTCTCAGAGGTCAGCCTTGCCCTGGCTCAGGGATGGGATCTGGGGGCAGCAGAGGCAGATTCTGGATTCCACTGCCTGGGCTCAAGTCCTGGCTGTCCCATGTCACCATTGGCTTATCCATGCCCTCAGTTCTATTTCCCCATCTATGAAATGGAGATGAAAACAGTAAGTGCCCAACAGGGTGCTGGAGGATTTTTATTTTATTTTTTGGTACCAGGAATTGAACCCAGGAGTGGTTAACCACTGAGCCACATCCCCAGTCCTTTTTATTTTGAAACAAGGTCTCACTAAATTGCTGAATCTGGCCTTGAACTTGTAATCCTCCTGCCTCAGCCTCCCAGGTAGCTGGGATTACAGGCATGCACCCCCACACATGGCTTGCTGGAGGAATTGAATATCCATGGTGATGATGGTGTTGGTGATGGTGATGATGGTGATGGTGATGGTGGTGATGATGATAGTGATGGTGATGGTAATGTATGACGGTGATGATGGTGATGGTGATGATGGTGATGGTGATATTGATATTGATGGTGGTGATGGTGATGGTGATGATGTTGGTATTGATATTGATGGTGATGATGGTGATGGTGGTGGTGATAGTAGTGGTGGTGATGGTGATGGTGGTGATGGTGATGGTGATAGTGGTGGTGATGGTGGTGGTGGTGATGGTGATGGTGATAGTGGTGGTGATGGTGGTGGTGATAGTGGTGGTGGTGGTGATGGTGGTGGTGGTGGTGATGGTGGTGATGGTGATGGTGATAGTGGTGGTGATGGTGGTGGTGGTGATGGTG